>JABTTQ020002629.1:0-598986 GCA_016081115.2 Rehmannia glutinosa
ATGAAAATAATGATTCTAACAACCCAACTCATGAAGTGGAGCATTAAACTACCAAAACATGACATTATTAAGGAATACTTTCTCCAAAATAATGTCTATAAAATCCAAGTGTTTGGGTTGGAGGAGAAAATCATTCATTCATTCATTCATTCATTCACATACATAGAAAATCAGATTTTTATGATGAGAGTCCATATTTTGGAGAGGATAAACACATATTGTAGTGAGGAAGAGAGTTAGAAGGCTTGGATCACCATGGAGAGGCGCTAAGGCACAAGGATTGAAGATCGCTCGGAGAAGAAGATGAACTCCACCACTTCATCATCATACTTCCAACAGGGAGTCTTATGTTGGTTTTGGAAGTTTTAACTTCAAATATTCATATTGATTTGAAAAAAACTTGTTTAATTGTTGTTTCATTCTCAAATCCATCATGAGTTAAATCGCTAGTGTTTGAATGTGATGAACATTAGAACTTATTTGTGATCATTGGTTTGAATGTTTTAATATATTTTCTTATGTTTTTATGCGAGTCACTTATGTTATGCTTGTTTATTCGAATTGGTATATGCGCAATATTGATTTGAAGTTTATTTTTCATCGGGAAATCGAGAGATTCATGGTGAAATAGAACCAACATAAGTGAAAGGAGTTGCATGCAATCCTAGATATAGGACGACATAAATCTTCCGGATTAGGGTCAAACCTAATATGGGAATTCACAAATCGTTAATGCAATCTTGGGGGTTTTAACTAGAAAGAGATTTCAGTTAATCAACTTGAGGTTAGGAGTTTTCGCTTGAGAAAGGGTTTAACTTAATTTAGGAATGCCTACGGTCCATAAAGCATGAAAATATGTTAAGGGATGGTTAAAACTTAAGGGTTATGGCTGTATTTATTTTGGTAAAATCACAAAAACGTTCTAGAGGGATTCACATTCAAGCATATTTATATCCAACATCTTCCAATCCGAGTGTATCTGATATCTTTCGTGTTCTTAGTTGCCTCTTCCACTTTTATTTGCTTTTGTTTTATTTTTATTTTTTGCAACAAACTATTTGACGAATTTGTAGGCTAGATAATAAAAAGGCGGTAATTACTAGTAATCATAGTCCTCGTGGGAATGACACTCGATACTCGCTTAGCTTTGCCATAAACGATAGGTGCACTTGCCTAGGCCGTTTTTTTTTAACAAATTGAGTGTTTGCTAGTCAATAACTTAGCCCAATTACACCAAAATTAACTTTTTGATTTATGTTTTCAATGTGAAGCAATTAATTGTCTAGGATAGATTGATGTAGATGTGTGCTAAATTTTGACGAGATTTCCAACTCCATAATACTTGATTTGTTAAGGCATTTACGACAAAGCTTAGTGTTATGAACGTTTGAGAATTCATGATTTAGTGGTGGTTAACTAGTTGTTATACCAAGCTTGTGAAAAAAAAAGAAGAAGAAGAAAAAAAAGGGAATCCAATCGAGGTTATACTCCTCTATTTGTTGTTGCTTAGTAACTAGAGCATTCATGAGCCCCATGTTTGTCTTTACGTAAAACGGTGACACAAATATGAGTATGAGAAACCACCCTAGGAGTGTTTGAACGAAAATTCAAAATATAAATCTAGTGGAAGAATGCCTCGAAGAAAGGACCTAAAAAAAAAAATCGAAAGGGAGAATGTATATTCCTTGAATTCTCATTCCAATAAAAGTTCAAGAAGCTTGGTTATATGACTAGTAGGCTAACTACAATGATCCATTGAATTCTTGTATTTTCATGACATTATTGAATTGAAGTTATTCATAACTATCAATATTTGTGGAGTGGTGATTTCAAGTCTGAATAATGCCTCACGATGTTACGATCTTTCTTGACATCGATCGCTTTGCAAAAATGTGTTTTTTCTTGAATGGTTAATTCGGGTTGAGAAGGCTAAGAACTTGACCGCTTGTGTTCAATGTGAAAAAAAAAAAATCCTTGTGTGTTGTAATTTATTGAATCATTTTTTTTTGATTTAATGTTTTGCTTGAGGACAAGCAAAGTTCAAAGTTGGAGGTGGTTTGATAAGGGTCTTTTTTTATACATGTTTTATGTGTATATTTGAGTATGATTTGAGTTATTTTATTGTTAGTTTCATAAATTTTTTATTATACATAGTTCACATTACTCCGAGGTGCTTCTATTGGTGTAGATTGATGATTTGGAGCTGTTTTTGATGAATTTTGGGCCATGGTTTCATGTCAAAACATACCCGGGGTTTCGGATGCAAAACACTCAAAATCCCAAGCTAAACGTCATTTCGGGGCTTTTTCATCAAACACGGGCAGGGTGTGTTTTTAAGCACGGCCGTGCTTTTTAGAAGTCAAAACGAGCAATTTTTCGACCGACGCACCAAACACGGCTAGGGCGTGCTTTTTCAAGCACCGTGTATGGGAAAATCCAAAAACACGGCCTGCCCGTGCTTTTCGTCCAGTCTGGATGTTCTTTTGGCGGAAATTATGGAAGCTTTCCCTTTTTGCTTTGTGACAACCTTTGAGCAACTTTTACATCTCATTTTGCTGCACCAAACTCTATTATTCCCTCAATTGTCATGTGGACACAATGATTCAACCAACTCAACCAATGGAAGTGGAGTATTGTCATGTGAATATAATGATTCAACCAACTCAACCATGAATGTGCACACAATGATTCAACCAACAACCATGGAAGTGGAGCATTTGTTAGCATTATTGATGTGTTCTTTCACAAAGATGGTGCCTATAAAAGCCAAGAGTTTGAGTTGGGAAAGAGATTCATAATTCATGTAATATTCATTCATATAGAGATTCATTGTGTATTCATCATAGACACTTAGAAAATATTCATTGTGTCCAACATTTTGAGTGAAATTGGGATCAAGATGTCTTGGAGGAGTAAGCTTGTAGCAACATTAGAGAAGAAGGCTTGAAGCAACATCATCAATCAAGAAGAAGTCAATTGAGATTTTGAGAAAGATAAGTACACCATGTCTACAATACTTAAATCTTCTTGTGTAATTTATTCTTTGGTCAAAATCATGTGTAGCTAAACTCCTAGTGTTTGAATGTAATGAACTCAGAATGGAATTGTGATTAAGGTGTGTATGTTTTTAATAAAATCTTCATATTTTGTGTGATTCACTTATATTATGCTTCGTTTATTCGAATTGATATATCGTAATATTGATTTGAAGTTTATTTATCATTTGGGAAATCGAGAGATTCGTGGTGAAATAGAACCTATATAAGTGAAAAGAGTTGCATGCAATCCTAGATATAGACGGCATAAATCTTCTCTCGGATTAGGGTCAAACCTAATATGGGAATTCACAAATCGTTATAATCTTTGTCTTGGGGTTTTAACTAGAAAGAGATTTGAGTTAATCAACTTGAGATTAGAAGTTTTTCGCCTTGAGAAAGGTTTAACTTAAATTGGGAATTTCTACGGTCCACAAAACATGAGATTTTATTAAACGAGGTTGGTTTTGCTTAAGGGCTTATGGTTTGTATGTTTATCTTGTTGAATCACAAAGACATTCTAGAGGGATTTACATTCAAACACATTTCTAGCTCTTGATTTCTTAATTCTACAATCTACTTTTATTTGATCTTTTGTAAGTTGCAATTATTTTAAATTCTCTATTTTTTTTATTTTCCATTTTAACAAACAAAACTCTGAAAATTATTAGATTAAATAACAAAAAGACGGTAATTATTAGTACTTACAATCCTCGTGGGAATGCCACTCGGTACTCAATAATCTATACTATAAAACGATAGGTGCACTTGCCTAAGGTTTTAAAGGTAGCTTTTGAGCCATCATCTTCCCTTTGAGAAGTCATTTTGTTGATGATGACTTCTTTGATTACTCCATTTCCAAGGTTTGTTACCTTCCCATTGTTGATGGTCTCTTCTTCTTTGAAAATCATCTTGTTGATGATGTCTTTGCCATTTCCAAGGATTGTGTTCTTCCCATTTTTAATTATATCCTCTTCTTGGAAATTGGTTTTGTTGAAAATAGTTTCTCCTTCTTTGATCAAATGAATTGGTCATTTGATGCCTTCTTTGGCGGTATGAATTTTCTTCGATCATTATTTTCACGGTACCTAATACAACATTATTTTGTGGTACCCTCAAGTGCTTGGTCCTTTAGGTTTAGCTTTGAGACTTTTAGGTCTCCAAAAATGATTAGAGTTATTTCTAGCCCGACAAGTATTAGCCGTATGACCCTTTTTACCGCAATAAAAACAAATAATAATTCTAGGAGCATAATGACCAATATGCATAGTGACTTGATCCTTTTTCATATGATTAACAACATTAGGCTTATGATCAATTCCTTTATCACAATTATGAATATCAACAATATTGGACATTTTATTGGTACTCAAATCATTTTTCATGCAATTCATATTCTCAACAAGAGTACTATTTTGTTTTTCAAGGTTTCTAACCTTGTCAAGTGTGGTGGTGTGAGCACATGATAGTGATTCAGGAAGTAAATAAACTATCCTTATCATTTTTCAAAACAATGAATTCCTTTTTCAAATTTTTGTATTTAACAAGTAAGTCTTGGAATTCATTTTGAAGATCATCAAAATTATTTTGCAAATCACTATAATAATTTTGAATAACAATATCATAGGAAGTAGAGGGTTTAAGACATACCTCGTTTTCTTCTTCGATGCCCATAAAACAATATTCAACTTCTTCATAGTTGGAAGTTGTAGGAGGCTTGTTCCTTAGATTTGAACTTGTATCCCTTTGAGAAGTAGATGCTTTTGTTTGACTCCTTTCATTTGCAAATACTCCATAGATGGCTTCTAATTTTTGCCATACTTCATGTGCCGATCAATTCTACAATATGTTCATATTCCAAATTAGTAAATGAACAATACAAAATATTGAGAGCTTTACCGTTTAAGGAGATGATTTTCTTCTCTTCATCATTGAGCTCTTTGAATCCTTTGGAGGTGTGTGGTGTGTCTATCATCGGAATGGATACTCCATTTATGATGATGTTCCATAAATCGAACCCGCAACCTTGTAGATAACATTCCATTCTTTCTTTCCAAAATATAAAATTTTGGAATCAAATAGAGGTGGCTTGATGGTGGAGGTAGGATAGATGAGCTTCGTGGCCAGAGCGACGATCGTTCCTCTTCACTCGCGATGTGAAACGAGCTTGCCAAAGAGTTTGGCTCGATACCACTTGTAAGTCCAAGCGGCTCACGATAATCTAGAGGGGGTGAATAGATTATCTCCATCTTTTCGATTTCGCCCTCTTTTTCGAACCAAAGCTCAAAGACAATAATAAAGGTGCGGAATGTAAACAACACGCGTCGATTTATAGAGGTTCAACCCACGTAGGCCTAATCCTCTACCACCCCAAAGATATCCATTATGGATTTCAAAAAAGAAAAAAAGATTTTATTAATTTACCACAAATTAATACAACACCAACTTACACAACACCTTGAAGAGCACCACACTCTTCTTCAACATCACCTTTGAGATTACCACAATCTCTTCTTGAAGATTACCACAATCTCCAGCGGCACCTTGTGAAGATTACCACAATCTTCAACCTTGAAGAATACCAAATTCTTCAACACCTCAACAAGAAGATTACCACAATCTTCTTCTTACACCTAACACCTAGATCACCCAAGTGTGTTCTTACCACAAGAACACTCACAAAGGATATCTTGTGTTGAATGATAACCAAAAATTCAAGATTACAACTCAATAATGAATTATACAATTGAGTGCAAGTGTAATCAAGAATAGCCTAGACCTCAAGGATGTGAAAGTGAATAGCTAGGCAAATACAAAGAAATAAGACAATATAAGAACAAGTGTATTCTTGAGTGTATCTTGTTGTGTTGTAGTTTTCTCTTGTTGTGTTGCTTCAATTCTTCCTCTATTTATAGAAAATGTCTTGTACATGATAGGCTCCTCTTAGGGACATGAAATCAGAAAAATACCAAGACAATTGAAGAAAAGAGCTGTTAGAAATCAATCCCACAAATTAAGGAAAAGATGTCTGTTTGCACAACGATTACATTTTCTTTGTCAAACTTAAGGTCGGCCGGTCGTAAATAGAAGTTTGAAATAAAGTAATGACAATTTACACAGGCGACCGATCGGCGTGCACCTCGACCGGTCGACCTATCTACAACCGGGTCGTGACCGCATCAAAAATGAAAGCGAAGTTCTGTTTCGTAAAATAAACTCCCAGTGTAATCGGGTCGACGGGGTGACTGATCGCTGCAGACTGGTCGACTGAGGCGGCAGGTCGACTTGACCAATATTACATCCGTCTAATTTTCTTTTCTAAAAACATCTTTAGGGTACGGGTTGCCCTATAGGGCGTAGGTTGACCTCAAAACAAAAGTGTTGTCAATATTTTATCGAAAATAAACTCCAAGAAATACTCCGAAAAATAGTAAAAATATTTTAGACCGATCGGGAGTATTAGGACAACATTTTGAAACATAGTTTGAATGTAAAAACCAATGACACAAAATCATTAAATGTGTTGTCCAATTTTGTCGAAAATAAACTTGAGGAAATATTCCGGAAAATAGTAAACCATTTTAAAACATTTAGGAGTATTTGGACAACCTTTAAAAACATTGTTTTGGTGTAAAAACAAAATCATCAAAATCATGATAAAACCATTTATCAAACAGATCTTTCATTTTTCATCACAACATATTTATTTTCAGCCTTGCAATTTGCTTCAGAATATTCAATGGAGTTGGAGTACTTTTCACCTTTCATGGTGAGATGAATAGAGTTGTGATGAAAAATGGCTTTTCAACTGAATTTATATTGAACTGAAAATTAACGAAATACTGAAGGCACAATGAGACTATGAATCAAAGTTAGATGAAACGACTTTTGATTAATCATTAATGCTTCTTCTCATTTTTCCAATTGTGGGTATTCAATGTTTACTATATCCCATAAAAGTTTATTCCCAAGATTTTAGTTTTCAATATAATATGGGGGTATATTAGTAAATTCAAACCAAAAATACTACCAAATATAGAACCTGGACTATATAGTTGGGACATCCCAAAAAGGAATACTGGACTATATACTTAGGACGGATGGAGTACTATTGTATGTGGATGAGATGTTGATTGTAGGTCAAGATGCAAGCAAGATTGAGAAGCTGAAGAAAGAACTTGACAAATCTTTTGTGATGAAAGACTTATGACTGACTAAACAAATTCCCGGGATGAAAATTTCAAGAGACATGGCAAGCAAGAAGCTCCGGCTATCTCAACAAAAGTACATCGAGAAAGTTCTTTAGAGATTCAACATGAACAAGTCAAAACCAGTCAGTACTCCACTTGCGGGTTACTTCAAGCTCATTGCAACAAAATGTCCCACAAATGAGAAAGATATAGTAGAAATGCAAAATGTACCATATGCTTCTGTAGTTGGCAGTTTGATGTATACTATGGTAAGTACTAGACCTGATATTGCTCACGCAGTTAGTGTTGTTAGTCGTTTTCTCTATAATCCAGGGGAAAGATCAACGTCATTTGTGAAATGGATATTAAGGTACTTGAGAGGTACTACTAAATATTGTCTAAAATTTGGTGATGACCAAACCATGTTAGATGGATTCACAGATGCAGACATGGATGGTGATGTTGATTCTAGGAAGTCCACATTAGGAACATTAGGATACTTGATGAGATTTGCTGGGGGAGCTATCTCTTGGCTATCAAACTTCAAAAATGCGTGGCATTACCCATAATCAAGCGATTACATTGTTGTGACTAAAGCATGCACGGAGATGTTGTGGTTGAAGAAGTTTCGGAGGAATTAGACTTGAAGGAGGAAAAGTACACGCTTTACTGTGACAGTCAGAGCGCAATGCACTTGAGTAAGAATTCTTCATTTCGCTCAAGGTCAAAACACATTGATGTGAGATATCATTGGGTTCGAGATGTGCTTGATGAAAAGCTGATGCAACTTGAGAAAGTTTACACAGATGAAAATGGTGCAGATATGCTAACAAATTCTTTACAAAAAGATAAGTTTGAAGCTTGCAAAAACAAAGCCAAATTGATTGATTCCCCACCTGAGGTGGAGGTGGTGAATTGTTAGTTCACCCCATTGGCAAAGTCAAAAATTGGGGGCAACATTTTTGTAGGCACCGAAAAGTTTGAAAAAAAATAAAATAAAAGGTGGCCAATTCGGACACCATTGCACCGAAAGGTGCTTGAAATTTGTCATTTTGCTCATCCCATTTGCCTATAAAAAGGCTTCACCGGGGAGATGAAAAACACACAAAGCAATTAGAAATTAGCAATTGCAATGAGAGAGAGAGAGAGAGAGAGAGAGAGAGAGAGAGAGATTTGTATAAGTGTGTTTTGAGTGAAGAAAAAGAGAGAAAGAGAGAGAGATTTGTATAAGTGTGTTTTGAGTGAAGAAAAAGAGAGAAAAATTAGTAGAATTTTTCATCCTCACCCAAAATAAAGCATTCCTATTTTCTCGGGTATTCCAAGTTGAGTAACTTGAGATAATTTCTATACCCTATTTTTATGGAGGAATTTTGTCGAGTGTACTATACATTTAGTTGAGGATTTATACGGGATCAGCGGTCCTGTGGTTTTTTCCAATTTGGGTTTTCCACGTAAAAACTCTTGTGTGTTATTTTTGTCGTCTTGCGTGATCGTTATTTAGTATTCATGGTTTTTGGTTCACATTTTTAATCCATCTAAGTGGGAAAAAAATTTCTATTTCCCTTTGTCTTTGGTGTCATCTATTTTGGCACTCTTTCCCAACAAGATCAATTGCACTAAGCGTAAATTACAAAGCCGTCATTGATCAAGAATTGAAGCGCACATTTTTTAAGAGTTGATTCGTATTCCAACACAACTTGGAACATACACAACACATGCACAAAGTAGGGGCTAAAAATGAAGTTAAATTCGATTTTATATTGAAACCATGTTGTAGTTAAAAAAATCTATAAATTTTTATATTTATGTTTTCTTGTGACAATCCCATATTAAAATATTTAAAACGGAAGATAATATATTTAATGTCCGTATAAATCATCGCATTTTTAAGTATATATAATAAGAGAAATTTGAGAAATTGCCCCTCCATCCGGGGTATTTTTGAAAAATCTCCAAAATATTAAAACTTGATTTATGCCCTTCACCCTACGCCAACCTAATAGCGGAGTGAGGTGCACAATTAGGTGGGCAATAACTAACGAGATTTGGTGGGCGAGAGTGGTGTAAGAGTATAAATCAAATTTTAATACTTTGAGACATTTTTCATTACTACTGCAGGTGGAGTAATTTATCAAATTTCCCATGAAATAATTATATCAGTTTTCCAAAAATGAAAATTGGAAATATAAAATATTTACCAATAAGAAATGATAAACACATATGATTTCAATATTTTTAAGTGACTATTACAAAAAAGTACCCTAAGTTTTAGGCTAATTACAAAAAACTCCAATAATCTTTCAAAATTACAAATCGCAAACACCCCCTTCAGGTTTGTATATTTTACCTACAAATATCCCCTTAGGATACAATTTGTAAAATAGAAAACAAATGTTAACAAATCATTTGCAATTTTGAATGATAAGTGAGCTTTTTTCTGCAATTAGACTAAACCTCAAGCATAGTTTTTGTAAGTAACCCATTTTTTAATAATATAAAGAAACCAAAAAAATAAAAGAAAAGAACTTTCAAAAAGAAAACAAACATAGATCACTTTTCTTTAAAAAAACAACAAAATTGCCCCATCCCTATTATCCCTCTGGTTCACAAAAAAACAAGCAAGATGCCACGTATGAAATGAGTGCAAATTTTAGTACACAACAAATTAACCTTATTTCCAAGAAACCAACCATCTGTTCTCAGGTAGCCTTGAACTGGGATACATTTTTACAAGAACAAGAGAAGAATGAATAAATGACATTGGAATATCTGCACAAAATCCCTGTTAAATAACAGGTAATATATATCCAATTCGAGACCCTTCCCTTGGAATCCTCCCTCAAACACTTTCATTCAAAGAGAATCCAAGGAAGCAAACACAAGTTTGTCAAGAGATTTTACACCAGATAAAAAAACTCGGAACGTTAGCACGAACAGTGGAATACCGCGTTGCCAAAACACCTCGCTTTGTTTGCTATCTTCTTAACACCAGTTTCATTATGTGAAGAATTTACACTGTGAGACGGTACATGTATTCTGTCCATTATATTGATATTGGGAGCCTTAAGGACGGTTTTTAGACGTGGATAACGCCCATTGCATTCCCCATATAGAAAGCGGCCTCATGTATATCAGTGATCGGAAGTGCCCGTCAGTTGTCCAACCTTCTGGAGTCTGAAACGAGTATCTACACAAGCAAAGATAGGATCTTTAAGTATGAAGATCCACAAGATGACCAAAGAGGCATGGATAAACTACTTAGCGGGAAAACCAAAGCAAAACCGGCGATTCCATAACAATGATGCAAGGATGGATTGAATTATCAAGAGTTTTTAGAATGCAGGAAACATCCATTATAGTTCCAGAGTTGTTAAAAAAAGGGAAAATACTATCTTGGAGCTTTTGCTAAATTACAAAAAAAAAAAAAGAAAAATAACTCAGTTATCTACATATACCTATATTTGTTTCTAGGGATAATTTACAAAGAAACCCCTCAGGTTTGGAGTAATTACAAAAAACGTGCGAAGTTCAAAATTATAGACAACCCTTGAAGTTTGATTTCGTCTTACATTTTCCAACTTACATTTGTTTTCGTTCGGCAATTTGTAATATTTAGAAAAGCTGAGGGATGTACCTGTAAAATATTTTATGATGTCTGCATATCAACTAACGGGTGGTAAATGTAAGACGAAATCAAAATCTCAATGAGGTTTCTGTAATTTTGAAACTTTTTTGGGTTTTTTGTAATTACCCCAAACCTTAGGCTCTCTTTTTTTTTTTTTTTTTTTTGTAATTATCCCTTGTTTCTATTTCACAAAATGGACCTTTGGAGGTACTTGTCAAATAAACAAAAACTTAAAAAAGGGGTATATGTAATACCTTAACGGGTTATTTGTAATTTTTAAAGATAAACTGGGCTTTTTAATAATTAAGTCAAGCATCAGGGGTAGTTTTGTGATTTACCCAAAACTAAAAGCATCAACGCCGCTTTCGTTGTGGCAAAACAGCACGTAAAATAAAGTCAGACAAGATAGAGAACTTACCCAAATCCCTCTTCCGACCACCCCGCAATGAATATACCTTCTGCCGTGGCGAAAGCTTGCTCCTTCATCCCAGCGTGAATCATCGTAGCAGCGGCTCCATACGTCACTCCAGTCCATATTTCACGAGACTGCATGCACGTCTCGTCAACCTTACCGTTCGGATGCATCCCGTTACGGCACCCATTTTCCCCTCGAACTTTCATTACATTAAAATCATAGATTTTCTGGAGCGCGTCGAATCTTGTGGTCATCAAAAAGATCCGGCAAGCCCGAAGCTGCCATGTACCACTGTCCCGCGAGCTGATCGGCTTGAATGGACTTACTATTACTGCTCGACCCACTGTCGTAGTTGAAATACGACCCATTCCATAGTTTTTCCTCGAACACGGCTTTCGCTTTTACTAATTTGCCCTTGCATTTCTCTGCGAACGCCTCATCGCCTAGCTGAACGGCCATAGCTGCACCAGCTTGAAGAGCCGCGAGCCATAGCGAACCACAGTACGCGCTTATCCCATGAACGGTCCACGCATCGTACGTTTGATCAGGAAAACCGTCGTTTTCGATAAGACCGTCGTTATCACGATCGAATTGGTCCATGTACTCGATCGCGGCGCAAACGGATGGCCAAACGTCAGCCCCGGACGAAAAATCTCCCGTCGCGGCGAAATCTCTATACACTTGAAGAACGAATTTCGGATTAAGATCTTTCCATCGGCTAGTATCGTGTATGTTGTACGCGTTCATTTCATGCCACGGATCGTGAGTTCCAAGATCGTGCGGAACGGCACCTTTCACCTTACGTATTCCCCAATTTCCCTCAGCTAAAAATTTAACTTTTCTTGTATCCTCGAATAAAACGGCCTTTGCGGTCGCTGAATACTGAGCTCGATTTTGGGGAACAGCTCGAGAAGCGCAAAAGACGCGTGAGAAATGCACGTCGTGCACGTACACCACATTATGTATTCGACACCCTCCAGATATAGAAACCTGCCTACATCGTAAGTCGTCTGGAGATTTTCTAGAAGCTAGTTCATTACTTTCTATTGGATCAACATCTACAGAAGTATCGTAACCGTTTATTGTGGCCTCTTTAACAGTCACAGCTGATCTGTGAACTACCCTTGCTTCAGTTTTTGGCTTTTCTATTGTCCGTAATTATTGACTTAATACCTCTACTCGAGTCTTCAGTTGGTAAGCCGAGTCTGTATATAAAAAGAAAAAAATGTCATGCTAATAATTAAAACGTTTATCAACAACTAAAAATTATGTAACATAGAATAATTAACTGGTGGAACCAACTAAATATGTTATATCGTCCCTAAAATATTTCTGATACGACTAACTGGCACCTGAAAACCACATATTGCGTTCTCATAATGGTATAGAAACGACAATTACTTAAATACGTTTGCATCTCTGAAAAAGCCAAGGGGTCAAAAGACGTTTAATTAGATTTCAGTTCAGTAGCTGAGAAAAGCATAACATCTAATATTCCTTTCTCTAACCCAGCAAATAGATTTCACTTTAACCTATATATTATTATAATCTCACATATGTTTCCTATTCCACCTACCATGTTCATTATAATGAGAAAGAAATCATAGCATTTGAGATGTAAAATTATTAGTTTTCAGATTAGCATCTAGTTCAACATAAGCATGTTACTCAGTTATTTTATTTTAAAACCCGCAAATGTAGTTGCGATCATATTTTTCTCATTCTCGGACAATTTACAACCAGGGCAAACTTGCTAGAAAGTTATATATTAGCCCAACGGTCATCATGGCAAAACATAATGCTGTGACAACAAAGGAATTCGTACGTCCTCAAAGACTTCGAACTCTTTGATGCCCCTAAAAACAAACAAAATCGTTTTTCATATTAACCCAAAATGCCTAAAACAGATCTTGATTTGAACAAGATAAAAGAAATAAACAGTTGAAAGGTTGGATTAATACCAATCCAAACTGTTCCCCCGGCGACTAGAAAATAGAGCTCATTGAACAGGGTGAATTTGTACCTGCAAAGTAACGTAAAGCATTCAGATCCACAAGCCAGAAAGTGAATTTTTTTTAGGGATAATTACAAAAACTTCCCCTGAGATTTAGCCTGATTATAAACAACTCCAGTTATCTTTCAAAATTACAAATATTCACTTGAGGTTTCTATTCACCTAACAAGTACCCCCCTCTTGAGAGACGCATTGAGGGTGCAATTTGTAGGATAAAAACAACTGTCAATGGTTATTTGTAATTTTCAAAAATAACTGGGTTTTTTTTGTAATTAGACTAAAAGTACATGTTCCTTGTTGTCAAAAAAGAAATTACCAAAAGCAGATCTTTTGTAGTAACTGAAATTATTATTGTCAGAAAAAGCTGTGATGAAATGAAGACAATACAACCATTACTTACCATTCAGGCAGTCGATCATCTTTAAGAATAGGGTTCTGCCATTTTTCAATCTCTTCCTCCCACAGCATGTATTCTGATACATATCCAAAAAATAAAGGCAATCCATCAAATACAATTTAATGATCATTAATCCAAAATCGAAGAATGTGAAGATGGTAAAATGCAACAAGGAGAATTAAACAGCTAAGCTGAAAACACTCACTGGTAAGCGAATCGTGCACCAAGTCCTTTGCTGCCATTTCGGACGTGCCATAGTATTTAGTGTACCTCCTGGACTCCCAGTGGATGAAAGAACAGTATGCAAAAAACACGGTCAGATTTCCCAAAACCAATATATTCAAACTCCCTAACCAAAGTAAAAAAAAAAAAAACGAAAGAGGATATACTACTCAAAGCTAATTTATAGAAGAAAGAAATAGCTAGGTCTAGTATTATCAGAAGCCTGGATCCAATTGCATAAAACCAAAAGGAAAGGAGTTGCTTCGCCCTCTGTTTACAGGATCGTTCGTATGACCTAGTATGGTACTATTTACACTGTCCTCTATTTCCTACGTCCCACCGTGGGGAATGATAATAGCTTCAATATACTTGAATAACAAACCAAAATACCGAACAGGTCAACATATACAACACAGAATAATTTTTTGAAGGGATATACAAAAACAACCCTGATGTTGGGGCTAATTATAAAAAACCCCAGAGAGTTTTTAAAATTGCAAAAAAACCCTTGAGGTTGATTCCGCCTTGCGTTTTCCCTCTTCATAAGCGAAAAACATTTCAAGCCCCCCTGATATAGAAATATTACAGTTACCCCCTTCAATTTAAGACAATATCAAATCTTGGGGGTGGCTTTTTTTGACTTTGAAACATCTCTGGTTTTTTTTTTTTTTGGTAATTAGCCCAAACCTCAGGGGGTCTTTTGTAATTATCCCTTTTCTCAAAGAAGCGAGATATAAACAGCCATCCGCACTATTTACAAAGCAGACATAGAAGATTAAAAACAAACTAAAAGACCATCCAGATGTAAATACCAGAAAACTGAAGTTTCGTTAATTACCTATGGTAGGACTTTCCCTTGCAAAATTTAACTTTAGGAGACGACCAAGAAACAGAGAATGCAACTGTGCACTTTCCATGAGGTTCCACCCATGTAGAAGCAGAAACGGCAGCACAATGTGTGTCTCCAGGTGACGATGGCATGCTAGGTCCTTTGCTGAAGTTCTCTCGATCAAAGTGCCCATCCTAAATATTCAGACAACTTGGCTCACATTACAAAAACTATGAAGAGAAATATAAAGGGAAGAGCTGAATTTTAACGAATGACGGGTTAATAGAGAATTTTTACCTGCACCATTTTGCCCCACATATCTTTTGCAGTTATGCAGCTTCCTTCATTCAGGCCAAAACAAGGCAAAACTGACACGGTCACATTCTGAGTTTCACATGCAGCGATTGCATAAGTCACAGGAGGGTTATCTTTCGCGGTCCTGCAAGCAATCAATGTTATTGAAAAAATAGTAGCAGCATTGGTCTATAAGTAATCAAAATTCATCATGCACAAATTTGGATCATAAAATGTTGCAATAAAAAGGGGGTTTCCTTTCCTTCAAATGGAGTAAAAAAGTTATGTTGACTATAAAGAAAGGCAATTGAATAGCTCAGCCAGGAAGTAAGCAAAAACGAACTATAATGATACCCTGTGCACAACATTCCAATCAAGAACTCATATGAGAGCATGGTTTGCATGTTTATTAACATGCGAATCAAACCGACATGATAAAATTTTCTCCAGAAAGAACTTATAAGAACTTTGGTGATAGTGGCCAAGGACTAAAGCCAAGGGCTGCATCCAACATATCACACTAAATGTTTCTATTAAGTCATCTTTTTTAAGCACGAGGAACTTGTAGGAATACAAACCAATTACATAATATTCTCCAAAAAACATTACTGAGCTTGCACTAGCACTGCAACAAAACAGTATCCCAGTACCCAAATTTATTTCTCTTATTTTCCTTTTGGGGGTCCCAAAATAATGCTCCATTTCCTAAAATGGAAGTTTGTGTTTTAAAACCTACGCTATATAGCATTACTAAAGCTTAATCGACAAAAAATTCAAGAGAGACGAAACTTTTAACTTTTTAAAACACATCTAAATCTCCAAGCCGAATCTAATGGGATATTTTTGGTCGCAGGAAGTATGTACTAGCTATATGCCTCTCAAGTCGAAGACTAGAAACAGAATACAAAATTCTTCAAGTTCACCAAATCAATGTTCTTCTCTTGTAGGGTCACTGATGACTTCAATTCACAATTCATTTGTCAAGTTAAGAATAAGTTGAATTCTTCTAGACTAAGATCCTAAATTTTCTATCATGAGGAAAATAATCGTGTTGATGGCTCAATGTCACATTTGCCGTCTTGAAAAATCAGACAAGGAAAACATGCAAACCAACCGTCATATTTTACTAAAGAGAATGATGACTTGCTTGTGATGTAGAAGCACGCCTGATACTCCATCTTCACCACTGTAAAAAAGTCGAAATAAAGGGCAGACAAAACCCAAATGTTAAAATACAACCAAATCATAACGCATGAAGATAAAACACTAGTTTGAAAGATATACTCACATAAATGGCTCATTGACATGATCGCCTGATAGATGTGAGATGCCGCCAATAGAATTCTGCATTAAAACAGTAAATACTGACTGAGTATTTGCACTCAGTTACATTAATAATGCCAGAGTCACTTCAACTATCAGCAGAAAAAACTCACCGCCCAGGTAAAAAGTAGGCTGACCTTTGCCCTATCCTTTCCAGTATTCACCAACTACAGAAGATAAATAACTTCATATAAGAAAGGACAGATAAGAAATATGATCATCGAGTTACTTATTAAAAAAATGATTACATGAAGAAACAAATATTCCATCGCTAAAACACATGTTATCTCATAAGGAAATTATTCACTTGCAATGTTTTTTTCTAAAAATCAGTTTGCTATTGATGCCAGTTCCTCAAATAGCCTTGTTGACAATATACTTGAGTTTTTATTTGGATTTGCTCTCCCAACACAGAAATTTAAGATAAAAATATGATCATCAATTCAGGTCATTATATTTACAGCATTGTCCCATGCTTATTGATAGTTTTGTCACATGCGATCTCCTTCTCTCGCTCCAAAAACTCAATAAGGGTCATTATGAAATCTGAACCAAAGATAAACAAATGCTCCTTCATCTAATTTCATGTCATTTCAGGCTGCCGACTCTAGAATTAATATTCAAAAACATATCCTTCTATCTTATTTCTAAATTGGTGGAACTAGCAGCTTCCGATTGTCTAAACCATCTTAATCAACATTAGTAAAAATAGAAACATGCAAGTGCCAAGCAAAACCATTGCTTGGATTTGTCCCAAATCAAGGCAGATTATCATTTGCAGCTGTCCTTTGCAACAAATCCAAGTTATCTCCAGCTATTGAATACATTTCTAGACGATGTTATAAGAATTTCAATCAACGAATGAAGACTGTGTAGTACTAGCAATGGATGAAAGTGTGGAAGGAAAACACCACTTGGTGCTCATTTTAATGGAATCTCTATATCCACCCCCGCCCCCCAGCCAAAAAAAAAAAAAAAAAAAAAAACAGGAAGAGTTAATTTATTGCAGAATGAACCTGAAGAAGAACAAAGAGAAAGATAAAATCAAATGCAAATCTACATACAGTGTAAACGAATACAGCTGTAGGAAGACTGCTCTCCCGGTAATTATGTGGTATAAATGGCGATATCTGTCGACAAGAAATTTTTAGTTCTGGGTCTGGTTCACCTGTAGGAATAAAACAATGTATAAGGAACATGGTCTATCTGGACACCTATCAGGAAAAAACGTTTTGATAGCTAGTTACCGTCATATATCGTCCATGCCCTAGGAAATAATGCATGATATGTGGAATGCTGACCATTCAAATTCCATCCCCATGATGATATACCATGATCGCTAGACTTCCTGTCAGAAAAAGATGCAAATCAAATACAGGCACAATTGATTTTCCAACTATTAGTTTGTTAAAGTTGAAACTCCACAAACAAACAGAGCTTATATAGATTGTTGGATTACAAGAATATGTAGCCTCACAAGTGAAAGATGTTTTTAGATTTCTTTCATAAACAAACAAATAAGACCATGGTCTAAAAAGATTTTTAAAGCACTTCAAATGAAAGAAAATCATGACTATATCATATGGTAAAAGTTCAGGCTAGAAGTAAGCTGTTTAGATTCATACCCCAAACCTTCGTGCCGGCCAGGAGATAGAACAGATGCAAACTTTTTGTTCCCCCCTTCTCGGGATATGAAAATCTGTGGAATTCAAAATAATTAGGCAATCTTCTGTAATAATTATGCACTATTGACAAAGAATTTCCAGTAAAAATTGTTTGTTCTTCGCATAAAATTAAAAATTGAATGCTATTTAATTATTTATATATCTAGGGGCTGCTTCACTGTATTTTCAGAAAGGATAGCAGCCAACACCGAAAAAGAAGCCCCGAATTTATTGCACAAAACAAGCTAAAAATTAAAAGGTTGCATTAACTCATACAGTCAATCGTCCAAAGACTTACTTATCGAGCTAAATTCGGAAGAAGTCTAAATACCCAAGTCAATAGGTAGAAGTACGAAATGCAACAAACAGACTCCTAATTAATTTCACCAAACCATACTGACTACCATATTTTTACTTATGTTTTTCATATATTTATCTTTGTATTTATTATTTAAGTTTTATACAGTTTCCTTTTTTTCTTTAAGTTACTTACAGATATTTCAATTTGATTAAGATTTGGTTCAATTTTACCAAATGAGAACCCTACATTTTCTATAAAATGGAAAAGGTTTGATTATATCAGTTCATATCATGGATTTTTGTGGATCTGTATCTCCATCATTACCACTTTCATTACCATTGAAGAGAACCAAGCATTCAGCTGAAGAAAGAACAACGTAATAAATTATAAATCCAGAAAGAAGAGCGCCTCACCGAGAATTGATTAGCCATCATCGGAGAAGTCTCGCATGTACCAGGAAGTATTTGAAAATGCCTGAATTCCCCTCTGAAGCCTCTAGATATGCTACCACTTCTGTAATAATGTTACATAAATGACAATCCATTAGGGTCTCATGAAATAGCGTCGGGAAAACAAATTAAATTCAGCATGTGACTATTACTTACCCCATCCCACCTAGTGGAACTCCTTGTGATGCAGAAGGTTTGCAACTTTCTCGAGTAAAAGGATCTATAGGTGCTTTCTGTAAAATCCAAAAAAAAAAAAAATGCTTAAATTTAACAGTATTCTGTGTTTGATTTTCTTTTTACAGTAACAAAGTTTGGTGTTTTATGAAAAGGATGAGATAGGCAATTTACTCTTCCATAAGATGCCTCTTCCCGCACGTAATGCCACAAACGTATTCCGAGCGAATCTATAATTAACGAAGATTGTGTCAAAAATCATTCGGAAAAGGCATATACACTTCTATTGGCAAGTATTATGAGAGATAGTGTTTGATTACCATTTTTAAGGCTTCTGTAAATGTAATACTGAATTCTTTAAGAATACTAGCATGGCTATTTAATTTCCTTCTCAATGCTTGTTCAGGAGGGGCAGCACTGTCAAAATCAAGCTGTTGACACAAAACTCAGATAATTAAAATCGGCGTATATAATCAGTGAAAATGTAGGTGCAAATGAACTAATATCATTCTCTCTCCGGACGTCCACCCCAAAAAAGAATAAAGTAATAGAAATAAAATCATTGTGGAAATGATGAATATATAAATGAAATATGAAATGATTTTCAGGATTTCCTCAGCTTGAATGCTACTATCCGCATATCTAAAGCTAAAAAATGTAGATTGCACGACCTGTATTCAAGATATTACGGAAAACCTAATGCAGGACACTTCTCATCTGGAGAAAAACAAGACTAAGACCATTAAAAAACATCAGAGAAATACAACTTAACAGTCCCATTAACACCAACAAAACTAGAAACACCCTAGTCAAAATATACAGTCTTTATTTATACAAACAGCAACTTAATTTTATTTATATTATTCATTAATTCTTTCTTCCACCAAAAAATCAGGCCTATCAGCAGAATAACAATGAAGATCATTTGTTAGCCACATATATGATATCTTTTTTACTTCTTTATTCCTCCATTAAATAATTTCTAGATCCGCTGGGCTCTTCGATTTTCACAAAAACATAAATTTAGCTCATCCAATAACACATATGGTTTTTTGATGGGCTCTATTTAGCTCATAAAACACTTTTCTACTAAAGATTACATGAAAAATAAATAATTAAACTGCATAATTCACATCCCATTGATCATAGTATCTTCAAACCTCAATGCAGTGAATAACAATGTAAAATTCAATTTTATCACAAAAACATAATAAAAGTTTAGCTGAAGCAGAGAGTAAAAAAAGCTTACCAACTGCAAAGTTGTTCGATTGATGTACTCTTCTGGAGGCCATGAATTCTTTCTATAATGAAACAAATTCCCACTCACCATTTTCACTTTCCCTATAACTCTATCTAGTATGTATACATCACTATTGAAGGACCCAAAATTGGATTTTCTATTTCCTCAGACAAAAAAAAAAAAAAAAAAAAAAAAAAAAGATTGGATTTCTTATCACAGTATGCAAAAACCCATTGCCTCAAAACTATCAAGGCTTACTATATAATCACAGAAAATTCACCCTTAGTTAAAACTTAGCGTCAAATCCTCCCAAAATCCAATCTTTAAAGCTAACCCACTTCTGGGTTTACCTCTAAACGCTACTATAAAAACTAAAAAAAAATAAAAGAGAAATCGTCAAAAAATTCTTGAAGTTTCAATCCCTGAATGCTAAAACCTCAAGAAAAGGTAAAAAGGTTGAGCAGAAAAATCCGGTCTGCTAATAAAGAGGGTGGGGATCGAAAATCTTGGGATTGTTACTAAAAAGATTTGGGTTTTCTGAAGTTTTTATTGTGGGTTTTATGGAAAATAAAAAAATAAAATAAAACAATTTATTTTTCTAATTTTCTGTATCTACTGAGTTTATTGAAAGAAACAGAGGAGGAGCCACCACCTGGAGATATGGAGCTCAGCTGAATTGCCAGGTGGGGGATACAAAATAGTGACTACACTAAAACTCTGCAAATTTCTCTCACTGTATCTAATTGTCTTTTGTGTGTATGTATATATTTGGGTAAAAGATTTCTAGAGAGTTGAAAATAAAACAATAAAAAGAAATAAATAATTTTTACGGATGTAAAATGTTGACTAGTTGTGATAGTTGAATGATTGTATCAGTCTTCCATTATGATTTGAACTAATGTTGAAAAAGGAGGCCACGAGTTGTTAGCCTTCTTTTTAGGCCCTTTTCACCTTTGGTTGGCGCAACCAATTAATTTCTAAGTGTGGCATTACAATTTATATAAATCTATAAATAATGTTAATTGATTTTGAGACTACATTATTTTGTGGTAGTCTCATCTCACATGGTCTAACGGTTAGACAGATTCAGCCTAATATATCTACATGAGCCGCAAACCCAGTGACCCAACAAAATATTAATACTTTTTAGAGGACATACTAATATTTTTCAATATGACTACTAATACTTTTCAAAAGAATTACTAAAAAACTTTCAGGGGAAAACTAATATTTTTCTAAGGAAACTACTAATACGTTTCACGGGGACTACTAATACTTTTGACGGAAAAAAACTAATACTTATAGGGGGTCATTAAATATTTTAAGTGAACTACGTAATAATATTTTTCAGCTGAACTACTAATATTTTTCAGCTCTCGTAGTATTATATCACTGTCCAATATTACAAAAACTAATACTTTTAAGTGAACTACATACTAATACATTTCAGATGGACTGCTAATACTCTTCAGATGAACAGCTCACACCGGTCTCTGCTAATAAATAAAAACGTCATCAGGTCGGTTTTGGGGATCCCGTCTAATGGTTTGGTCCGTTAGACCGTCTGACAGTAGTTTTTGTCATTGATTTTAGTATCTCAAACTGATCACAACATTTCGAAATTCATTAAAAAGGTGTTTGACTAAACTTATTTAAAGATCTCAAAAACTACTACATTTTGTAAGATGTTTTTAGAACTTAAAGATGCTAGATCTTATTTTAAGAATAACTTGTTGAAGTGTTTGAATAATATAAAATAGTGTAGCTTTTAAGATTGTCGGTATAATTAATTTTGCTCATCAAAATATGTCTTCCCCATAAAAAAATTATGTAGTATCGCGACAAAGTTATGGTTAGAAAATAAATTTTACTATAAGAGAAAAATGGGAGGAATGATTGCTGAAAATAATAAATAATAAAATAATAAAACGTCTAAATTCGCAGGAATAAAATGTTTTCTCGTACCATTTTCTGCCTATGTTTCTATTTTTCCTTCTCAGAATTTCCGATTTTCCTTGGCCACCAATTTGGACCCAGTTGTCTTGCACCTTACTTGGTTGGTTAAAAGAACACTTCTAAGAACAGTGGCTCTGTGAGCTCACCCCTGTATGGCACCAGGTTGACTAGCTAATTGAATAATTAATTACTATTTTCATCATTCAATTTGACTATTGAGTGAGTCTCTTGTAGAATCGTATCATAGATTTAAATTCATGAGACGAAGCCCTAACACCCAAAACCAAACGAAACCAATAAAAATTGAAAGGTGTTATAATAAATTTGTAGAATATAGACTTTAGCACAATGTTTGTAGTCTAAAGTTAAAAATTCTTTTCACATGTGCAACTACTATATAATTTGGTAGGTAAATTTTGGCTATAAATATGCCATAGTTTTACTTATAAATTACACACAACAATATCAAAGAGAAATAGAAAGAATTACTTTCTCTCTACAATATTATTCTCTCTCTAATATTTATTTCTTAGTATTTTGATAGTTCTATAATAATTCTCTTGTGTTCTTAAATTATTGTTCCATAACACGTTATCAGCACGAGTCTCTACCCGATTGTTAAAGTTTTTGGTGTATATGGGAAACACCGAGAAGAAAGATTATTGTCTACTTGACAGGGCAACAACGCACTCAATATTAACGAGTAAATCATATTTCTCGAGTGTAAAACGGTGCAAGGCACAAGTTACAACTATATCTGGTCCCGTTGAGATTATTGATGGCTCCGGGAATACAACATTAATATTGCCTAATGGTACAATCCTGCAGATTGAAAATGCATTATTATCTAGTAGATCAAAAAGAAATCTACTAAGTTTTAAAGATGTGCGTGATAATGGATATCATTTAGGGACACTAAATGACCATGATAAAGAGTGTCTATATATCACATCATATAAAATGGGCAAGAAGAACGTCCATGAGAAATTTGAAGCGACAATTTCTGGATTGTATTATATCCCAATTAAAGCTTTTGAATCCTACGTCACCATGCCTTGGAAGCTGGTAAATCCTGATATATTTGGGTTATGGCATGATCGCATAGGACACCCAGGAATTACTATGATGCGTAGGATTATTGAGCATACCAATGGACATCCATTGAAAGGTACAAAAATGTTGATTTCGAAAGATTATTTCTGTGAATCGTGTTCACAAGGAAAACTCATTTCTAGACCTTCAATGGAAAAGGTTAGTTATGAATCACCATCATTTTTACAGCGTATTCATGGTGATATTTGTGGACCAATACATCCAGCAAGTGGACCATTTAGATATTTTATAGTATTAATAGATGGATCATGCAGATGGTCACACGTATGCTTATTATCTACTAGAAATGTTGCATTTGCTCGATTATTAGCGCACATTATTAAACTCCGAGCATATTTCCCTGATTATCCTATTAAGAATATAAGAATGGATAATGAGAATTTACATCAAAAAGTTTTGATGAATATTGCGCAACATTGGGAATTAATGTTGAACATCCAGTAGCACATGTTCATACTCAGAATGGGATGGTTGAATCCCTGATTAAACGAGTTCAGGTCATTGCTCGTACATTATTAATGAGATCAAAGCTCACTAGTATAGCATGGGGTCATTACAGTATTGCATGCATCAACACTTATCAGATTATGACCTACTGCTATCATATGCATTCCCCTATGCAATTAACTCTTGGTTTTGAGCCAGATATTTCACACCTACGCACTTTCGGGTGTGCTGTTCAGGTGCCGATTCCACCTCCTCAAAGGACAAAAATGGGTCCACAACGTAGACTTGGTATATACGTTGGATTTGATTCTCCATCAATTATTCGATATTTGGAACCAATAACGGGAGATTTATTTACCGCTCGTTTTGCGGATTGTCATTTTGATGAAACAACATTTCCATCAATGGGAAATGATAAAGATGTGTTGCAAAAGCCAGTTGAGAATCTCTCCTGGAATGAACAAAGTTTATCCTATTTGGACCCGCGTACTCCTAAATGTGAAAGTGAGGTGAGTAGAATTATTCATTTACAGAATATTGCTAATAAACTTCCTTATGCATTTAATGATGCTAGTAAAGTTACAAGGTCTCATATTCCGGCTGGGAATGTTCCAGCCAGGATTACTGTTCCTGAAGAACATAAGAAAATGAATGATAATATCCTACGTAAAAAACGTGGTAGACCTATTGGCTCAAAAGATACTGTTCCTCAAAAAAGAAAAGGAAAAATTGATACTAATGAGCAAGCTCCAGATGAATCTGTAGAGCCTAATATCTCAGAAAATATTCAGATTAAAAAGTGCGAAGACCGAGAACCCCTTAAGCTATTGTAATGAGGTATGGGAATGAAATGAAATAATCATTGATGATAAATTTGCATTCTCGGTCGCTCAAGAAATCATTGATGATGATTATGATAGTGAACCACATTCTATAATAGAATGCCGTCAAAGGTCTGATTGGCATATGTGGGAGGAAGCAATAAAATCTGAGTTAGCTTCCCTAGAGAAACGAAATGTATTTGGACAAATTACTAGAACTCCAGACAATGTAAAGCCCATAGGATACATATAGGTATTTGTTCGAAAAAGAAATGAGAAAAATGAGATCGTGAGATATAAAGCCCGACTCGTAGCTCAAGGATTCTCTCAGAGACCTGGGATAGATTATGATGAGACATATTCACTTGTGATGGATACAATCACATTTCGTTTTCTCATTGGTATGGTTGTCCATGAAAGTTTGGATATGCGTCTAATGGACGTAGTAACGACATATCTGTATGGTTCACTGGATTCTAATATTTATATGAAAATCCCTGATGGATATAAAATGCCAAAGTCAGACACTCATCGTGAGATATACTCGATCAAACTGCAAAGATCGTTGTATGGGTTAAAGCAATCTGGTCGCATGTGGTATCACAGGCTGAATGAATACCTTTCTAGAGAAGGTTACAAAAATAATCATATTTGTCCATGCGTTTTTATTAAAAGATCAGATACTGGATTTGCTATCATAGTTGTATATGTCGATGACATGAATTTGATTGGCACTCCCGAAGAGTTATCAAATGTTGTTGAATGTCTAAAGAAAGAATTTGAGGTTAAAGATCTTGGGAAAACCAAACTCTGTCTTGGTCTTGAGCTAGATCATAAAGATAATGGAATACTTGTCCACCAATCTGCTTATACAAAAAGATTGCTCAAACGATTTAATATGGACAATACTCATTCCCTGAGTACCCCTATGGTCGTACGAAGTTTAGATCCAAATAAAGATCCAATTCGACCAAAGGAGTTCGATGAAGAGATTTTAGGTCCTGAAGTACCTTATCTCAATGCTATTGGAGCATTAATGTATTTAGCACACTGCACCAGACCCGATATCGCTTTTGTTGTCAATCTACTTGCACGATATAGTTCTGAACCAACTAGAAGACACTGGAATGGTATTAAACTTAGTTTTCGATACCTCAGTGGTACTATAGATTAGTTGGTTATACTGATGCGAGATATAGATCAGATCCACACAAAGCTCGATCACAATCTGGTTATGTATTTTGCTATAATGGTACAGCTATATCATGGCGATCTACCAAACAAACATTAGTGGCTACTTCTTCTAATCACTTTGAGATAATTGCTCTTCATGAAGCTGGCAAAGAATGTGTTTGGTTAAGATATGTTATATCTCATATTCGAAATAGTTGTCAATTGAAGCCGGTTACAGATACCACCACTATTATTTATGAGGATAATGCAGCATGTATAGCACAAGTAAGAGGAGGTTACATAAAAGGTGATAGGACCAAGCATATTTCACCAAAGTTTTTCCATACACATGAACTCCAGAAAAATGGAGAGGTGGATATTCAGCAGATTCGCTCCTGCCATAATCTTGCTGATTTATTTACAAAATCCTTGCCGACATCAACATTCGAGAAACTAGTTTACGACATTGGAATGAGAAGAGTCAATATGAAGCAAGATTAATGGATCAAGTTATGCAGCTAATATCCTACATTTCAGGGGGAGCGAATATACTGTGCGATGTACTCTTTTTCCCTTTTGTCTGGTTTTTATCCCATTGGGTTTTTTCAGCTTAAGGTTTTTAACGAGGCAGCTTATGCACAAGTCAGGATTTGAGAATGTACTCTTTTTCCCTTATGTCCGATTTCTTCCCACAGGGTTTTTTCGGCTTGAGGTTTTTAACGAGGCATACTCATCCAACTTACTATAGTGCTACGTCCAAGGGGGAGTGTTATAATAAATTTGTAGAATATGGACTTTACCACAATGTTTGTAGTCTAAAGTTGAAAATTCTTTTCACATGTGCAACTACTACATAATTTGGTAGGTGAATTTTGGCTATAAATATGCCATAGTTTTACTTGTAAATTACATACAACAATATCAAAGAGAAATAGAAAGAATTACTTTCTCTCTACAATATTATTCTCTCTCTAATATTTATTTCTTAGTATTTTGATAGTTCTATAATAATTCTCTTATGTTCTTAAATTGTTGTTCCATAACAAAAGGAAAATTTTAGATGTTGACATGCTTGCATAAAAATTCTAGATGAAATATTAAATTTAATTATAAAATTGTGTTGATTTTGTTTTACTTACTTGTAAGCTTCTTAATAATTATTCTTGAATCCTTATTTTTGTTGACATGCCTTTGGTAATTATAATTAATTGATAAATACAATTATAGGATTTTGATTAATACCTGGAAAAAGGGAAAAACACAACTTTAATTTCATCATTTTTGTTATAACGAATTAAGCATAATGACCATTGTCCATATGCATTGTTTCCTGATCACGATTTTTGTGTTATCATTAAGACAAAATCATTTTTTCACTTAAAATTATAATACATTTTCACTTAAACGTGTAATAGTTTTCACTTAAAAGTATAATATTTTTTAGTTCAAAATGTAATACTTATATAGGGAACTACTAATACTTTTCAGAAAAAAGTAATATTTTTTAGGGTACTATTAAATACTTTTTAGGAGAATAACTAATACTTTTAATATGAATTACTAATAATATCAGTTCAATATGTAATATTTTTCTCTTTAACCTGTAATAATTTCACCTAAGACTGTAATACTTTTCAGTTCAACATGCGATACCTTTTGAGAAAAAACTAATACTCTTTAGTTATCATTACACCTGCCTATTATCCTAATATTTACAATTATGCCACCGGTCTTTTGGGATTGGTCACGGGTCATGCATAGGGGATCCGTCTCATAAAATGTGACCCATGAGACTATTTCATATGAGTCTTTTTAATTATTTATATAAATGTAATATCGAATAACTTAAATTACTGTAACATAGAGTATTACTGAGTTTTCGACAATGATTATACTTTTTTAGTACATATCCTGGGAGGGGAATGTGAGAATCGAACCCTTGACCTCTGATTTAGATTTGAGAGTATAAATCACTTGACCAATGTCCGATTCTCTTTAACAAATTAATGCATGTAGTTTTAGATAGTGTAAAGTACATGCATTTTTGACAAGTCATTCGGAAGAATTCACTAATAGAATGCACGGCTTTAGCTATTATCATCCATGACAAATTACATTTCTGTAACTTTTTTGTTTTAATGTGATTAAAGTGATCCAACATTCTCAAAGCATTTGATTAGTTAGACAGAATATTATTAATTTATGGATAAAATCTTACAAAATTAAAGCAATTTACAAGATCATAACTCGATAAAATATTTCGTATGAATTTATTTTCATTTTCTAAATAAGTGGTTTTACAAGTAGATCTAGGCTGTTTGTTTCCTTTTATTATTTGTGATTTTGCCGTCTGGTGCGACGTTTGGTTTGTTGTGTTAGAATTAACTTATTTAGTCAAAACTCTAATAATTTTAAATTGTTTTTTATCTTGTTATTTTGCCATTTTTCTAGAACAAAATATACTAATATTTTTGCAGGCCCAAATTCGTGGATTTGAGATACAAGTCGGCAGTTTGGGAGTTGAGAGATAGTGGGGATTGAGTCCTACTTTCAAGGAACCAACATCCCTCAATCTCCCCACTAACCCCTTAACTTGAAAGTTGGTTTTATAAAAAAGGAATGGAGTTGCACGAATTTATTGTGGATTCATAGCACGAAAATTAGAATTAAAAAGAGAATCCACCATTTTATACAAGAAGTAAGAGAAAGGTGTCTAGTGTGTTTGGAGGTGTTGGTATCACCTTTTGCAACACCTTCCTTCAGCGTTTTTCTTCTTGGTGATATTTTTGAGAGACAAATTGTTCCTAGGATAGGTTCAAGTTGTTCTCTTACTTTGATGGATTCCAAAGCTAGAGATCGGAGTTTTTCACAAAAGGGTCCAAGTTTTACACAAGAAGAGGGAGAGGTGCCTAGTGTGTTCGATAGTGTTGACATCACCTTTTACAACACCTCTTGAGAGTTGTTTCTTCTTGGTAGTTTTGAGAGACGATCTGTAATCTGTGATAGGTTATAGTTGTTCTCTTCTGTTTATGGTAGAAGGTTGAGTTGAAAGACCAAGTACAATAAGTAAGTCTTTGTCTTGTTCTTTATTTTGTGTAATCAACTTTCTACTTCATTGTTTTTGCCTTAGTGGCGGGACACAAGTATTTTTATACTTGTGCAAATTTTTATATCCTGTGTTCAATCTTATTTTTATGCTTTGTTTATTTTTCATAATTGATAAAATAAATAAAGAATCGAAAAACACAAGTTTCATTTGGTGACACCTAGAGGTGTTGCCAACACTCGCACAACACTCTCCTTGCAAACTTAAATAATTCGTCCCCGAATTTCTAATAATTGGCATCAAGAGCCTACACTTGATACTACTAAGTGAGATCCTGTATTTTTTTTTTGCAATGTTTGCTGATGGATGGTCAAGGATGTTCGATAGTTCGTCCCCCAGTTCTTGATGAATCAAACTATTCTTATTGGAAAGGTAATATGAGGGCCTACATCCCTATCTTGGCTGGATGGACTCCTCCAAGGAAAATTCAGAAAGATTATCCCACTTCTCAAATCATTAGAGAAGTTTCAGATCCCATCAGAAGAAGAAGAAAAGAAAGGTCAAACTATTAAGATATGGTTAGGCCATCTTACTTTTCTTCTATGTGTTTAATGGTAAGAGCTATATGTTTTGTGTCCAATGTTGAACCAAAAAATGTGAATGAATTAAGGATAAATGTTAGATCAGTAACATGCATGAACTGTACAAATATGGTGATATTGAATATGTTGATGTCAGCTCATTGTGTTCTCAACTTTTGTGGATGCATCAAATGCTTGATGATTATGGTATTTCTAATGATATTCTGACCATGTATTGTGACTACCTAAGTGATATAGATATCTCTAAAAATCCAGTGCAACACTCCCGAACTAAACACATTGACATAAGGCACCATTTTATTCGGGATTTGGTGGAGAAAGGTTTGATTCGCATGAATCATGTTTCCACTGAAAATCAAATAGCTGACATTCTCACTAAATCGTTGGATTTTGAGAGATCTTCTAGTCTTCGGAAATCTCTTGGTCTTTGTGTGCTGAAACAGTGAAGTGTGGTTTGAGGTGTGACGACACTTGTTGTAACACCTATTTCTTTTGTTTGTTCTCTTTTCTATTTTTAGGTTTTAGGCATGTTGCATAATATCTTCAGGGTTTTCAAATTGGGTGTGCCATTTGTGAAACCTTTTCTGTTAGATTTGAGTTATTTTTGTGGCCAAAAATTAGATTGAATATACTACAAGTACTTGCACATTTTCTTTCTTATATTTGTACATATTTTAGCTCCTCTGTTTTAAAGTTAGTTACTAAGTAGTTGAGGGTCTTTCATCTCTTGTATGATCATGCCCCATGCGAAAATTGTAACGTTTTTCAAACATAAGCTTGGCTTCGCTGATTATAGTCATTAAAGTAGTTGAGGAATCTTTCACAATTTTGTGATCATGTTCCATGTGAAATAATGACTTGTTAATTAAGAGCTTTTATGTACTTGTCTAAAAATTGGAGAAAAATACACAAAAATGTGTATATGAAAAAAATACACAAAAATGTGTATACATTGGTTGAGTTTGGTTGAATTTGTGTAAGGAAAAATCATAAAAAGATCTGAGTATGGCCATGAAAACTGTTTTTGATGAAAACTGAGAAGTGTTTAGCCAGATGTGGCCAACACTCTCTTTGAACACATTGTGGTATTTTTTTTCAGCTTTTGTGTGCTTGACTGCATTTTTATTTATATTTTTTGGTTCGATTTTTTTTCCTTTTTTAAGGCATAATCAGGATTTGATTCAGTGGATTTGTCCCTATAAACTGATTTTCAGTGGTTACGTGTGGTGGTTATTCTTTTTCTCTCCATTATCCTAAATTTTAGGGGCTTAATGTTAGTGGGTTGAATTGAGATGGAGTATCTGGAACTTGAGATAAATGTCTGCACTTAGTGGGTAGATATTCTTGGTCTTTATATTTCTTATAAATATTGTGATTTATTTCAAGTGTTTGTAACATCATTTATTTTCCAGATTTTCGATCCTCTTATTTCCTTCTCTCATTTTCTCCATTCTGGAAGCCCAAGGCATAGACCTAAAAGAACAAGAATCCTTAACTCCTCTGCCTCTTCCTATTCCCAATAAATATGATCTCCTTAAGGGGCCTCACATTCGTGATCTTCCCATAGGTGAGGTGGGAGGTGTTGCCACACCTACTGACACACCCCCTGCCTCAGTAATTTGTACTAGTTCCTCTCCACTTACTTGAACTTCAGTTGTAAAATGCCATTGCTCAAATAAAGATCTTTACTCATATTCGGGATGAAACAAGTAGATTGATTTCTGCCCAAAAAGGGGGAGAAAACGACACAAAAACGAGTGAGGTTGGAATGGGAACTGAAGTGGTAGGGTCTGAGGAGCAGTTGGGAGAAGAAGAGCAGGTTGGCACAGTTACAAGGGGGAGAACAGGGTGCAGGAGTGGGACAAATTGCTGAAATCGAACTGGTACCGAAAGTGTTGATGAAGGTGTTGCCAACACTAGTGGCAACACTTCTAGAACTGAAGTCAGTGATTAGTCCCCTGTGTTCTGAGGATGGTATTGGCTGGAATTTTTTTTTTTTTTTGATTGGGATGATTGTACTGAATAATGAATTTTTTTTTGACATTATTTTGTCTTGAGTTTTTGTGCAGGTTTTGTTCAGAAATTGGCAAAGAGGGGGAGATTGTTAGAGTTGACTTATTTAGTCAAAAATCTAATAATTTTAAATTGTTTTTATCTTGTTATTTTGCCAATTTTCTAGAACAAAATATACTAATATTTTTGTAGGACCAAATTCGTGGATTTGAGATACAGGTCGGCAGTTTGGGAGTTGAGAGATAGTGGGGATTGAGTCCTACTTTCAAGGAACAAACATCCCTCAATCTCCTCACTAATCCCTTGACTTGAAAGTTGGTTTTATGACCTATTTTGTAGGGGTATGGCTGATCTATAAAAAAGAATGGAGTTGCACGAATTTATTGTGGATTCAGAGCACGAAAATTAGAATTAAAAAGAGAATCCACCATTTTATACAAGAAGTAAGAGGAAGGTGCCTAGTGTGTTTGGAGGTGTTGGTATCACCTTTTGCAACACATTCCTTCAGCGTTTTTCTTATTGTTGATATTTTTGAGAGACAAGTTGTTCGTGGGATAGGTTCAAGTTGTTCTCTTACTTTGACAGATTCCAGAGCTAGAGATCGGAGTTTTTCACAAAAGAGTCCAAGTTTTACACAAGAAGAGGGAGAGGTGCCTAGTGTGTTCGATAGGTGTTGACATCACCTTTTACAACACATCTTGAGAGTTGTTTCTTCTTGGTAGTTTTGAGAGACGATCTGTAATCTGAGATATGTTATAGTTGTTCTCTTCTGTTTACTGTAGAAGGTTGAGTTGAAAGACCAAGTACAATAGGAAAATCTTTGTCTTGTTCTTTATTTTGTGTAATCAACTTTCAACTTCATTGTTTTTGCCTTAGTGGCGGGGCACAAGTATTTTTATACTTGTGCAAATTTTATATCCTTTGTTCAATCTTATTTTTATGCTTTGTTTATTTTTCATAATTGATAAAATAAACAAAGAATCTGAAAAACACAAGTTTCCGCTGGGTGACACCTAGAGGTGTTGCCAACACTCTGCACAACACTCACTGCAAACTTAAAGAAATCGCCCCCCGAATTTCTAACATGTTGCCGTCTTGTTGCGGTGTTTTTCTTGTTTGGGCGATTCAAACAAGCAAGTTCTCGATTAGACAGAGGTAAATCAGATTGTGGTCTTCAAATGTTGCAGATCTGGAATCATATGTATTCTAGACATTATAGATTTCTCAAAATTGTAGGCTCTAAGCCGGTTTTTGTTATTAACCTAGATGCTATGAATATTTTCATAGTTTTATCTTTTATGGTTTTTAACAGATTTGTTTCTATTTTCTATCGATGTATTGCTAGTTTGAATTAATTAATAAAATTGTTTCTCTTGTCAACAAAAAAACATAAGTCACAACAGAAATTTAAAAAGTAGGTGAGAATGCCATACTTTTAACGTAAGAGATAATATTTTTAGGATAAAAATTAACATATTGTCAGAACAAGTAAAAAGTATGTTCTATTACTTTTTACACTAAGAATTTTACTTTCTACACTTAAATGACATTACTTTTTTTTGCCCGACAATGCAACCATCTCACACAAATTTTTATTGTCTCACACGAGTTTTTAACTAAAAGTAGGTGATGTCACATGTTAGATTGTTACAATTAGGACACATTTATTTTGCTCGATTGGACCAAATTGATTATTGACACGTCATACTAAATAAGCTTAGGGCATCACCAGTGGTAAAACCACAAACCTGCTTTTTTGTGGATTCCACATTGCCACATCAAAAGCAAAAAATATCACTCTATTTTCTACAATCAAAAAACCTCCTACAACTTTTTTATGGGCCCCACAATTCCATTACATTTCTTAAAACTCCTCTCATAATAATTTTTTTTTTAATTTTCCCCAAAAAACTGGATTTGTAGTTACAAACCAGGTTTGTATTTAAAAACCTCAAACCTCATCACACAATGGTGTGAGGCCACATGTTTTTTCTTCAAAAAACCTTAGCCAAAAATCTCCACTGGAGGTGCTCTTAATAACGTCTTCAATTCAGCAAATTCCAACAAGAAAACTTTTATAGGGCCAAAAAGGTTATTTAATCTAATAAAAATTCAATAAGAGACATTTTGTGCTTGTGAGTTTCAAAAGTCCTAAAAAAGATAATTATCAAGGTGTATACACACACTATCATTATGTTTTTTTTTTAAACAACATTATGTTAGATTCAGGGGCGGAGCCAAGGGGGGCCGGCGCACCCCAATTTTTTCTTTGTCCCATTTTTTCAATGGAAAAATAAATAAATAAAATTATATATAATTTTTTAATTGGAAAAATAGTTGAGCTAGAGATAAAAAAAAATTGGGCTATGGATAACCGAATCGTCTGGCTACGCCACTGGTTAGATTACGCTCCATTTGACATCAATTATAAATCCAATGGACCAATTAGGGTACTTTAGTCATATTACCATAATCTTACCGATTTATCCATCGAAATTTACATTTTTTTCACATTTGTATTAACAGATGTTAATTACAATCAATTAAAATGTACATATTTATGTAATAAATCAGATTTCATATCTAATAACTTATCATGTTCATCCAAACTAACAAAATAAACAGAGTTGGATGTGTACCGATTATAATTGGTATATAATTGTTTGTCGGTAATTAAAAACTACACTTTACTAATTTAAAAAGTAGTGTCCAATCACGTTGGCATGATTAAGCCAATCATATTCAATTATTTGCCACCCATACATGTGTAGATTTGGATGCAAAGGTTGTAAAGGAAAATATTTCATATTTTTATAATAAAAAGGAATAAAATAATATATATTATATAGAAAATTTGAAGAACATCAAAGGAATATGTGGACCTGATTCATATTCTAGTCACACCACTTACATGAGAAAACCCAAATTATTGGCAATACTTTAGTATAGTTCTTCTTTAAATTTTTAATTGTCTTAATCTACAAGACATAATTGATTCTAATCTCTCTATAAAATTATTTCTCTACTTTTTCTTTTGTTTTTTTCCTCCAAAGTACTCCGAAGAGTACTTGAAAGTTGAAAAGGACTTATTGAATTTGAATAAAGGAAAATATTTCTTTAATTAATTGTGAATCTCACCTCTATTAATATAGCCATCACACTATACATGATGTAGAACGCATAACAATATAGTAAAAGTCATACGTTCAATAACACATAACTGATTCACAAAATAGAGAGAAATTGGAAATCTCTCAAAATGAGGAATTACAATCGTTTTAAAGTAGAACCCTAATTAACTTAAGAAATATTAAAATTATGTAAATAACTTAAATTTATGGAAATTGCAATTAAAAATGAACTCTTTATAATATGATTATATGATTAATTATAAAAGTGTCGATCAACCCTCAAAACTAAGTCTTTTTGGGCATTTGGATGGTCCTAATTAAGAGGCATGAATTTCCATTCCATTTCTACTGCGTCACTGCAAGTTTTAATCAAATCTGTGTGCTACTTTCTCTAGTAATTAGACACTAATATCAAAAAAGAGTTTCTTAATTCTTATAAAATATACAAAATATATATAGTTATTGTGTATGTATACATACATATGTGTGTTTATGTGTCTAAATATATATTGATATACATACATATATATTATAAACACACGTATATACTATAGATCATAGTCAAAATATATTTGTTAACATTTGATTAGTTTAATATTTAATTAGCAAAAAAAACTAATAATATTGATATATTTATTGAAAGCGATTAAACATAAAATTTTGTAATTATTACCTAAATATATGTCAGTAGTAAAAAATAATTAAGTAGATTACTAATAACCATTTCAAGTAAATTTAGTAATGTTTAAAAAGAGGCCAATTAATATAAGTGAATCATCTCATTAATTAGAAATTACTTATTGATAAAGAAGATTATGCTCATCTCATAAGTTGACACATGTAAATATCGTAATTATGGACTGAGTGCTACTCAATTAGGTAGCATCGAACATTCGCATTTCAATATTTTTCGAAACTCTGATCTCCCCTCTCTATACATTGATTGAATCTCTATTTGAAATTAATATGCACACACATTCAATACATGTACGACATTTGATCGACATCCTATTATTCTCTTCTTCTATAAAGTTATTATTCTAAACTTCAAATAGACTTGAAAAATTATAGCATTCAACAACTTCTATAATTAGTTGCTTTCAATTTTTAATCATATTGTATTTGTCTTATATATATGCTACCATTTCGTTTCGGATTTGTCTTATGGTATGGTTTTAAAAACATCCATATGTCGTAATTGTAGTTGTCATCCAAGCCCAATCCAACATATATTTCAAGTATTATAAGCCAATTATAATTTGTGGAGTATATTCCTCCGAAAAAAATAATAATTTGTGGAGTATATTATAAAAGCACCAAGGTCCAAGTAACAGAAAAAAAGATATGTTTGTTGCTTTTACTAAAATGAGATTGTCATTATCCTTTTTCTTTCTTTGAGAGTCACAAAAGTGTCAAGACTCAAGTGATTTGGGTTCTTGGCCAATGTCTGAATTTGTAATTGTCCTTTTGCTTTTGCCCCAATTACAGAATATATATGAAGAATTAAAGACCACAAGTTGAAAAAGTTGGCAAGAATCACAAACTAAATTGCCAAAATTTGCATGTGATTTAGTAGAAAGAGATAGTCTCCAAGCCCAGCCAATTTGTTTGTGGATAGTTGGATTTACAGCATAAGAAAGATTCTCAATAAAAATTCCAGAAGGCACAACTTTAAGTAATAACAAGAACACTACCATGATTTTCGAGAGGGTAGGGTTGGAATGGAGATTTGATTTATAATATTTGTTCCAATTTAGTTGATACTAATATAATTCGGGGCATTTATTTAAATTATCGTTCCATTTCACATTTTATTTTCAATTATCATTGAATTTGCATTTAATAGTGCATGTATATGTTACACATAATATAATTTCGTTCATATTAATATATATATATATTCTACATTTTTCATTGAATATATGATTGACTCATGTTCGTTCTCATATGAGTGTGCGTATTTCCTCTCCTACTGCACCCTCAAAAAAATACCTATGTAACTACTCTATCCGAAACTAAGACATGTCGGGCAACAACCCATATCATTTTAATTTATTTCTTGAAATTTATTGCACTCCAAACATATTATACAATACTACAATCGTGGAAGTAAAATACAAGCTAACTTAATTTATAGTTTAAATCAACCAAAATTTGCTTAACCAGTTTTAGTTGGCTGCTGGACAAGTTCATTCCACACACAAACTAGTGTAAATTTGAAAAAGATTTTGAGAAGTGATTTTGTTTGTTAGATAAAATGATTAAAAGAAACACTATTGATTCTACATAGTACATACAATTTGGAACAAAATATATAGCAGGTCATAAAAAATTAAAAATCTAAAGTCATAAGACTTATAATATGTACATTATATATATGTGAGCATATACATAATATGCATTTTTTTTCTCATATATATATGATGTTTTCTTCTGCAGCTCACTCCAAGTTATGGAATTTGATAAGCCAATCCAACTTCTTCTCCGGAGCGGGTAGTGTCTTCGGACAGGAACTAGCCTACAACACACAAAAGAAGGTTAGGGGATCCATGGGGTTGTCCCATGGAGACCCCTCTGACACTCATTCAACACGGTGAACGAGAGAGAATATGAAGCAGTAAAGAGAATATTGAATGCGTCTTATGTGAATTATGAGAATATATCCTTACAAATAAGTTGGAGGGACCTTTATATACCTGAGTGTGGGCTTCATGCCATGTAAGAGAAAACGACACGTGATTCCGAGTTGTTCCAGCTATAACCCAGTAATTAATGGATAATTAATTAGATTAAATAAATTCATAATTAATATTATAGTAATAATAATGGAAGGACATTTTTGCTCACAATAATATATATATATATATATATATATATATAGAGAGAGGATATGAATTAAACTGGTCCTCCCATTTGGGGTGAGTCCGTAGGACCCAATCCTAACCATAGATTAACATTTTTGGGTGGTCCAAATTTTTAGGAGGGTGTTATATTTATTTTTTTTGTTTCAACAACTAAGAAGGGTAGGGTGGTCATTTTACAATATAGAATCAGTTATTGAGATTTGATGAGATCTCAATCACGTTCAAATTCCTTCTCCCTTTCACGCGCACGTGCTTTCAGATTTTGAGTAACCCATATCCCTCATATTCACGTTTTTTTCCAACGTATTCTATTGTTAACTGCCTATGTAATATAATTATATTGCATGTGTAATTTAATCATATTTGTGTTTCATATATAGTGTATATATATATTTGTTGCTTATTACTTGCTTATGTAGTTAATGTATTTGTGTTGCATATGTAGTGTATATTCGTTGCTTATGTAGTATGGGTTTGTTGCTTATGATGCCTTGCTTATGTAGTTAATGTATCTGTAGTGCATACGTAGTGTATATTCGTTGCTTATGTAGTATAGACTTATTGCTTATGTAGTATGGATTTGTTGCTTATGACGTGCTTATGTAGTTAATGTATCTGTGATGGATACGTAGTGTATATTCGTTGCTTATGTAGTATAGGTTTGTTGCTTATGTAGTATGAATTTGTTGCTTATGACTTAAGCAGCTTATGTAGTTAATATATCTGTGGTGCATACGTAGTGTATATTTGTTGCTTCTGTAGTATAGGTTTGTTGCTTATGTAGTATGGGTTTGTCGCTTATGTAGTTAATATATATAAAAGCACCATGACACGTCTATACAAGCAACAAATTACATCTCCATAAGTAATATTCGAACTGTAGTGGAACTCTAGAAACTATGGTGAATTGTCTGCAATTTTTTCACACAGCAATGCATTGAAGAAGAATGAGGAAGGATTTCTCACAGTAGTGCATTGAAGAAGAAGGCTACGAGATTTGGATATACAATGATGCACTGTTAGATATAAAATGGTGCGCAATCAGTTATTAAATGATGTACAGTTCAACTATTAAAATGGTGCACAATTCAGTTATAGAAACATGATATTAATCAATTCCTTGATTGTAGGGGCGTGATTTATGGCATTTTGCTAGTTACTACTTACTATTATGCCCTTTCCACCTATAATTAATTGATAAATCAGTTATTTTTAATACCAATCTGGACCATTGAATAAAAAGTGTGCATGGATGGGATCAATCCACACTGCCACACGGTAAGAGGCTGCAACACGAGATCCAATCCCTATATATAGGGGATGGTTCAAATCAGGCACCCCCTTATATGAGACAATGGGGATCCATCCAAACCGTTGATATATTCCAATCCAGAGTCCAAATTTAATGGCTAAAATTTAAATTAATAATCATTAGTCATAGTAAGTAGGGGTATAATTGACTATTTAATAAAAGATCCTCCATGAATCACGTCAGCCCTTAATTGTAGGATGTGATATTCGTGAAATATTGGCAACAAAAAAATTTCCAAACTAATAGCAATCAAAACCCAACTCCTCCCTTAATTGTAGGAGGTGATATTGGTAATAAAAATATTTCCAAACTAATAGCAATCACGTCAGCCCTTAATTGTAGGAGGCGATATTCATAAATAATATAAATGCAATGTTTATTTAGCTATGATGTATTGTATGAATAATATTATTTAACTGTTTGCGTATAAAAACCTAGAACACCTTTCATGATACTTTGAACAAATGTTATTAGCAAAAAACTGCATATTTAGTTATATTTTAATGTACATATAATGTCATTCGACTATATATGTATATATATCAAATATTTAAATTTATTGTACTATATATTTAGTTATGTTGTAGTGTATGGATAATATTATTTAGCTGTTTTCTAAAAACCTAGCACACGTCCCATGATACGTTGAACATACGTTAATAATAAACTGCATATTTAGTTATATTTTAATGTACAAATAATGGCATTTCACTGTATATATAAAATACCAAAATATAAAAAAAGCTGCTGATTAGTATACAAAATTACATATTGGACCGCATATTTATATATACTATAATGTATACTTAGCTATGATGTAGTGCATGTATAGTATTATTTAGTTGTTTACATGTTGCACAACATATTAATATATATGTATTGTATACATAGTCTAACTTCAATGTATGCATATATAATTTGGTATACTAATCTTCACTACAAAATTACGTATCTAATTTGGAATTCTAATTAATTGTATATCAAACAACGCAGGTTACGGTAAAGAAAGACTAGAGATTTCACCTGGTTTAACAAAATACTGTATTCCGATAGTTGAACAAGAAAAAATCCCGCGCATCGGAATGGAATTTGAAACGTTATAAAAAGGCGTGCAATTCTATTAGAAATATATTAGAAAAAATCCCTCTGATTATCCGTAAATGACGCAATAGCTTCAACCAAAATTTTGGGCGTAGTCCTAGTAATCAACATGGGAAACGAATCATTCACACTAGTTTTAACAACACGACTGCCCCTTCTCCTTATCTTAGACTGAACATTTGCATCCCCCAACTACTCGTACCACCAATAGAAAGTTGCATTTTTGGTTGTCCTTTGGCCATCTTCAACAAATTAACAACTGCAATTAAGAAGACAAAAAAATACATCGTCATTAAACAGAAGCAATAATAAGAGCTGAAAATGACAAATACAATAAATTTATTTTAACACTACACAAAACTATAATGAAAATACACTAAAATTGTATTATATAACTACTATGAAAATTTAGCTATGTTGAAGATATACAAAAAATTGTATTAAAAAATGCAACAAAATTGTATTAAATAAGCAATAAAACTAACAGAATTATTTTCCCAGAAATATAAAAGAGCTCTTATTCTTCAATTATACAACAATACAATAAATTTATTCTAACACTACACAAAACTATGATGAAAAATACAGTAAAGCTGTATTACATAATTACCATAGAAATTTAACTATGTTGAAAACATACACAAAACTGTATTAAAAAATACAACAAAACTGTATTAAATAAGCATTAAAACTAAACTAAGTATACAACAAAATTATATTCCAGAAATATAAAAGAGCTCTTATTCCCAGAATTATATCCCAGAATTATACGCCAAAAACAATGTTACTTACACAATAAAAATCATTAAACAACTAATTTTAAAAATACACACATAATAGACAAGCTTAAAACATCAAAATTATTCTAACTATACACCTAATCATATCTAATAACTTGAAGTTGAACTGCATAGAAAGCTAAAAATAGTAGAAAAGATCAGTCAGGACATTCATCAAACACATAGCGGGCAATATAAATCAGCCCATCATATTCTTGAACTTTTCATACATGTCCTCATCAACTTGAGTTTTAAACTAAACTTCTCCATGAAAAAATGATTCTTTTTAACATAATCCAAGAAACAATGCATATCTTTCAAGCAAACATTGCATCAGAAAAATGAGGGATTCTGAAAAATTGTAGAATACTGGGAAATAATTTTTACATATCAGCGACTTTTGTGGAATAGTGGCAAAAATCGCACAAGAACACAGAAAACACTACCCAATCAAGAAAATCTGTGGAGTAATAGAACTCGAAAATCTCCACAAAAACCCAAAAAACACAACCCAAATATTTTCGACACACCAAATCGGGAAAACTCTAGAAGTCGAAAAACTCCACAAAAACCCAAAAAACACAACCCAAATATTTTTGACACACCAAATCAGGAAAAACACTAGAAGTTGAAAACCTCCACAAAAATCGAACATAACTACTACAACTCGAAAAATACCCAAAAATCGTAAGATAAAACCCTAGAATTTACAAAAAAAAATCTAATTTTTTTCCCAAGTACCGGGTTACAATTACATATTAATAAACTACAAAAATTGTGCGAAAACTTACCAACAACTATGCGTTAATCTCTAACCCACTAAGAAATCTGTGAAAATGAAGAACTCCTGCAAATTGGACGACGGCCGCGCAGTGGAGAAGTGAGGAGAGGTGTTGTTTGAAAATAGAGAGAATTTGCAAAGAGAGAGAAAATTTCGAGAGAGAATAGGGAGAGAAGGAAACGACGTGAACTTGAACTCTATCAGAAAATAGACGTGTTGTTTGAACTCCCCAAAAATAGCGTCAATTAAAGGAGGTAAATAATAACTTACCTTTTACACCCAATCAAAATGACAAAAATATCCTTACTAGATAAATCAAAATATATATATAAAAAAATAGACTTTTGATTTTATTTTTTCATTTAAATATATTAACAACTGCCTAAAATAATGGGATGAATCTGAATCATCCAAAAAACCAATCTAGCGGCTATAATAAATCCCCACCATCTCATATAAGGGGTTGTCCCATTTGAACCAAAACATATATATATATATATATATATATATCACATTAATAGACACATATATTTATTTTGGATTCGATTAATAAATTCTATCTCAAATACAAAATTCAAGAATCATCTGTTTTATCATCTATATAAATTTAAATTTAACATAACTCGTTGTCATCTATAAGACCAACTCCAACCCAACTTCAAATCCCACATCAAAACACCAAATATCTAAAAAACTCCTCCAACCCAACTCTAAACACTACACCAAATTTGGTGTAATACAAATATTCCCTATTTGCCCTCCAATTTCTTCTACTTCAAATTTTTAATTCCTATTGTATCCTATATTTGATATATAATTCATTTGTAACATGGTTTTAGTTATTTAAATTTTGTATATAGTTATTATTTTAGATGTACAATTATATTAACTAACAATAGTTAATAGTTACCAATAAATTATTATAAACTAAAATTAAAATTTTCTATAAACTACAATAATTAATAAACAAAATTACAATTTAATTAAAAAAGCATCAAAGTCTATCATAAAATACAAAACACTAACATTATAATTAAACCTGAAATTTAAAAAACAAAATATCAAGCAAACTAAATATTTGTTTTAGGTTTGTCGTTTTTATTGTCTAGTGTGCAATTTAGTATTTTATTTATTGTGATATTAGTTGTAATATTTATTTTGCAATATAATTAATTAATGTAATATTAGTTAAATATAAGTTTTTATGTAGTTATATTAATAGTAATAAAATATAAGCAAAAGAAATAATTGTATAAACAAATAAATTTGTTATTCCAAAATGAAAAAAAAATATTAAAATACTCATTTGATGTAAGATTTAGTGTAGTGGGTTGGAGATGGTTTTTGAAAAATTACACCAAAACATCAAATTTGGTGTGATTTTCATACCAAATTTGATGTCATGAGTTGGAGATGCTCTAAGACCAACCAAATCACACCAAAATAATGACCACATAGGAACATAATGTAGGGTAAATTCTCAACTCAAAGGAAAAAAAAATTGAAATGTTTAGCATAAAAAAAAAGTTTTTTTTTTCATGAGAACATTCCAACAAGATTCAGACTGTCAGCATTTTGCAGCTCTGGCAATACCAATAAATTAAATGTCTGTCGGTCAAGATTTTAGACTTGACAAAAGATGCTTCGATTTTTTTTTTTTTTTTTTAGGGGAAAAAAGATGCTTCAAATTGGAATACCCTCTTTTGTTAAATAACTAAATCCAAATCAAGCTGTCTTTGCCAAACTACTTACATTCAATTAGCAACGTTTCAATACTTCTAGACATTTGGACATGGGATTAAGTACATAAATAATAAATTATGTTATGCACACATGCATGACATTTTTTGCTTTATTAAATAAGTTTGAGGTGAGAAGAATTGCTATATAACATTTCTTAAAAAAATATATGATTTTTTCCAACTATATAAAATATGATATTACTATTTCTAAGAGGCAAAGGTTTAAAATTTAGTATATTTTCACATAAATTTTTACATTTATATAGAATTAGAGGAGCGACTAGTTGTGCCATTTTTTGTAACTTTATATAGGCTCAGACGCTCAGTCATAATATTCATATTAAAGTGAAAAGAAAATTAAATAAATAAATAAAATGAAGCATGATCATCAAGCATCTCACAAATTTTATTATAATCCGGTTTATGCTCGTGTATTTGACTAACTTAACTTAATAAAGAATGGGGAGCCTTCTACGAATAAATAAAGTCGGGTCAAGATTGATCAAAGTTGTTCAATCACCTACATACTAGGCATTCAATTAGTTAAAAATTTATAGTTCGTTAGATTTTATAGTTACTAATTGAACTAAGAGGATGCATGTATTAAACTTTTATTTTAAAATATTATAGAAGTTCCTATATCATATCATTTTAACAAAAAATTTAGCTTATAATATTACATCTTATAATCATTAAAATAAACTCTTAAAATTCATGAGTAAAATAAGATCATAAAACTTAAATATGGAAAAACCTTTTTTCAAAAAAAAAATGTATATGGAAAAACCTTAAATATATATTCATAAGTTTATACTTAATATGATCAAATTCAAAAAAGTAGGGTGACTTTCGAAAGCTTTTTTTAAAAAAATTTTAAGAAAAAATTATAAACTCGGGCATGTTTATAAAAAATAAAGTGCTAAGATGATTTATCTTATACAAATAGTTATATGGATCACGTATAAATAGAAACAGGGCTAAAATATATAATTAGTATATTGGGCTATTGAAAGGCTATTAAGAGATTTGTATCCTATCCTTATACATAGTTTGATATAAGAAAAAGCACATGATACTAATACTACTTGATAAGGGTTAATATAGTTTGGGCCGAGCTAATGGACTCTACTTATTGGGCCGATCTGTTAAGCCCACGTATTGGGCCGATCTGTTAAGCCCAAACATTGGGCCGATCTGTTAAGTCTCCATTGGGTTGTGCTATTAAGTCACTTATTGGGCTCAGTTGTTACACCTTACTTAGTGGACCGAGCTGCTTTGGTTCCTCGAATCAAGGAAAGGCTGATCTGTTAGGACTTGTATAGTTAGGGGGAAATTCACCAAGAATAGGCATGAGTGTGGTTGATGTGATGACCTGAGATGTAAGAGATCAGCTCGGGCCCGAAGTCCTTGGAAGACAAATTAGGGTTTTAAAGATCTAATCCTATCTTAATCATGATTCTGTTACCAAATCGTAACAGAATCTCGGATTTTACAGAAACCCTAATCTGGGCTAAGCTATAAAAGTCCAAGTCCAGGTTCATTCTTAACCTAATCTCACTTTTTTCATATCTCTTATTTTTTTTGCCTCTTTCTTCTTCCACAAGCTTCTGACTTAGGCATTGGAGAGGGCACGCCGGAGCACCCCTCCGCCCCCCTTTGTGTAGGTTCGCGGAGAAGCTCAGTCAGAAATCAAGGTCGCGGGAGAAAAGCATTTTGGTAGTAAGCAAGTGGCGCCGTCTGTAGGAAATATTAGGCACAGACGCGAGCTTCGAGGAACGGTGGCTATGGAGGATTTAAAGAGGAATTTGGCGGAAGACCTGAATCGCACGTCGTTGGGCGATACCCCGGGAGGAGTTACGCACGAGAACGTTAGGCCTCCACCACCACCTCCGGCGGACGGCGAAGGGCAGCGGATTCCGAGGACAGGGGTGGATGAGCAAACACCAATGTCTGGGGGTAGTGTTGGTTTGGGCCCTATGTTTTTTGAACAATTGGGTGGTTTCATTACTAAGGCCGTCGAGCAGGCGGTGGAAATGAGGCTGAGGGATGTGCTTCCGCCACCACTTGGGGTCCCTCCGGTGGGAGAAAATGTAGCCGGAGGTCGGTGATAGAGGTTGGCGAAATGTCACGATGGAGGAAGTACACTCATCAAGGATGATGGAACATACATCAACTGGAGATCAAGACTTGTCGGAGCGAATGGATGATCTCCATCGCGAAGTGAGGGATATTTGTAGGAGGGTCGCGGGAGCACCGTCGGTTCGGGTTCGGAAGAAAACTCCCTTCTCGGATGAAGTGATGGCGGATGAGCTCCCATCCTCCTACCAAGATCTGAGTTTTGAATATGATGGTACAACTGACCCGTGGGACCACTTATGTCGTTTTGAAAATGTTGCTTTGCTACACAGGTTCAGTGATGGCGAGATGTGTAGAGTTTTTCCTACTACCCTGACGAAGTCAGCTCAGCAATGGTTCAGCCAGCTCCCTCCGAGCTCTATCAAAAAATTTGATGACTTCAGTTCAGCGTTCCTTAATCAATTTACGAGCTATTGTATATACCAAAAGACACCCTTAACTCTGTTCAGTATCAAGCAGAGGGAGGGAGAGGGGCTTCGGAGTTATATACAGCGGTTTACGGCTACAAAGCTAGAAGTGCCTTCGGTGAGTCCATAGATTTTGGCTAATGCCCTAGCTCAGGGGCTGAAGGATGGTGAATTTTTTGAATCCTTGGTCATAGAACCAGTCAAGACCCTTGATGAGTTGTTAGCTCGGGCAGAAAGGTATATTAACTTGGAGGAGGCAAGAAAAATGAAGAGGGAAGAAGGAGAGAAAATGAGGGATAGGAAGGAAGATCGGGAGGATAAGGGATCCCAGAAGAAGCCGAGGTCTGAGGCGATGGGTGGACGATTGAGGTACGAGAAGTATACACCATTGGCCTTACCTCAGGGCGAGGTGATTGTGGCTATTGAGAGACATCCCGACCTAAGGTGGCCAAAGGCACATTCCGAAGAGCTACCTCCACCTCCGTCTCCACCTCGGCGAGCGGTGATCGAAATAATAGTTGGAGGACAGGTGGAAGAAGACTTGAGGAGAGCTCGGAGCTATATGAGGGCAGCAGCCCCAGGTCGGGTGCAGGAGCAATTGAAGGTGGAAGAGGTTGGACTGGGGCCGAACATTCAATTTGGGCCAGGTGATCGCAAGGGTATCGTGACACCTCATAGCAATGCTCTTGTGATCACGGCCACGATCTCGAACTATGATGTGCAGCGGGTGTTTGTGGATACTGGGAGCTCGGTGGATATCTTGTTCTATGATTGCTATAGAAACAACATTGGTCGGATTTGCAGGAAGAACCGTCCAACCCATAAGTATGATTACTTTATCTGTCTCTTTAGCTAAGAAGCCTAGTCGTAAAACTAGAATGATTCGATTCTTGATAGTAGATGCACCCTCTTCATATAATGTTATGCTGGGTAGACCGTCGTTGAATGCTTTCCAGGCTATAGTGTCGGTATATCATTTGAAAATGAAGTTCCCCATAGGGGAGGAGGTCGGCGGAGATCAGTACATGTCGAGAAAATTATATGTGGAGAGTATTCAAAAGGCAGAAAGGGAAAATATTTTCGATGATGATAAAAATAAAGATAAGATAATTACACTTGATGATCCTGTGGAACACGGGCAACCTAATGAGGAGATGATGGTAGTTGAGCTGGTGCCGGGTGACCCTGATAAGGTCACCAAGGTCGGGAAGGGATTGTCGGATTAGCTGAGGGATGAGCTGGTAGAATTTTTGAGAATCAATATTGATGTGTTTGCTTGGTCAGCGAAAGATTTGGTAGGGATTGATCTGAGTATAGCTGAGCATAGGCTCAATATGAACCCATCATATAAGCCTGTAAAACAAAAGAAAAGAAATTTTGGTTCGAATAAAGATGCTATAATCCGAGCGAAAGTGAAAAAATTATTGAATGTGGGGCATATCAAAGAGATTCAGTTTTCGGAATGGTTATCTAATGTGGTGCTAGTGCCAAAGACGGAGGATGATTGGAGGATGTGCGTGGATTTTCGGGACTTGAATAGGGCTTGCCCAAAGGACTATTATCCATTGCCTCGAATCGACCAGTTGGTGGATTCAACTTCGGGGTGCGAGTTGCTTAGCATGATGGACGCATCGCAGGGTTACCATCATATCAGATTGACAGAGAAGGACCAAAAGAGAGTGAGCTTCACCGTCTCTTTTGGCACCTTTTGCTATATGTGATGCCATTTGGATTAAAGAATGCAGGAGCCACGATCAGAGATTAGTGGATAAAATGTTTAAGGGCGACTCCGGAGGAACATGGAGGTATATGTGGATGACATGCTAGTCAAGAGCATGAGAGCAGTGGATCATGTGAGGGACTTGGCTGAGACGTTTGATACTTTGAGAAAATACCGAATGAAGCTCAACCCTAAGAAGTGTGCTTTTGGTGTGAGATCGGGAAAATTAATAGGATATATGGTGACAGAGAAGGGAATAGAGGCTAATACGGAGAAGGTCAAAGCCATTAGAGAAATGGCGCCACCTCGGGATGCCAAAGAGGTGCAATGCTTGACAGGTCGGCTGGCAGCCTTGAATAGATTTATTTCTCGCCTGGCGGAGAGGAGTTTGCCCTTCTTTAAGGTGTTAAGGAAGGCTAAGAAATTTTTCTGGGATGAGGATTTCAGAGAGCCTTTGAGGATTTGAAAGATTATTTGGCTAATTTGTCGTTGCTGACTAAGCCCATGCCGGGAGAACCCTTGTACTTATACATCTCAGTGGGGGAGCAAGGTGTTAGTACGGTCTTAATCAGGGAAGAGAGGTCGGCTCAAAATCCGATGTACTATGTCAGTAAGGAGCTAAGGAATGTCGAGCTGCGATATGCGGAGATCGAGAAGGCGGGTTTAGCACTGGTGGTAACCGCAAGGAGACTTTGGCCATACTTTCTCTCACATAAGGTAATTGTACGAACTAACCTTCTATGAAAAAATGTGATTAGCAAGCCAGAGGTGGCAGGAAGATTGGTGAAATGGGCCATCGAATTGAGCGAGTATGACATTGAGTTTGAGAGCAGGTCGGCTATCAAGGCCCAGACCTTGGCGGACTTTGTGCATGAATTTACAAGAGCTGATAGTGAGGAAGGAGCATGGGTGATTATGTGGACGGTTCGGTAGGGAGCTCGGGTTGTGGTGTTGGTATTGTCTTAATCAGTCCACAAGGAGTCGAGAATGATTTTGTTGTAAGGCTGGAATTCAAGTTGTCTAATAATGAGGCAGAATATGAAGCATTTATCAGAGGGATCCAAATGGCTATTGAGATGGGTGTTGCCAGAACGGTAATTTATATGGACTCACAACTCGTCCATAAACAGATCACAGGAGAATTTGAAGTTAGGGAAGAGAGGATGAAGAAGTATATTGAAGCGTACCGAGCTCTGGAGGGAAAATTGAAAGAGGTCAAGATTTTCCAGGTCCCCAGAGCAGAGAACGGTCGGGCGGATTTCTTGGCAAAAATGGCCAACTTGGCCTTAGAGAATCAGGCCAAGCAGATCACGTTCCTGGTTGCAAAGGAAACCGTGTTAAGCTTGCAGGTCGGGGAGATTGAAGAGAAGGAGGATAGGAGGTTGGCTATTATGGGCTATCTGAAGGGAGGAGTTCTGCCAAAAAATAGGAACAAAGCAACTCGGCTAAATATCCGAGCTACGTATTTTTGCATAATCAGGGATAAGTTGTACAAGAGAGGCTTCTCTATGCCTTTGCTGAGATGTTTGAGTGGGAAAGAGGGCACATATGTGTTGAGGGAGATGCATGAGGGGTGTTGTGGAAATAATATTGGAGCAAGAATCTTAGTAAATAAAGTGTTAAGGGCGGGGTATTTTTGGCCTTATCTGAAGGAGGAAGCCAGAAAATCTAGTAAGAGCATGTGAGAAATGTTAGATTCATGCACCATTGATACATCGACCAGCGGAGGAGCTCATGACTATGAGCTCGGCATGTCCTTTCGCGAAATGAGATATTGACATAGTAAGGCCATTCCCTCGAGCTTCGGGTCAGAGGAAGTTCTTGATAGTGGCAATTGATTATTTTAGCAAATGGGTTGAAGTCAAACCCTTAGCAAAAATAAATGAAGACGCGGTGATGAAGTTCATTTGGCAAAATATTGCTTGCAGGTATGGAACACCTCGAGGTTCTCATATCGGACAATGGAACACAATTTGCGGGAGTAGGGATCCGAGCATGGTGTGAGGAGTTGAAGATAAAGCAAAATTTTACGTCAGTAGCTCATCCACAAGCCAATGGACAAGTGGAAGTTACCAACAGTATTCTGGTCCAAGGAATCAAAGCCCGACTGGAGAGGGCAGGAGGTGCATGGGTTCGAGAGCTCAGCTCGATTTTGTGGGCTTACTGGACTAATCTGAAGGAGGCAATGGGGAAAACTCCTTTTAGTTTGGTGTATGGAATGGATGCTGTCATACCTGCGGAGATCGGGATGGAGACTCATCGAGTGCAAGCTTTCTAGGAAAATGAAATTGAGATTATGGTTCAGGAAGCCTTGGATACTATTAATGAGAAAAGAGAGATAACATTCTTGCAGATGGAGAGAATAAGGGAAGGGATTAAGGCAGCATACAACAAGAAGGTGATGAGGAGAGCCTTTCAGGTTGGAGATCTGGTGTTGAGGAGGTCGGATGCTAGCAAGAACAAAGGAAAATTAGATGCAAATTGGGAAGGGCCACTTCGGGTGACAAAGGTGCTTGCAGGAGGAGCATATGAGCTGGAAGAACTCAATGGGCCACCATGAAATTTATTCTTGCTGCCTTGGATTTTGGGATCAGAATGGAGGAAGTATGACTAGTTCTCAAGTCTTGAAGGTGTATAGAAGCCAGACCGAAGAATGCAACAGATGTTTGACACCTAGAGAGGCTCTTCTTCACATCGAAGACAACATGCATGGAACAGTAGCAATTTGAAGAAGTATTATTCCTAGATTTGAAAATACCTGATGAATTACTTATGATTTGAATGAAATGATCTACTTCCCTAAATTATGTTCAGAAATGAATGCGAAAAAATTAGACAAGTATTTAGAGTTCAGCTCGAGCTAGACTCCAAATACTTGGGGCCATGAAGCCATGCAAGGAGCTCGGCTCGCGCCAGCTTCCTTTTGAAGATCGACAAGTATTTGGAGCTCAGCTCGAGCTAGACTCCAAATACTTGGGGCCACAAGGCCATGCAAGGAGCTCGGCTCGAGCCAGCTTCCTTTTGAAGATCGACAAGTATTTGGAGCTCAGCTCGAGCTAGACTCTAAATACTTGGGGCCACGAGGCCATGCAAGGAGCTCGGCTCGAGCCAGCTTCCTTTTGAAGACAAGTATTTAGAGTATAGCTCGAGCTGAGCTCCAAATACTTGGGGCCACGGATTGGAGAGCTCGGTTGAGCTCGGTTCAAATAGGCTTAGAAGAAATTAAGTCTAGAGCTACTTTTTGTCAAAAAAAAAAGCAAGCTATTACTTGAAACAAAAAGTAAGAGGGCGAGGTCAACAAAGAAGAAATGCGAGAATAAGATTTCATTATCAGACAAAATAAGTACAAGCACGGAATTGAAAGTACAATGTTAAGAGGAGAAATATATAAGAGTACATCAAGTCCCTAGACTGTAGGAGGAACATCTTCTGTGGTAAGATCGTCCATGGATATGGTCACAACATCCACAAGAGGGATGCCCTCGGTGAGATGTTGGGCTTGCTTATCTCCAAATGGATGAGAAGAAACACCCCCCAAGCTCGAAGCAGGGTAGAGGACGAATGGAGCTGACAGTGACTCAATGAAGGCTTCGATAGGAGCTTGATTGAGACGATCTGCCTCAATTGAGAACACAAAACCCTTGGGATGGGGAAGTTTCCTCTTGGGGCCTTGCCTGTCAAGATGCTCAGTGATCCCCTTCTCCCTGAGCTGAGCTTCAGCCTGATCAAAGGCAAAGCTGTAATACTCCATGGCGCTTACAGGTAGGACCTTGATGAATTCCCTGGAGCTCAGGAAAGCCTGCTTTACCCTATCCCAAACTACTTGAATAATGGAAGAGCCCTCAGGAGAGGTAAGGAATCCCCAACGACCGACCTTGATGCCTTCGTCCCGAGCTTGGTCCACGTTTGTCGTGCACTGGATCTGGAGGTTGCTCATCTCGGCCTTAAGGTCAGAATTTTCCTTCTCAAGAGCTTTTAGCTTGCTCTCATAAGAGTCCACAGTGACCTTGTGGACTTCGGCCTGCTCTCTTAGCCGGCGGACTTCATCCAGAAGTTTGGTTTCTTAGGCTTTCAGTCGCTGGCACTCCTTTTTGACAGTATTGAGCTCGGCTACCACAGCAGGGTTGGCAAAACCCACCCGAGTCGAGCAATTAGGGCGGCGAGCTTTGCCTCGGACTTAGAATGATCCAGGCAAAAGGAGCTTACCAGCTCAGCATCATTGAACTTCTCTAGAGCAATACGGTCGGGGCTCGGACAATTACCATGGATATATTAGGATGGCTAGGGTTTTGTCGGTGTTCTTCAAAATCGAGTTGCTAGTAAGGAACATCTGAATGGGGGTGTGAATGGGATTACGGACATAATAAAGAGGTGTAAAGGTTGTGGTAGCGGTTTTGGCCTTCTTGGTAGCACTGACACTCGGACCAACAGTGGGCCTCTTAGTTGGAGGTTTGATGGTGGGACGAGCTTCTAGTCCAGTCAGGTCGCCAATAACTATAGCAATCGAGTTCGGGGAGAACAACTCCCTTGAGCAGCAGGGCCAGTGGAGGGAGAGACGGATCCAGAGGCAGCCTGCCTCCTCTCCTCCTCTTCTTGCTCGGTGACCATCTGAGCCATCAACATGTCTGCATAAAGAGAAATAGTAGTTAGCCAATATATGAGGAAAGGATGAAATTTAATTATGGATATGTAATTACCAATGTCACCATCTGGAGGGGCAGCAATGGAGCTCAGTTTAAAATAATACAAAAGGGAAGGAGTGATAAGTCGAGATAAGTCATATTTGACTAAGGTAAGCTTATTTATTAAGGCTTCGAGCTCAGGAGATCGATCTCGAGGGTTATGCTTACGCTGAAGAGGGAGGTTCCACGTCCAAGTGGTGGGGAAGCCCCAAGCTTGAGGAGAAGAGATGAAGAAGTACTTGTCCTTCCAAAATTTATTTGAAGAGGGATACTTACCTAAGAACTGAGCATCACCTCGGGAGGTAATATAAAATAAACCTTTAGTAGTGGAGGTCTTCACTTGGAATAAGGTGAAGAACAACTCAATAGTGGGTTCTATTTCTAAATAGCTAGTTAATATGAGGAAACCAGCTATAATTGGGAAGGAGTTCGGAGCCAGCTGGTTGAGGGGAACACGATAGAGGATGGTCACCTCAGCCATAAAGGCATGGATTGGAAACCGAAGTCCTCCCTCTATTTTGACCTACAAAAAGGTTAGGGTATTTGGGGTAGGTCCGTTAGGCCTATCCGAACTGCTAGGGATAGTTTGAAAGAAGAGGGGATTTTGGCATTTCTTTTAATATTCTGAAGGGTGTGAGCAGTTATGTTAGTTTCCCTAAATTCGTGGGGGTATTCGACTAGGGGGCCTGAGGAAGGAGCTCGGATCTCAATAACCCCTAAATCTGAATCAGAGTTGGAGCTCGATTCAATGGCATCGGGATCCGAGGAAGGGAAGTTTTTGGTAACAGGATTAGGCTGGGATGGAGAACCGACCTCCGAGGACCATCGTTCTAGTTCTGCTATGTATGGGTCTAAAGGAGTCGAATGAGAAGAGGAAGAAGCCATGAAAAAGAAAAATAAAAAGAGAAAGTAATAAGAATCAGGGAGAAAGAAGAATACCTAGTGGATGGGGAGAAACTACAAGTTAAAGGTGTAGGGATGTTGGAATACTTGAGACTCGCCGGAATCTGGAGCAGCTTGCCGGAAGATTGACCAGAAATCTTAAGAAATGGTTGTAAAGGTAATGAGAGGAAGAAAAAGTTGTAAATGAGGAAGAAAGAGTCCTATAGCAAAAAGGAAGAGAGAGAAGAAGTTGAAAAGGAGAAAGGGGAACCGTCGATCAATAATGGATCTAAGGGGAGTGAATGGTCCTTGGGATTCGAAGGGACGTCTTGTCAGTCGTCCTTAATGATAAGATTTGAAAAAAGACAGGACACTCAAGAGGCGGGAACTTGAAACGAAAAGGAAACCCTAGAGTAGTTCAGCTCGGCACGAAGGAACTATGGCTGAAGTGCCTTCTGACCATAGTTGGGGGGAGCAATTGATAAGGGTTAATATAGTTTGGGTCGAGCTAATGGACTCTACTTATTGGGCCGATCTGCTAAACCCACACGTTAGGCCGATATGTTAAGCTCACACATTGGGCCTATCTGTTAAGTCTCCATTGGGTTGTGCTATTAAGTCACTTATTGGGCTGAGTTGTTACAATTTACTTAGTGGGCCGAGCTGCTTTGGTTCCTCGAATAAAGGAAAGGCTGATCTGTTAGGACTTGTATAGTTAGGGGAAAATTCACCAAGAATAGGCCATGAACGTGGTAGATGTGATGACCTGAGGTGTAATAGGTCAGCTTGGACCCGAAACCCTTGGAAGACAAATTAGGGTTTTAAAGATCCGATCCTATCTTAATCATGATTCTGTTACCAAATCGTAACATAATTCCAGATTTTACGGAAACCCTAATCCGGGCTAAGCTATAAAAGACCAAGTCCATGTTCATTCTTAACCTAATCACACTTTTTTCATATCTCTTATATTTTCGCATCTTTCTTCTTCCACAAGCTTCTGACTTAGGCATCGAAGAGGGCACGCCGGAGCATCCCTCCGGCCCCCCCTTTTGTGCAAGTTCGCGAAGGAGCTCAGTCGGCAATCAAGGTCGCGGGAGAGGAGCATTTTGGTAGTAAGCACTACTAATACTACTAATAATAATAACAACAATAATAATAAACCACCAAAGAAATTTGTAGCAAATAAGCAAACTGAATATTATAATTCTTCCAAATTTACAAACTTTTAGTTTCTCTTTAGGCGTTCCAAAATAATGGTAACATATATTTTAAACTGAAAACAATTTCCCATAAGTTTCCACGATTTAAAGTAAATATATAACATTTACTAAAAAAAAAGTAAATATATAACATTATTAAATTTAATGAAAAATTGTTAAACATACTAAATTTATTGTAAATACTTCATTCATCAATTTTATATTATATAACTAATCTATCAAACATATCACCAACTATAAATTGGAAAAATGGAAAAAGGGAAAAAGTACTCATGTGACTTTGATCTTCCTACTCCCTCATTCTCTTTATGATCTCAAATTTCTTAAGAATGCCAAATTCATTAATAGGTTTATCACAAATAATATCATCTTATTTGGGAAATAGAGTTTTTGTATTAATATAGTTGAGATATTTGGGTAGTTTTTTAATTATTTACGGCCCTTTAAGCTCTTTTAGAGTTTTTTTATATAATGGGTATAATAGGAATTTCACTTGTTAAACCTATTGCAAAAATTATGATGCTATAGTACTGAAGTATACCAATTTATGATATTAGAACTATGATATATGACTTCATTAGTGAATTAACTAATGGACAATTACAAATGGTATTCATGCTTAGGTGTTGAACACAGAACACTCAAAAGAATTGAACAATGCAACAGTATATAATGAAATTGGCATCCATGAACATTGAAATTAAATATACTTTATAAAAAAATAGAATTGTGAAAAAATATTTACATAAAAGAACAAATTAAACAGAGAGAAGAATAACACAACTGAACTGAAAAAATAGTCAGTTATGTAAATCTCCACCTTAGGAAACTACATATGTACAATTTCATCTCCTAAGAAACCTAACAGAAAGTCACAAGAAGATTGTTAGGAAACTATATATGTACAACTTCATCTCCTAAGACACCTTTATAATGAGTGTAGTACTTTAGATGTAGCATCTCGAATCCGTTTCTCCTTGGAAAGTATTGCTGCTAACCTATTGAAATGGTCAAAAGAAGAAAACGACATTAATTAGTTCTCAGTTAAGAGTTGGAATATCTCAGTTTAATGAATCGCATAAAGTTAATTTTAAGAATTTATTCGACATATACTACATATGTACCTAATCAATGCCTCCTCATTTGTTCCCTGGTTAGAGGGCACATAAATTCCAGTATCCAAGTCAACTCTTGAAACAGGCTTTTTCAGCAAATTTTCCCCAACTTCCACAAGATGCTCCAAATTGTCCTTGGTTGCAACATCCAACGAAGTCGTTACTCCAGTTAATGTGTCATCCTGCAAAACATACGTATCGATTGTTTTTATAAATTGCCTACGAGTAAGGATATAATCGTAGACATTAAAATTGAGTAATATGTTTCTATTGCACGAAAACAAATTTATTAATACCTGAATCCTGAGGTAGTTTTCTTGAGAGTGAAGGGCTTGAAGAAGAAAAGGATTATGATAATCAGCCAAATCTCGACTAAGTACATCCAACAGGGGTGTTGAACCACAGCTTATCAACCATCTGAGAACACCCCACTTTCTTGCCTTTCTTGCATCATAGTATTTCTCTTTAACTTTTGGTGACCCACTTCCCAGGGATAAAACAAGAAACCGTCCATGTTCTTTTGGATCATGGGGAAAAAGATTGTTGTCTTGTTTGGTAATCATCTCCTTTAATATTTGCTCTATCGCGAACAGAGTCTGGAAAGTTTACAGAAAAACGAAAAGTTAAATTATGTATTCTGTTTTTGAATTGAAGCAACTCAAACAAATTTTGCTAAAAAATTATATACCGGATTATTAGCAAACACACCACCATCAATGAGGTTGAATTGCGTTGTTTTTCCCTCTGAATCCTTGGTTTCGAAGTAATGTGCAGGCAGATAAGTTGGAGCGGCTGAAGTTCCAATGCATATGTCTGAAAGTGAAGCATCTAAGCTTGAATGGTCCTTCACCTAATTAAATCACAATAACACAATATATGATGTTAAATTACTGCAACTAAACAGGAGCAACAAACTAACTGAAGAAAATTCAATATATAAACATAAGTCTACAGACACACACACACACACACCTCATAGGTTGAGAAAATGGTGGGCTGGAGTTTCTTGATATCGAAAGTGGGAATTACAACATTTGTCAATGTCTGGTGTAGTTTCTTATCTCCAAGTTTCTCCTTGAGAAGAGAATGAAGATATTTGCCATCATATGCTGGCCCTGATAAACATTTGATCATCCTTGCACCATGGCTTAGAACATTATCACTGAAAATGTAGAGTTGTTCATACTTCAGAACTTATAAAGATACATTCAACACATGAATGTACATTTATGATATATACATTGAAAAATTATAACTAAAATTACCTCTGCTGGGGGAAAATCTTGTTCAAGATAGAATTCTTTGATATCTTTTGCAGCAAACAACGGGCGGTTGTTTTCGTCTGGAGCAGTAAGCATTGCAGTCACCAGGCCTCCTGTGCTCGTCCCAGCAATTACATCAAAATAATCTGCAATTCGTGCATCTTCACCATCTAATTTCTGAAGCTGTGATTCAAGAAAACCAAGTATTACTCCAGGGATTATACCTCTAACTCCACCACCATCAATAGACAAAACCCTAATCATTTTTCCATATGCTTGATGCTCACTCTGAAATACTTCTTCTGATGTTGCCTCCATTTTTTGACAAAATAACCCGAACAAAATAACAATTCTGCAAACTGTTTATGCTTGTGATACAGGATTTGAAAGATAGGTGGAAAAGCATCATGCAAGTGTTAATTATATAGAAGTTAACTGTTAGCTGTCAAAGATTGAAATTTCCATATTTAGTTGAACTTTGGATAAAATTTGGATAAGTCGTTTTATCCAAGTTCCCATAATTATTTTGTTGGGATTTTTCATACTTCATGAGCAATCTTGAATCACAAAATGGAAAGCCAGCTAAGAAGACTGAAATTTCAGAGTTAATAATGAACAAACCAAAAGAGCTTTTGCTGTATTTTAATTTTGGAAACTTTCTGCTTTTCTGTATATTTGGAGGATCCGACCGTTGGGCAACAAATAGAGCTTTTCTGCAGTTTAATTTTGGAAACTTTCTGCTTTTATGTTGATTTGGAGGATCCGACCCAACCAATAGAGCTTTTCCACATTTTAATTTTGGAAACTTTCTGTTTTTATGTAGATATGGAGGATCAATTACATTATTTGTTTCCTTTCTTGACGTGATTCAGAAATCCAAAAGATAATCGGTAAATCAAACTCGTAAATAAATACACAAACAATGGAAAACATAGAGCTGCAAAGGGGTTCAGCCAATTACCCAAAATCCGAACGTGGTGCAGGTCCGATTCCCGCGAACGGTTGGAGATTTACATCGGAATACAAAGCGGAGTCGAAGAACACAAGATCTGCCATTAAAAGAGCTGACGTGTGTGCTTGAGTTTGGGGCTCGGTGTTTGAGTTTCAGCAGTAGTTTCTAGAACAAAGCCCCACAACCGTTGTGCGCAGGGGCGGTGCTCGGTTAGTGACGCCGGAACGCCGGCTGCTGCTTACATGACTGGCACCGAATAAATCCGATTCAACCCAGATTCTGTATACAATGTTCGCCATTGTTCGGTGATATGCAAAGTGTGTATTCAATTCAGAATAAAGTATGGGTGGCACTATTGGCACCCCCAAATTTGATGAGTACATCCACCTTATAAGTTTACCCACCTCCACTTTTTTAAATATGACCCAATTGATGAGTTCATCCCCCCTTTTTTCCAATTCTACCCTTAGTCTTATTTTCCCCCAAAATACACCTTCCAACCTCTCACCTCCTCCACTTTCTCAATTTGAAACAAAAATACACCCACCCTCGCAAACTGTTCTATTCCTAATCGACGGCAATGGTGAATAAAATCCAAACATACCGGAGAAGAAGGATGGTTCTTCCCGTTGATGATGACGACTTGTCGATGGTGCACCACCATCCACAACAAAGCCGAGACGAGACACCTAAGCACCGGCAGAAGCGGCCGCATGAGAAGAAAATGACGAGGTATTGTTATAACTCAACTTTTTCTTAAAATAACTTGCATTTTTGTAATTTGAGTGTGCTATGTAGTTGTATGGGTATGGATTTGAGATGAGTATAGTTATGGCGCCATTTGGATCAGTAAAATTTGAAATATGGAACTTTGAAGAAATTTAAATGGCACGGTCGATGAAGCCCTGCAGGGCACGATCGATTGCACGATCATGCCACTTAGGCACGATGGCTTAGTCATCGAGCGTGCCACCATCGTGCCACTTGTGCACGATGGCTTATTCATCGATCGTGCCACCATCGCGCCTTGTTGGCACGACTTTTTACTTCGCACGGCCGATGAATAAGCCATCGCCATAGTAGCCGCCAATTTTTTAGAGTTCTCTATGTGATTTCTTTGATAGTGGTTGATTGCTAATTTTGATTTTTTACTATTTTTCATAGTGGGCTTGGAAGAGGTCGAACTTTATGGCAATAAAGCCAAGATCAATTTGTATAGAAAGTTGTCGATTCTTGACGACTTAGAACTCGAGTTGCATGATTGCGGGGATTTTGTGTATGAAGAGTTTTAAGTCCTGTTTTGGTTTTGTATTGCGGATGGACAACCGTGCGGTTAGTTGTAATGTCGCCTTCATGTCGTTATTGCGAAGGAGGTTGTTAAGAAAGGTGCAAGGACGAATTTTGGTTTCGGATTGGAAACCGTTTGATTGGTTCTCCAAATATGAGTACGCTTTAATTATGGGCTATCCTTTGCCCCCACCACATTTAATCCGAACACCAACCACGCGCCGCCTCCCAACGGGTTGTATGATAGACACTACCGTGGTGTTAAGGTGTCGATGGAGGATCTACTCTTGCATTTTGCGGGCGGTGCATTCCGTGATGATCCTTCACGATGAGTTGAAGGTGGCGAAGTTGTTGGTTGCACATTATTTGCTATTCGCATGGGATCCAAGGTCCACGATCATTGAGGATTCGTGGTGGACTTTGGTTGATGATGTTGATCGGTGGGAGTCTTTCTGTGGGAAGTACTGCGTTCAGATTTTATGCCACTACCTTTCATCTTTGTTACCCACCGAGCCCAAGAGTACTTTTCGTATTTACGAATTTGTTTGGGCTTTCTTGGTAAGTGATATTAATGTAATTTACATCTTATAATTTACATTTAGTACAAACATACATCTTATAATTTAACTATTTTTATTGTTCTTCTTAGATATGGGCGTACGAGGCCATACCCAACTGGGATTCATGTGGGGTTCCACTCGGACATTGCTATTCCATGCCGCACACGCATTTGGAAGTTTCCAAGTCCTCCGTGAATCGCATGGCTTTCTTGACCGTCAGTACAAAATGTAATTTGCATTTTTCAAATTTTAACTTATGGTAATAATTAAGTAATTACTAATTTTGATCTTGCAATTTTGTAGATTGATACGCACCGGACCTTGACTGCGAGGAACAATGAGCTTCCTTATTTATTGCATATCAATCTCGAGCTCTGATCCGGTGTTGTTTATGTTCATCGGGGTAACCCGATCGGGAGAAGAAGCCCACAAAGCGTCGACGCACCACACATGAGTCGACTTCATTGATGGATGATGATGATAGCCTTGATGCCGATCCACATATTGAGATGGGTGATTATGATCGTCCATCCCCCGAGGGCGTTGTTCCAGATGTTCCTCCACACACCTCTACACCCTCTCTAGCTGCCGATCGAGCGCTATTAGAAGAATTGGTGCGGCAGCAGGTGGAGGCCATTGTGCCGACTTTGGTTGAGCGTGCCATTGAGGCCATGGTCCCGGGTTTAGTACGGCGGGAGGTCGAGGCGTTGGTTCCGGATTTGATTCGGACTGGGATGCAAGAGAGGTTCTGCGGTGCGGCAGAGGTTCCACCTTCGTGCGGCAGATCATGCCGATTTGGTCCAAGCACGATACGCTATGGTACCGCTTTATCGTGCGGAAGGAGGTCGAGTCTTGATTGATCCCGCCATTCAGCGTTTGTATCTGCTTTCAGTGCACATTTATTTGTTTTTCTGTTAAACATTTAGAATAAAATATCTTTTGAATTATGTTATTTAATGAAGTTTCCTTCATTGTGCAGGATTCTATTCCCCCCACGGCGGTGGGTGAGCAGATTAATCCCCCCAGGTGGGCCACCGGACTACTTCTCCTCCACCGCCGGTGCCGCAGGGGGCTTCGTTGGATCTGTCCCCTACAGATGTACGGACACCGATTGGGATTGGTGCATCGGTGTGGGTTCATCCGGAGGGGATGATATGTCCGTTCATGTTGTGAGAGCACGATCGCTAGTGTAGGTACCTTCGTAGCCCTTTCACGGCAAACGAGCGTCGTAAGGAGGATGCCACACATGCTGAGTACATGCGGTTCTTAGATAGCGATGAGACGTAAGTTAAATCAATATATGAATTCAAATACACTATTGTTGTTTTGTGATTTTAACACGAGTTTTTTGTCTCGATCGCAATGTTGGATACGCGTTTTGCACATTTGGCGTAGTTTCTTTAAGGATATCGAGTCGCCGACACCGGTGATTTGGAAGTTTGTGGTAACACAATGTTAATGTTTTTTTTCTTTCATTTCCAGGGTGTTATTTGTTCATGTTCATTGACAATTGATCTTATTGTTTGCTTGTTACTGACAAATTGATGCCTACCTAGTCAGTCTTACATTCCGGCTGAGTTGGCTGGTGTAGTGGTCCATCCCCAAGTGCAAGTTCGTATGGGATTGGTTGACACACGTGATTCATTTGTAAGTTTCATGTATTTCTTAGATAAATAGTCCATAATGTGTCATTTATTTTGTTTCGGTACATTCATGTTTTTACTAACAAATATGTTTTCATTATGACTTGATCTAGGCAAAGTATGGACCGATCTACATGGAAAGGACCCACCGGGTGGAGAGTTTGACGGGACCGTGCCAGAGGTCATACTAGATGACCTTCTGGCGCCGTAGGTGGAGTACGTCCATGGTGAACGACCTCTTTGGGGTGGGGTGCCTCCATGGAGTTCGTTGGACCACGTAAGAACTATCTCTTTTCGGTATAAATTAATTAACTAATTATTGTTTTGTTCATACTCCCTAATTTCTAATCGATTTTTTGCAGGTTGTTTTTATCCACAACATCGGCAGTCATTGGATTGTTGTGAGGATATTTGAAGGATTGCACGATTTGGATTTATGACTCAACATCCACAAGCTACCGCTTGAGGTTGGGGACTTGACCGCGCGCTCTCTATCCGTTTGCACGTATTATTCTGGTTTTGCTACGGCAAATCGGTTTCTACCAAGAGCGTCCGGAGTTGACACCTCGAGAGAATACTTGGACTGTCAAGGTTGTTGGTCCATCAAAGAATTACGAACAACATGATAGTCATAGTTGTGGACCGTTTGCATTGAGGAGGGTGGAGAGTTTTCTTATAAATGTATTTGACTCGGTGCTTAACACAGAGGAGTATATAAAAACAACCTATCGTCGGCATGTAGCATTTACGGTGTATAAATTTAGCATCGATGCATCGACTTGGACCCCTCCCCCATGATTATATTGTGTAGATTGTGGGTATTTAGTTGGATTGTGTATATTGTGGTTATTTAGTTGGAATTGTATATATTTTGTATATTTAGTTTTTATATAATATGTTTTGGTTTAACTTGAATAACTAGGTATGATTTGGGAATGATTTGGATGAATTGGTTGTTGATTAACTCTCCGGTATAACTTGAATTGTTTGTGATTCTCATTCGTCAATGTGGCACGATGGCACGATCGCCATATCATTGATCGTGCCATACATGAGGCACGATGACACGATCGCCATTTTTTTCGATCGTGCCTCATGTGGAACGATCAATAAGGCTTGACACGATCATGATATTGCCTATCGTGCCATATGTTATGCGGGTCCTACATTAAATGATTGAAAGTATGTAACATATTCAATTGGTCCATCCATTAAATGGACTTGTTAGTTGGGGACAGACAATCTTTCCATTCAGAGTAAGATTTATGTTACTTGTATAACATGGGTCCATTCATTAAATGGTGAAAATAAGTAACATATTGACTGAGTCCTTGCATTAAATGGTGAAAATAAGTTACATATTACACATGGGTCCATGCAATAAATGATGAAAATGAGTTACATTACACATGGATCCATACATTACACTTATAAATACATGTGTATGTTCAAATGTAGATAATAAAATTGTAGTAAATCTTGGTTGTGTTGACGATAAAGGTAATTTTTACATAGTAGCTAATTTGATGAATGAATCATAGCTAATTAAATCTTGGATGAACATGTTTGTTATGATTTTTGTTACAGGAAAAATGGTAAGAACAAGAAATGAGATCGCTAGGGACAATAGGCGTGGTGATGGTTGGACTTCCGGAAGAAGAAGCGCTTTGACAATTTCTTCATGCTATGTCGTATGGCAAACAACATACGGCGCCTGCTTTGTTTTCAACGGCATATTTGTTGAATCGAGTCGCGTCTTTATCGAAGCCATGCAAAAAGATTGCCCTTAAAGTCAAGATTAAGATCCATATGATGCGCACCCACTTTCATGACTACTACCGCGTTTTAAAGACATTGTCGGGTGTTAATTTCAACCCGTACACTAACGGGTTTTCCATCTCTCCAGTTATTGGGCTCATGTTAGGCAAGAGAACAAAGATGCAACGGTTTTTTTGGACTAACGGCTTCCCAAGGTACCGTGACTGTGTTGAAGTTTTTAACACTCGTGAGGCGTCGGACATTGATTTCGAGGGACTACCAGGTTACACTCGTAACAATCCGTTGGAGTTTGATGGCTACTCTTCTGATGAAGGTTCTCAGGATGATGCTGAACGCTCAGAAGTTGACACTGATTGAGCTGTCTGGCAATTGGTGTTTGTTGTGTACTAGTTGGGTGGTTGTGCGCTATGTTTGTAATCTTTGTCTGTGTTGTGGTTGGTAATGTACTCTGTTAGGTTGTAATGTACTATGAAGGTTGGTAATGTACTATGGAGGATTGTGATGTAATAATAAAGTTGTTATGAAACGTTTTCAACGTGATAGTATAATAATAGATCAACGCATGTGGCACGATCATTGCATTTACGGATCGTGCCACTAATTATCGTGCCTTTATAGACACGATAACAGTGTGTGACCGTGTCACTATCATGTCTAAAAGGCACGATCGTAGTATGCGACCGTGCCACCATCGTGCCATTTGACAGTCAACTTAACAAAATCCCTGTAAAAAATGTGCCACCTTAAAACAAGCATTTCGACAAAGAATCACACCAATTAAAAACACATGCATTTCCAACAAAGTTCTTTAACTTATCCAATACATAACAAACAAATAATTCTAACCTAAGTTTATAGTCTCCGTACTACGGACAACGGACTGTTTTCCTACACTTCCACTATACAATTCAAGTTGTTTAGTATACAAATTCTTCCAATTTCTTTGCACATTCATGGCGATAATTATTCCATGTTGCGACCATGGGAGGCAATGGGTGACCGCCACTCAAGAAAACCTACAAATGAAAAAAATGGTTATTGTAGTTGAGACGAGACAAATTACTCAATTTTTTAGTTACCTCTATAAAATGGTTATTGTTCACAAATCCAACACAAATTAGCTTCGGAGCAATTGGCGCTTACATTCGTAATGGTAGATATGTGAGGGACATTCGCGATCCAAACACACAAACGCAACATTGTAAGCCGACGCAACCAAGTGACCCATCTCGGGTAAACAAAACCAATGTTTCTTATTTGTCTCGTTATAGTAGTTGAGACGAGACAAGATTTTGTCAACACTACCATGTTTGACGAATACATGATTGTACAACCCTTGGTTTTCGTTCAACTCATGACATAGGTCTCCTCGAACCCGACCCCATGAATCTTCACCGTATTCAAGTAGGTCTGCTACGACACGGAAACCACAATGACCATCGCTCATCACATCCTTAGTACCAATAATATGTTGATGTAAACGCGTTGGAAGTTGCTCCATAAAACCACTAATGGTCACTTTCTCGGTCCTTTTGACGCACAACCTATTGAAACACAACATGAAGAACAAAGTGGGACATTAGCAACAAATATGTCATGTGTACATGCACAAATAAAAGAGACGATATTTACGGTAGCTTTTGCCCGGCATCGGAGAGAACATAGGTTGATTCGATTGACCAACATTAAAGATTACTTCTTCACATGGTGAACAACTATCTTTAATAGACTCGACATATTCGAACTTACTCGGTCACGTTTGGTTGATTTGGATTGTTTAACCTTTACGGACTTAGACGACCACCACGCAGCGGTCGTACTCCGTGCTCAATTAGTGAGGTTGTTCTTGGATTCGTAATCTCCGTAATTCTTTTCAAAATTAATAACCTCTCTGATTCGGGTGCTTGTTCAAATTTGGTGAAAAGATCACCGAAACACTGAGTCCATCGAGACCCAATTTCGGGCCCAACTCCAGCTTCGTCTTTGCTAGTCGGTGATATATCTAATTTTCGCCAAAATGAAGCCACCTGATCAAGTGGAATTGGCTTATCCAAACTCACATATTCAGAAAGTTCATGAGCACATGGGAGTCCGCACGTCTTTTTCAATACACAACCACACAATAAAGGGTCTACGCTACCCTCAGCTACACGATGCATTTCAGTATAGATCAAATTCAATGAATGTATAAACACCATACCTCGTAGTGACATGAATACAATCGATTTGTATTTATGTAAGACTACATTTCTGCTCTTCTCAAAAGAAGAGCAGATTGCATTGTGTGATGTCTCGAGGAGGGTGTGAATCTGTTCCCAACATGTCTCGAAATTACCCTGACTAGACGCAAGCTGTCTTTTCAATGCTGCATGGTGACTCTCCGCCCTATAATGATTTTTCAAACAATATTATATTAATTTTTAGGATTGTATATGATATAACATAAATGCAATGATGAGCACAATAAAGTGAATTACCTATTTGTTGTGGTGTTGTCGAAATGCATGACATTATTCGTCAGCGGAGACACAAATCTTTCTTTATACGGCCCCATCCATTGCTCCATTACATATTGTACGGCGGTCGTATAATCACAAAATTCTCGATCGCAATCTCCTAATTAAGTCATAAAATGATTGCTCAGAATCTGCGATGACCAATAAATTATAATAGAGGTTAAAAGATTCCCACTTCTCTTTTGTGGCCAATATTTTTTTGCAGTTTGCCAAAATGTTCCTACTAATGTGCCACCGACAGAGAAAATGTCTCAAAGTGGGAAATGTCGTCTCTATTGCATTCATTAGAGCTAATTCTCTATCAGTAATAATCACATTTGGCAAGGAAGATGGGTCCATCAATGATTTTAAGACTGAGCAAGCCCATATGTAATTATCTTCCCGCTCGTACTCCATATAAGCAACTGCAATACAAAATGTCATATGTGTCGATGTCACACCAACAATCTCCAACAAAGGTAACTTGTACCTATTAGTTTTGTATGTGCAATCCATAAAAATGACACTCGGAAAAGCACGCAACAACTCAACGCTTGTAGGGTGAGCAAAGAATATATCCTTCACGGTGTTACTCGTCTCGCAACGTCTATGATGATAGAAATATCCATGCTCCTTCAATTTATGCATAAGTTGTTGCATTTGAGATCGACCATCACGCTCGACAACTCTATTCTTCATACGGGCATTGTAGATAGTCCGTATGGTGGACTTATTATCTTGAAACTTATTTTGTAGGCCAAACAAAATGTCCTTCGGCCGAGTATTGCCATGTGACATATCCAACACATATTCTTCCTCACTTCTTGATAATCGATCGGCATAAGAGTGACCCTCCAAATATTGTGCAATTGGATGATTATGCACACCACATTCAACATTTAGTGACCATTCTCATTCAATTGTTACTTGTCGAGGCCCCCTCAAACGAAATGGGCAACCACATTTCTTAGTTCGATTCTCTCTTGAGACTTTTTTTCAAATTTCTTAGCATCATTTTGTTCGACATCTCTAGTCTTTTTTGAATCACGGTAATGCCCACTACGTTCACAAGACAAAAATATCCGAGGTCTTTTCTTTCCTTGACCACTGTCCGACCTACTTATTACAATTACCATGCCGTGCTCATGTCCTCTCTCACGCACCTAATCAAATAATTTATCCCGAGAAACAAATAACTCATACGTCGTGAATACGTGTGTGTAATCGGTAACAACACCAAGCTCTTCAACATTCTCATCATTCTTGGGAGGACAAACAACACTATTTTCCGTAGGCAACGAGACCATACCCTATTAAAACAAAATCAACAAGACCAAAAAACAAACTATCAAAATGGCACGATCATGACCATGATCGTTCCACCTTTGATCGTGTCACATGGCAATATGGCACGATATGGCACGATCATTGAACATGTGATCGTGCCATATTGCCATGTGGCACGATCGCGTGATGATCGTGCCATCTTTGTTGATCGTGCCAATCGGCGGAAAACAATGGCGTGAGAAATATCGAACGGTAAAAGTGGATAAATTACATAATTTTGAGCTGATAACCAAGAAGATACTTACAATATTTGGAGGAATCAAATCTTTGTTGTCCATTTAAGTTGTTGTGTTGGTGTCGAAAAAACTAGGGTTTATAAGAACAAGGTTTAAGCTTTTCTCAAGAAAGAAGAATAAGAAGAAGAAGAATGTAGCTGAAGGATGTGGGTGGGTGTGTTTTAGTAGATTTAATTGTAATGAATGATGTGGGTGTATTTAGAGATTGGGGGGTGTATTTAGAACTTGGCTTTTTAGTAAGGGTATTATAGTCTTTTGACTTAATGACATTTTTGAAATTTTAGAAAGTGGGTGTACTCATCAAATTTGGGGGTGCCAATAGCGCCACCCATAAAGTATTTACAAATATTTGCATGTACGGGACTTTTGGATATGAAATGTTTTTTTAGGGTGAAATATTAAAATAATTTCCACATTTTTACAAAAAAATAAAAGCAATTAAAAGTACCCCGAATATTTTCAAGTTCTAGCTAAATTGTAGAATAACAAAAGCTTTGGTAGAAGTTGGCATTTAAATTCACTAAAACATAAATTGGGAGTGTTTGCAATCAGTAAAAAAAATATTTTGCTTAAAAAAATATTTTTTAGTGTTTGCAAGTACCAATTTGTGCTTCTGATTTTGCTTTATAAAATCAAAATGTAAAAGCAGGGAGATGAATGCTTTGTATTATGCTTCTGCTTCTAGTTTGAATTTTACAAATAAATAAGTATTTTTACAATATTTTCACCAAAGTCCAAACACTCTCAACTTCTCATTCTCAATTGTTGATTCTATTTTCAAATACTAACAACTTATGATTCTTAACTATTTCTACTTCTATTATAATAAATCACTTCTTTCAAAAGTACCAAGTTTTTGCAAACACTCCCATTATCTACAAGTTGAAAACACATTTCCAGAGCTATTGCAAATACTCCCTAAAAAGTAAATCGTTCTAACTTCTAACTTCCTCAAATGTAGCCCTATATTCGCATTAACTGTTTATCTTCATAGGGACTAGGCTTTATACGTTCTAAATAATTCTGAAGGCCTCTTAACAAAATGGGGTGGTGGCGCAGTTGGCTAGCGCGTAGGTCTCATAGCTATAGAGTGATCCTGAGGTCGAGAGTTCGAGCCTCTCTCACCCCAAATAATTATCTTTTCGGATTTTTTTATTTTCCCCAAAATGGTCCAATAGCTTTCTTTTTCTCCCCTTTTCTATAGTAGTAAGGACTTTTTTTTTTTTTTTTTTTTGCGAGTAAAATGGGGATAATAGGGGAAGGAAGTAAGACCACATACACTCATATGAAATCGAACCTGGGTCACTCGCCCTTACAACACAATACTCAGCCACTAGAGCACAAAATTAGTAGTATGGATTTTTTACAATATGAGGCACCTTGTTAGAACATACTAATGACAGAAACTTTGTGCAACATTACAGTTTCTCAAAACCTATTCAGACTCATACAATAAGAAGTGCCCCCATTCTGTGCAAGCCAACACTTTGTGGCCGGCCGCTACTTTTCAGCTAACTAATGCCATTCAATGCCCCCAAGCGTCGTACATCCCACTCCTTCCCACGCATCGTTGCAACCAACTTCTTCATTGTCAACACCTTCCATATTATCATTCCACCAACCACCCCCGTTCTCGTCTGTAAACAAACTCAGAGGGTCAATGCAAGAATTGCAAGTACAAGGAACTGCAAAAATTATCGCTGAGGTTTAGTCTAATTACGAAAAATCTCCACTTACCTTTCAAATTTACAAATACCCCCTTAAGGTATTACAAACACCCTCTTAAGATTTGATTTACTTAACAAATACCCCCTCTTGAAGTCAACTTGAGGGTGTCATTTGTAAAATAGAAACAAATGTCAAGGGATATTTGTAATTTTAAGAGTTGGCGTGGTTTTTTTTGGTAATTAGACTGAACCTCAAGAGTATTCTTGTAATTAATCCTAAATTGAATACCAAAATCATTACTGTCTTGTAGACGGAGGAAACGAGACTTACAATGATTGAAAAGAGGTTTAGGTTCCCCATTGACAAAATTCTTCCTTCTTGAACACTGTACTGGTTTCGAATCCTCTCCGAGAACTACCAACCGCTTTCGAGCAGTTGGTTTATCATCATGACCTTATTATTCACATGAAAAAAAAACGAATATATTTTACTGTTATGTAGGAGATACTTATGTAGAACTTCTACCTCCCATGGCTTAATATAAGACACATTGTAGTGATGTCCAAGTCTCAAGAAAGATCATTAGTATAGCTATAGCTCAAAAGATCACATTGAATAAGATTAGGAAATGATAAGACGAAAAATTGTGTTCCGACTTGACTTACAAAATGGGAAGCTGAACAAGTCCAAGAAAAATTGATAGAAGTTACTGAAATGAGGCAACTCAGATTCCGTTTCAGACTAAACTGAAATTTTGCGAACAGCAAACCAAAAAGCTTATTTGACCTGAAACCTAATCAGAACACATAGCCGACTACTAGGTAGAAGCTTAACATCATCTGTTACATATATGCTGACATAGACAAATTTCAAAAACAATTTATTAATAGATTACAACATGCATTTTCTACAGGCTCAAGGAGATCTAGAGCTCCAGTGAGTTGAAAGGGAAGAGTGTAGTTGAAAGTGCACTAGAAAACAGCAAAAAATTTAGATGTCTCATTCTGAAATCCGAAGCAAAAATCACAAGCTTCCCCTGGCAGGACTTCTTTAGCCTATGTAAAAAATGTTGTTCAGTGAGTAAAGATTTCCGCTTGTGTAAAATTATAATCTTTCCAAACTGATAGATAATAAATATTTCCCTGTGTCCACATTGAAAAATCTTCAATAAAATATGTAGCAATAAAAAATGGATGACATTGAAGTAATTTTACAGAATAGCGCTTGAATTGCAGATGAATGCTTGAAACTAAGTGGCCAAATTATAATCGAATTTCTGGTTTACAAATCAGTTTTAGACTAAAGGATGATTAACTGAGGAACACATGCAATGAAACAATTTGGAAGTAACTTCAATTGAATAAAATGAACAAATCACTACTTGATAGAAGCTTCAAAGAAAAATTGGAAGTACACTTGAATCTACAAACCTTCAGAAGTTTTTTTTCTCTTTCTCGTTTGCTGTATGTCATCAACGTAAAAAATCTCCGTCTCATTGGTTGAACAAGATTTCCTGGAACCTTCTTTATCCTTTTCGACATTCTTGAACATATCAAAAGCACCATCAATCGAAAACTTTGCCTCTGCCTCTCTTCCTATCTTTTTTACACTTTCTCCTTCTGCACCCTTGTCTGAATGTTCACCACTAATTGGAGACGAGTAAGGCTGCTCTTTCCCCTAACATAACAGGTTCGTGAGCTCATTGTTTGTTTCTTATAAGACATTAGACTGCGTAAAATTAACCTACTTAGTTTTCCCACAATAAGATTTTTTAACTTTTAGGTGGTACAAGCTAACTATAACCTAAGCTATCTGATAATATAACCATTACAATTTACACCTCCGGAAGCACAACAAAGTTATTATGTTACAAGGTGACAAATTATCCCCAACAATTAATTATTCTACAAACAAGAACCAGAAAATGATCTTGCTTCAGGTGAGCCTAAAATAGCTCTATTGTTTACAATACAAATTATTCTTGTTAGTTGGGAGCCAAGACGTCTCACGAAAATTAAAGAAAATTAAGCTTGGACATTCGAAATGCTCTTCCATTTCCAGATTTTTATAAGGAAAACCAAAATTAGTGTTAAAAAGTTTAACCAAGAATTTAATGTATTTCCCTCTGTCCATGGATATAATAGCAAATTAACACACACACACACACACACACACACAGAGAGAGAGAGAGAGAGAGAGAGAGAGAGAGAGAGAGAGAGAGAGAGAGAGAGAGAGAAATTACCTGAACTGATGTGGGTAGCACAGAACCCCTGTGCAACTTCTTGTTGAGGAAATCAGAAAGCGAGAGGCGTGAACCCTTTCGACTGGGAGCTTTGATTTCCACATTTCTCTCACAATCACTAGACCTGGACATAAAATACAAAAATAAAAAAGGGAATCAAGAACAGAGAAATAATACATCAAAGAGCAACATCCCATACGCTCATAATTTGGAAATAAGAAGAAAAAGAAAAAAAATGGGACATTTTGAGTTGTGAAATCTACCGATTCGAAGCACGAAAGAGGAACGTCGAACTGATTGAGCGTTGCCCAATTTGCCTAAGTGGGCAGTTTTTTGAATTCATATCTCTTTTGCAATTTTGGTACCCCTTTTTCTTGTATTCAACTTTTCACTTGGAGCAATCTTGGTCCAATTTTGCCATGGAGACTTGGCGCCAAATTTCAAATAAATAGGCGGCTATGAATTGAAAACAAAGTTAGTTGCTTAATTCAATAAACTGAAAAGGCCATTAATGATGTAAACATGGAGAGTTTAGTTATGAATGTTAAGTACGGATGGCAATGGGTAGGGTTAGGTGAACAAACGACCGAGTTCGAGTGCAAAAGGCAAAATCGAACCGAACCACAAAAAGTCGAAAACCGAATTTGTATATTTTTTTTCAAACTGAAATCGAACCATATTGATAGAAAAATCGAACCGAACCAAACCAAACTATTTCGGTTTGGTTCATTCAGTTCGGTTTTTCGGTTTGGGCTTTATTTTGGACCTTTAGTTTTTTGCTAAAAATATATATTTTATATTTATTTGACAATTTAACAATAAAATAAATTTAAAAAGTGAAATAATAATGTAAAATGATAGAAATTAATATTCGGTTCATCATTGCAAACTGACATTTTTTAGACCAAAACAGAACCGAACCAACAAACAATTTGATTTATTAGATTTAAAACCGAACCAAACCATTTAACCAAAAAAACTGAACCAAACTACACCGAAGTCATCACTTCAGTTTGGTTTTTCAGTTCCAATTTGATTTTGCTCACCCCTAGGTAGGGTATCCACCCAATTAGGGGTATCCTTCGCTGAACCCAATAATATTAATATTATTCGTACTCATCCCAAATCCGATTAAAAAATTACACTTAATACCCGTTCCCGTCCTAAATCCATTTGCTAATACAAGCATACTATCCCTACCCGCTTAAAACACGTTTAAGTTGTATTAAAACTTATAATTATTGTTAGGGTGGAAACAAGTTCCCTTAAGTTTCTAAAAATAATTGGATTGTGTTTTATGATTTTGCCTAAGACTAATGCAAAGATTGAGTTTTAATTGGATTAGGAAAGGTTTGATATTGATATGACATAGATATACTAGGATTATTAGATGTATATCTTATTTCATAACACAAGTGATATACTTGTCATATTATTTGTATTTATCTTGTTTCGATGTTTAATAGGATTGTTGGAGCTCTTGGACGCCTATATAAAGAGGAAGGGACAAGCTCACATATTACATAAGACTACAAGAGATACACGAGAGTTGATAGAGTTTAGAGTCTTTCAAACACAAGAAACTTTACTGGAACTAGATGTGATACCAAATGTGACTCTATCCCGTGATAACATTCATTATGTTGTTGTGTTTGTTAGGTTATTTTCATCCATAGGATTTTTGTATTGTGTTAAATGAAATACAATCACTTTTATTGTTGCATGAGTTGCATTACAAAGTTATATATATACTCAAGATATGAGTTTTCATTATTTTCTACGAGTTGGTTTTTGTAATTATTGTACAAGAAGTCAAACGTTTGTACTAGTGGAAGTTTCACCCTACTATAACATCTAGTGTTATGTTGCAAATGCCAAGATACAGAGGTTTAACATCCAATTAGATGATGAGGTTATTGTTTGAAAACTCAAGAATAAATTGTCGTTTGAGCCGAAAGCCGCAATTATAGCCGAAGACATCTTTTTGCTTTGTTTTTTGTTTGAACAGGTTGTCTTTTCTATTCAAGACCATAAAAGTAAAATAATTTGTAATAGATTAGCTTTATTGGCTTTGGATTCTGATATTGCTGCGAATTGGGAGAACCAATTCCCCAAGTGGCTTTTTGTTAGCCATGTTGGTTGCTAGCCCGTTGGCTACGTTGTTTCTGATGTAAGTTTGTTGAGTTTATTGAATGAAATGCTATCGTTTGGGAAAAAAAAAAAAGAAAGGCAAAATACGGACCTACATCATATCTATTGGTGAAAGGGCCTGATGCTCAATTCTTACAGGATGGTCCCCTCCCAAACTCAGTGATGAGAATGTTGACTATCTTGTGAAGATGAAATTGATTGGTCTAATGAAGAAATAATATTAGCAAATCTAAACTCTAAAGCACTTAACCAATCATTGAGACATTGAATATGAACATGTTCAAAATCATATCCAACTATATTGCTACCAAAGATGCTCGGGAAGCCCTTCAAAGACATTGTAAATGTTCTTCTAGTGTTCGACAAATAAAACTATGGTTGCTTGCTAATAAGTTTGAAAATTTGAGAATGGAAGAAGAAGATAACATTTCTATGTATAATGGGAAGTTGTGACATTGCTAATAAGCACAATCCCCTGGTGAGCCAATTTCAAATGCTAATCTAGTTAGTAAGATGATGAGATTTCTTCTCGCTAGAACAACAAAATCTCATCTATTGAAGAAGTTCACGACACCACTAGGATTGGTCTAGAAAAACTTATAGGAATCCTACAAATATATGAGCTTAATCATGCGTATCAAATGAAAAGCAGGAAGAAAGTAACTTTTTAAGTGAATTCCAAAGTTCTCGATGACTTTCTTTGAACTCACTAATGAAATTGAAGAATCGATTTAGAAGATAATTCAATGGCTATATTTTCAAGAGAGGTTTGATAAAATCTCAAAAACAAAAGTCGAAGAAGTTTTCTAATTTCAAAAGTCTTACAAACTGAGTCAAACAAATTCCCGAGAAGAATATTTCGATAGAAATCAAGATCGTTTTTGGCGGAAAATCTAACAATTTTGATACTAAAACTCTTGATTATATTAGATATAGATATGTACTAGTTATGGTTATTATGATGCCCAATGTGTTAATACTCTTATGAAAAAAAGAATGAGTATGAGTGTCACCTTGAGTGACAATGAATCTGATGATGAGAACATTGTCCAGAAAGAAGATCATACTGTTCTAACTACTTTTGTGAAAGAAAAGAAATCTCTACAGATAAATCCATTAGGTGTAGCTCGAGGTGACAAAAGCTTTTGGTTATAAAGAAAGTAGTTTAGATCACACTTCGTTTGTAAAACACAAAAAGAGAAGGGTGGTAGATTTGATCATGTATGTTGATGATATGATTGTGATGGGAAATGACCCAGATAAAATGAAGTTGGTGCAGGAAAATTTAGTTTCCGAGTTTTGAGATGAAAGATTTAGGACAACTTAAATATTTCTAGGGATTGAGATTGCAAGATCAAATTAAGGAATCTTTCTTTCACAAATAAATTATACATTGGACTATTTAAAGGAAGCAAGAATGTGTTAGATAAATGTTTTTATCAAGATATTGATAATTTTGTTTAAATGAATTTTTATACCAAAATAATATTTATAAATGTTGTCCAAATACTCCTAAATGATTTAAAATGTTTTTACCAATTTTTGGAGTATTTCTTAGAGTTTATTATTCGATAAAAATTGGACAACACTTTTAATGATTTTGTGTTAATTGGTTTTTTTCATCAAAACAATGTTTATAAAAGTTGTCCAAATACTCCCAATTGATTTAAAATGTTTTTACTAATTTTTTGGAGTATTTCTTGAAGTTTATTTTCGACAAAAATCGGACAACATTTCAATTTTGAGGTCGACCGGTCGAGCAAACGGTCAACTGGTACCTGAAGAGATGAAAACACGAAACAGAACGTACTGAACTTGAAAAATGAGGGAGGGCGACCGGTCAAGGGAAGGGCCGACTGGTCGGACCCCCCTCCGACCGATCGCACCCTCCCTGACTGGTCGGACCCCCCCTGCAACCTTTCCTGGATCGCACTATTTTCTTTCAAACGTTCGAAATCTTATACAGGGCAACCGGTCGCCCTATGTAATTTTGTGACAGCAAAATTGTGCCGTTTGAAATTCTTATCAGCAAGATTTGCTTTTGATTTTTGTACAATATTTCTACATCTTGTGATCCTCTTTTTGTAGACAAAAGTGAAGAAGGAGGAGCCTATGTCTATGAAGACTCTCCTATAAATAGAGGATGATTTGAAGACACAAAATACAACACACAAGCAATCAAAACAACAAGAAAAATCTGCAAATTCTCCAAGCTTTCATATTTTACATTCTTGTTGTAATAAGCCTAAGTTCTTGCACTTGCACAATCTTGAGGTCTAGGATTTTTATTTCTTGATTACACTTGCACTCAAATTGTATTATTCATTATTGAGTTGTAATCTTGATTTTGGTCATCATTCAACACAAGACAACCTTGTGAGTATTTTTGTGGAAAGAATACACTTGGGTGATCTAGGTGATATGAGTTTCAAGAGTGTGGTGCTCTTGAGGTGTTTGAAGAATTTGGTATTCTTCAAGATTGAAGATTGTGGTGATCTTCACAAGGTGCCGTTCAAGGAAGATTGTGGTAATCTACAAGAGAAATTGTGGTAATCTCCAAGGTGTTGTTGAAGAAAAGTGTGGTGCTCTTCAAGGTGATATTTTAAGGTGATGTTGTATTAATTTTGGTAATTAATAAAATCTTTTTTCTTTTTGAAATCCATCCCGGATATACTGAGGTGGTAGAGGATTAGGCCCTAGGTGGGTTGAACCTCTATAAATCGACACATGTTGTTTACTTCCCGCACCTTTATTATTGTCTTAGCTTATTTGTTTCGAAAAAGAGGACATAATCAAAAAGATGGAGATAATCTATTCACCCCATCTAGATTATCGTAGCCGCTTGGACTTACAAGTGGTATCAGAGTCAAACTCTTTGGCAAGCTCGTTCCACATCGCGAGTAAAGAGGAACGATCACCGGCTACGAATGAAGTCTACCTTACCGGCGCCTCCACCACCAAGCCACCACTATTTGATTCCAAAAATTATATATTTTGGAAAGAAAGAATGGAATGCTAGCTACAAGGTTGCGGGTTCGATATTTGAAACACGATCATCAATGGAGAATCTATTCCGATAAAAGATACACCACACACTTCCAAAGTCCTCAAAGAGCTCAATGGTGAAGAGAAGAAAATCATCTCCTTAAATGGTAAAGCTCTAAATATTTTGTATTGTTCACTTACTACTTTGGAATTCGATCATATTGTAGGAATTCGATCGGCACATGAAGTATGGCAAAAATTAGAAGCCATCTATGAAATATATGCAAATGAAAGGAACAACTCAAAAGCATCTACTTCTCAAGTGGATACAAAATCAAATCCAAGGAACAAGCCTCTTACAACTTCCAACTATGAAGAAGTTGAACAATGTCTTATGGGCGTCGAAGAAGAAAATGAGGTAAGTTCTAAACTCCCTACTTCTTATGATAATGAATTTCATAATGATTATAATGATTTGCAAAATGATTTTTATGAGATTCAAAATGAATTCCAAAGCTTACTTGTTAAATACAAAAATTTGAAAAAGGAATTCAATGTTTTGAAAAATGAAAAGGATAGTTTATTTGTTTCTTATGAATCACTATCATGTGCTCACACCATCACACTTGACAATGTTAGAAACCTTGAAAAAGAAAATAGTACTCTTGTTGAAGATATTAATTGCATGAAAAAGGATTTATCAAAATTTAACTTGAGTACCAATAAAATGACCAATATTGTTGATGTTCATAATTGTGATAAAGAACTTGATCACAAGCCTTATGTTGTAAATAATATGAAAAAGAATAAAGTCTCTATGCATAAAGGTCATTATGCTCCTAGAATTATCTCTTGTTTTTATTGTGGTAAAAAGAACATACGGCAAATACTTGTTGGGCTAGAAATAGCTCTAATTATTGTTGGAGAGACCTTAAAGTCTCAAAGCTAATCCTAAAGGACCCAAACACTTGAGGGTACCACAAAATAATGTCGTATTAGGTACCCGGCGGAATAATAATCAAGGAAAATTTATGCCGCCAAGAAGACATCAAATGATCGTCTCATTTAATCAAATGAGAACACCACAATGAATTTCCAAGAGAAAGACATTATCAACAATGGGAAGGACATAATCCTTGGAAATGAAGCAATTGGAGGAGCTATTATCAACAAGATGATTTTCAAAAGGGAAGATATAATCAACAATGGAAAAGACACAACCCATGGAATTGGCGTAATTGGTAAACCGTATCTCCCTATTTAAATATGCATTTTATTTTGCATGTTTTTATTTGTGCTTTAATTGTCAAATAAGTTTTCAAATATTTTTTTTAAAAAAAATCAAGGTCTTCAATAAATATTTGTGTTTTAAAGATCTTTTGAAAAGGAGACCTTGCATGTTATTTTTAAAACTCTTGTGCATTTACATAGACTAATGTGCTTTTATTATCTCTTATGGTTTTATATAGCATAAGCACATTTATGATATCTCTTATTACTTAGCCTACACTTGTATCATTATGTTTGTGCAAAACGTGTTAGGAATTGTGTAGGACATATATATTTTCATCAATGGTTATTTTCTCAAGAGAGGACCATAAACTATCGAGTTACGCTCATCATTGATATTCATCTTGTAGACTCGATATATTTTTGTCATATGCCTATGTGTTTTTTTTTTTCAAGTTATTTCAAAGTATTTCACATAAGTGCCATTAAGAGGAATTTTCGATTTTTTTGAAAGGCACTATTCTATGAAGCTTGTTTTTATCCAAGTCTTGTAAAGGGTTATATTTTGTTTTGATAAAACATTTGATTTTCATCCTTCTCTCAAAATTATGCATTTGATTGCTCATATTCATTCTTGTCAAAACTTTTGTTCAAATGCTTCTTTTAAATAAAGTCTCAACTATATGCTCTTGAATCTTTCAAATTTCAAATGAGACCTTATATAGCTTTCTATAAGCTTATTTGAACTTACAAACTCTTGTTGATTTGGTTGAAAGCATAGCATGTGTTACTTGTTATTATATCTCTATTATTCGATATTACTATGCTCGTGTGCAAGATATCTTGTTAAGATTTTGCAGAAATTTTTTGATATCTTGGAACAAGTTTGATGACCAAAGGGAGGTTAATAGCTCAAAGGTAATGTCAAGAAGAAGGTAATGGATTTTGATGAAACATTTGCATCCGTAGCATGTTTTTGAAGCTATTCACATTTTACTTGCCTATTCTTGCTTTAAGAAAATTTCAAGCTTTACCAAATGGATATTAAATCCACTTTTCTAAATGATTTTATTCTAAGAGAAGTCTATGAAAAACAACCGGGGTTTGAAAATTTTTCTAGGCCAAGTGATTTTTATAAAAGGCCTTGTTTGGTTTAAAATATGCACCCTGTGTATGGTATAATAGACTTAGCTATTTTCTTTTGCAAAATGATTTTACAAGAGGTAAAGTTGATACTACTCTCTTTGTTTTTGAAAAAGGGCAAGATTGCTTATTAGTGCAAATTTATGTTGATGATATTATTTTTGGTGCTACTAATGAATCCTTGTGCAAGAAATTTTCTAAGTTAATGCAAGGTGAATTTGAAGTGAGCATGATGGGGGAGCTCAACTTCTTCCTTGAACTTCAAATTAAGCAATGCCAAGAAGGAATTTATATTTCACAATCAAAATATACAAAAGAGATTTTGAAGAAGTTTGGCATTGAAGAAGGAAGAACCGTCTCTACCCCAATGGCAACAAACGTCAAGATTGACAAAGATGAAAAAGGCAAGCCGGTTGATGAATCCAAATATCGAGGTATGATTGGTAGTTTACTTTATTAACCGCAAATAGACCGAATATTCTTCATGTTGTATACCTATGTGCTCGTTTTCGAAGCAATCCCAAAGAATCTCATATGAGTGCCGTTAAAAGGATTTTTCGATATTTGAAAGGCACTATTCAATATGGTTTATTTTATCCAAAGAATGAAAATTTTTCTCTTAAAGGTTATAGTGATTCGGATTATGCGGGAAATATTGATGATCGTAAAAGTACTTCCGGATCATGTCAATTTCTAGGTGATTGCCTAGTTTCTTGGTTTTCAAAGAAACAAAATTGTGTTTCACTTTCAACGGCCGAAGCCGAATATATTTCCGCGGCCTTTTGTTGTACTCAATTGCTTTGGATGAAACAAACTTTAGCGGATTATAAATGTCCTTTTGAAAGTGTTCCTATTTTTTGTGATAACATGTTCACTATAAATATTGCTCAAAACCCGGTTCATCATAACTGTACTAAACATATTGAGATTTGACATCATTTTCTAAGGGATTGCGTTTCAAAACGAAAAATTGAGATATCTTTCGTACCATCTCAAGATCAATTGGCGGATATTTTTACAAAATTGCTATCTTCCGAGACTTTTGCATCTATATGAGCTCGGTTAGGCATAATGCATAATGAATGAGGTTTACGTTTTTATTTTGCACGTTTTTAAAACTTAGGGGCGAAAAATCGGATTTTTGGTTGAAAATTTGGATTTTGGAAAATAAGTTGAGACAGTGGGCTGACTGGGGTGAGGGCAACCGGTCGGACCTCACCTCGACCGGTAGCCCTCACCGTCGACCGGTCGCCCACTGCCAATTTTTGGTTAAAAACGTCTCTGTCTTCAGACTTAGTTATTTTGGCTCAAAATGTTCATTTTTCGTCCCCTTCGCCAAATGCACACAGATTTCACTTCAAATTTATTTTCTTGCATACATTTCTTATCTAGGACTTAATTAGGCTCGATTATCATCATCATTGCTCGTCTTTACCGATTGAATGGTAAGAATTTTACTTCCTTTGCTCAATTGGGTTGAACCCTTGAGTTTTTGGCTTATTTGCAATTTTATTGATGGAAGTTTCATATGATTGGGATGAGCTTGTTAATTATGATGTATTGAATAGTGTTTGAACTGATTTGGTGATGAAAATTTTTGGTTTGATTCATTTACAAGGGCCTTATACAACTTCTTTTATTTTTTCACGCCCACAAAGTGTTCGATGAATTGTCGCAAAGAAAATTTCAACTTATACACGACTCTTATGCTTTCAAAAGTCATATATTTATTGAGATCATGTCTTTACACTCAAATGAACTTTTGCAAATCAGATCAATTTTTCCCTTTTTATTTGGAATTTTAGCTTCAATTTTCAAAATGCTCGATAAATGGATAAAATTGCGCACTTTGATATAATTGTATGATGTTTTTATCGTGCTAACACTCTTTTTGATGATTCCAAAGGGGGAGAAACAAGAAAAAAGCTCATATGCTCAAAGAAGCGAAAATAAACTCGCAGGAAAAGCTATAAGCTTGGGCTCTCAAAAGCCAAAAGCTGTGAACATTACTTAGTCCATTTGATGTATTGTGGACTTTTATGCTTGACTAATGATGTTCTGTGACAGGGGGAGCTTCTATGCTCAAATAATTCAAGCTTGTTTTGTACAAGCTAAGCTTTTAGCTTCTAGTTGGTCGCCTCTATACTTGTTCTTGTGCAGAAATGTTTTGAAAAATATTTGCTCCTATCCTTGTGTGTTTTACTTTTGGTAAATCTTGCTTCTAAGGGATTAATGTTTTAGACCGGAAAATATGTTTTGTTTTAAACTCGACTTTCTAAAATTGTTCTGGTTTGTAATCATCAAAAAGGGGGAGTTTGTTAGATAAATATTTTTATCAAGATTTTGATGATTTTGTTTAAATGAGTTTTTATACCAAAAGAATATTTATAAATGTTGTCCAAATACTCCTAAATGATTTAAAATATTTTTACCAATTTTTGGAGTATTTCTTAGAGTTTATTATTCGATAAAAATTGGACAACACTTTTAATGATTTTGTGTTAATTGGTTTTTTTCATCAAAACAATGTTTATAAAAGTTGTCCAAATACTCCCAATTGATTTAAAATGTTTTTACTATTTTTTTGGAGTATTTCTTGAAGTTTATTTTCGACAAAAATCGGATAACATTTCAATTTTGAGGTCGACCGGTCGAGCAAATGGTCGACCGGTACCTGAAGAGATGAAAACACGAAACAGAACGTACTGAATTTAAAACATAAGGGAGGGCGACCGGTCAAGGGAAGGGCCAACCGGTCGGACCCCCCTCCGATCGGTCGCACCCCCCCTGACCGGTCGGACCCCCCTGCAACCTATCCTGGATCGCACTATTTTCTTTCAAACGTTCGAAATCTTATACAGGGCAACCGGTCCCCCTATGTAATTTTGTGACAGCAAGATTGTGCCGTTTGAAATTCTTATCAGCAAGATTTGCTTTTGATTTTTGTACAATATTTCTACATCTTGTGATCCTCTTTTTGTAGACAAAAGTGAAGAAGGAGGAGCCTATGTCTATGAAGACTCTCCTATAAATAGAGGATGATTTGAAGACACAAAATACAACACACAAGCAATCAAAACAACAAGAAAAATCTGCAAATTCTCCAAGCTTTCATATTTTACATTCTTGTTGTAATAAGCCTAAGTTCTTGCACTTGCACAATCTTGAGGTCTAGGCTTTTTATTTCTTGATTACACTTGCACTCAAATTGTATTATTCATTATTGAGTTGTAATCTTGATTTTGGTCATCATTCAACACAAGACATCCATGTGAGTATTTTTGTGGAAAAAATACACTTGGGTGATCTAGGTGATAGGAGTTTCAAGAGTGTGGTGCTCTTGAGGTGTTTGAAGAATTTGGTGTTCTTCAAGATTGAAGATTGTGGTGATCTTCACAAGGTGCTGTTGAAGGAAGATTGTGGTAATCTTAAAGAGAGATTGTGGTAATCTCCAAGGTGTTGTTGAAGAAAAATGTGGTACTCTTCAAGGTGATGTTGTAAGGTGATGTTGTATTAATTTTGGTAATTAATAAAATCTTTTTTCTTTTTGAAATCCATCCCGGATATACTTGGGTGGTAGAGGATTAGGCCCTAGGTGGGTTGAACCTCTATAAATCGACGCGTGTTGTTTACTTCCCGCACCTTTATTATTATCTTGCCTTATTTGTTTCGAAAAAGAGGGCATAATCGAAAAGATGGAGATAATCTATTCACCCCCCTTTAGATTATCGTAGCCGCTTGGACTTACAGAATGCTTGCTTGTAAACTATTAGCAACACCTATAGAGATCTTGGAATTTTTCCAGATCAAGTTCCAACACATATGGGCCGCTACCAATCTTTGGTTGGAAGGTTAATTCACTTATGACATACTGTTAGATAAATGTTTTTATCAAGATTTTGATGATTTTGTTTAAATGAGTTTTTATACCAAAACAATGTTTTTGTATGTTGTCCAAATACTCCTAAATGATTTAAAATGTTTTTACTAATTTTTGGAGTATTTCTTAGAGCTTTTAATTTGATTAAAATTAGACAACACTTTTGATGATTTTGTTTATATTGGTTTTTACACCAAAACTATGTTTATAAATGTTGTCCAAATACTCCCAAATGATTTAAAATGTTTTTACTAATTTTTTGGAGTATTTCTTGAAGTTTATTTTTGAAAAAAATCGGACAACACTTCAAATTGGAGGTCGACCGGTCGCCTAAATGGTCGACCTGTACCTGAAGAAAAGAAAACACGAAACAGAACATACTGACTTGAAAAATGGAGCAGGGGGACCGGTCCAGGGGAGGGCCGACCGGTCGCACCCCTGGGCGACCGGTCGCACGCCCCTGCAACCCCTACCTGGATCGCACTATTTCTACTCCAACGTTCAAAATTTTCTATAGGGCGACCGGTCGCGCTGTGTAATCTTTTGACAAACAAAATTTTGTACCGTTGAACATATTGACAAAGAAGATTTGCTTTTCTATTTTGTACAATATTTCTACATCTTGTGATCCTCTTTTTGTAGACAAAAGTGAAGAAGAAGGAGCCTATGTTGGGAGCCTATGTTGGTGAAGATTTCCCTATAAATAGAGGATGAATTGAAGACACAAGATACAACAACACAAGCAAATTCACAACAAGAAATCTGCAAATTTCCAAGCTTTCATATTCAACACTCTTGTTGTATTTATAGCCTAAGGATTTCACTTTCACATCTTGAGGTCTAGGCTTTATTTCTTGATTACACTTGCACTCAAATTGTAATATTCATTATTGAGTTGTAATCTTGATTTTTGTCATCATTCAACACAAGACATCCTTGTGAGTATTCTTGTGGAAAGAATACACTTGGGTGATCTAGGTGATAGGTGTTTCAAGAGTGTGGTGCTCTTGAGGTGTTGAAGAATTTGGTATTCTTCAAGATTGAAGATTGTGGTGATCTTCAAAGGTGCCGTTTAAGGAAGATTGTGGTAATCTTCAAAGGGAGATTGTGGTAATCTCCAAATGTGGTGTTGAAGAAGAGTGTGGTGCTCTTCAAGGTGTTGTAAGTTGAATTTGTATTAATTGTGGTAATTAATAAAATTCTTTTTCTTTTTGAAATCCATCCCGGATATACTGGGGTGGTAGAGGATTAGGCCCTAGGTGGGTTGAACCTCTTTAAATCGACGCGTGTTGTTTACTTCCCGCACCTTTATTATTGTCTTGGCGTATTTGTTTCGAAAAAGAGGGCATAATCGAAAAGATGGAGATAATCTATTCACCCCCCCTCTAGATTATCGTAGCTGCTTGGACTTACAAATGGTATCAGAGCCAAACTCTTTGGCAAGCTCGTTCTACATCGCGAGTAAAGAGGAACGATCATCGGCTACGAACGAAGTCTACCTTACCGGCGCCTCCACCACCAAGCCACCACTATTCGATTCCAAAAATTTTACATTTTGGAAAGAAAGAATGGAATGCTATCTACAAGGTTGCGGGTTCGATATTTGGAACACGGTCGTAAATGAAGAATCCATTCCAATGATGAACACACCACACAAAGGCCTCAAAGAGCTCAATGATGAAGAAAAGAAAACCATCTCCTTAAATGGTAAAGCTCTTAATATTTTGTATTGTTCACTTACCATTTTGGAATATAATCATATTGTAGGAATTAAATCAGCACATGAAGTATGGAGAAAATTAGAAGAAGTATATGCAAATGAAAGGAGCCACTCAAAAGCATCTACTTCTCAAATGGATACAAACCCAACATGGGATGAGCTTCCTACAACTTCCGACGTCGATGAAAACGAACGATGTCTTATGGGCTTCGAAGAAGAAAACGAGGTAAGTTCAAAACCCTCCACTTCTTATGATAATGAATTACAAAATGATTATAGTGATTTGCAAAATGATTTTGATGAACTTCAAAATGAATTCCAAAGCTTACTTGATAAATACAAAAAATTCAATATTTTGAAAATTGATAAGGATAATTTATTTTCCTCTTATGAATCACTTTCATGTGATCACACCACCACACTTGACAAGGTTAGAAACCTTGAAAAAGAAAATAGTACTCTTGTTGAGGATATTAATTGCATGAAAAATGATTTATCAAAATCCAACTTGAGTACCGATAAAATGACCGATATTATTGATGTTCATAGTTGTGATAAATTGAAACAAGGACTTGATCATAAGCCTAGTGTTGTTAATTATGTGAAAAGAAATCAAGTCTCTATGCATGTTGGTCATTATGCTCCCAAAATTACTACTTATTTTTATTGTGGTAAAACGGGTCACACGGTTAATACTTGTCGGGCTAGAAATAGCTCTAATTATTATTGGAGACCTAAAAGTGTCAAAGCTAATTCCAATGGACCCAAACACTTGAGGGTACCACAAAATAATGTCATATTAGGTACCCGGCGGAATAATAATCGAGGAAAATACATACCACCAAGAAGACATCAAATGACCATCTCATTTAATCAAAGGAGAAGACATCACCAAAATGAATTTCCAAGAGAAAGGCATTATCAACAATGGGAATGACATAATCCTTGGAAATGGAGAAATTGGAGAAGTCATCATCTACAAGATGATTTTCAAAGGGGAAGATACCATCAACAACGGGAAAGACATAACCCATGGAAATGGTGTAATTGGTAAACTGTATCTCCTCATTTAAATATGCATTTTATTTTGTTATTATGCATGTTCGTAATTGTGCCTAATTTTTCAAAATGAGTTTTCAAAAATTTATTTTTAAAATTAAGGTCTTCAATATATTTGTGTGTTCCTAAAATTCTTTTTTAAAAAAAAGGAGGACCTTGCATGTTCTTGTGCATTTGTTTAAACTATAGTGTTTTTATCATCTCTTATGAATTTTTATGGCATAAGCATACTTGTCATATATATTATTACTCTAGCCTACACTATTACAATTATTCTTGTGTGCAAGACTTGTTCTAAGAATTGTGTAGGATTTATATATCTTCGTCAATGGTTATCCACTCATTATTTGACAAGAGAAACATAAACTATCGAGGTACGCTCACCATTGTTATTCATCTCTTAGAATCGATATAATTTTTGCCATATGTCTATGTGCTTATTTTTCAAGATATTTCAAAGTATCTCATACAAATGCCATTAAAAGGATTTTTCGATTTTTGAAAGGCACTATTCGATAAAGCTTGTTTTATCCGAGTTTTATAAAGGATTATAATTTGTCTTGATAAAAACATTTGATTTTCATCCTTATCTCAAAAATTATGCATTTGATTGCTTATATTCATTCTTGTCAAAACTATTGTTCAAATGCTTCTTTTAAATGAGGTCTCAACTATATGCTCTTGAATTTTTCAAATTTCAAAAGAGACCTTATGTAGCTTCCTATAAGCTTATTTGAACTTACATGTTTTATGAAACTCGTGATAATTTGTTTGAAAGCATAATATGTGTTACTTGTTATTATGTCTCTATTATTCGATATTACTATGCTCTTGTGCAAGATATCTTGATTAAGATTTTGCGGAATTTTTTTTTATCTTGGAACAAGCTCAATGACCAAGAGGAGGTTAGTAACTCAAAAGGTATTGTCAAGAAGAATGTATTGATTTTGATGTAACATTTGCATTCATAGCACGTTTAGAAGCTATTTGCTTTTTACTTGCCCATTCTTGTTTTAAGAAAATTTCAAGCTTTACCAAATGGATGTTATATCCAATTTTCTAAATGGTTTTATTCAAGAAGAAGTCTATATAAAACAACCTCCGGGGTTTAAAATTTTTCTAGGCCAAATGATTTTTATAAAAGGCCTTGTATGGTTTAAAACAAGTACCCCATGTATGGTATGATAGACTTATCTATTTTTGCTAAATGGTTTTACAAGAGGTAAAGTTTATATTACTCTCTTTGTTTTTGAAAAAGGGCAAGATTACTTACTTGTGCAATGTATGATATTTTTGGTGCTTCTAATGAATTCTTGTGCAAGAAATTTTCTAAGTTAATGATAGGAGAATTCAAGATGAGCATGATGGAGGAGCAAATATTCTTCCTTAACTTCAAGTTAAACAATGTCAATCAAAGTGTACAATAGAACCTTTGAAGAAGTTAGGCATTGAAGAAGGAAAAATTATCTCAACCTCTATGGTTACCAATGTAAAAGATTGACAAAGGTTGAGGAAGGCATATCGGTTGACAAACAAATTCAAGGTATGTTTTCTTGTATTATTCCCATAGACTCGACATTTTATATGCCTTATGTCTATATGCTCGATTTCAAAAACTATCCCAACGAATCTCATTAAAGTGCCGTTAAAAGAAATTTTCAAATATTTAAAAGGCACTTCTTCTTATGACTTGTTGTATCCAAAGTAGTAAAACGTTCTTATTTTTCCGGGATAACAAGTTCGGTGTTAACAATTTCTCAAAATATGGTTCGTCATAATCGAACTAAACATATTGAGATTTGATATCTTTTTAAGGGATTGCGTTTTTTAACAAAAACTTGAGATGTGTTTAATTCCGTCTCAAAGTTAACTCGCGGACATTTGTTCATTTACCACGAAGTCTTTTTACCTCATTTCGAGCTTGATTATGACATAATGTATATTGAATGAGGTCTATGTTTGCATTTTGCACGTTTTTAAAACTTAGGGGCGAAAAATCGGATTTTTGGTTCAAACTTCGGATTTTGGAAAACATGATGAATCATGGTGGCCGATCGCGGGGCAAGGCCGACGGCCGCGCCCATGCCGTTGACCAGTCGCCCATGACCCCAACCGGTCGCCCAGATCATTTTCTGCAATAAAATTGCTTTTGTCCTTCATTTCGTTATTTTGGTTATTTTCTTCCAAAATCGAACCCCTTTGCAAAATTCACACACAATTCACCCAAAATGATTTCTTTCTTGTATATTCTATATTTTTGGGTTTATAGTACGAGTATATCATCCGTATTACTCGACTTCTCCGATTGATTGGTAAGTTTAATTCCTCCTCTAATCTCAATTGGGTTGAACCCTTGAGAAAATGCTTATGTGTTGTTTTTTGATGGAATTCTTTTATAATTGTGGTGTGCATGATTATTGTTGATAGATGAATATTGTTGTATTGCGCTCAAAATCAATTCAATGAATGTAGAACTGCCATAGGCTTGCAAATCGTTTAACATCTGTACCACTTTAATGTGCACAACTTAAGAATCAAAAAGGGCTTCCATTTAGTTGTAATATAGGCTCTTTGGTAAGGGTAGGAAAATTTTGGATTAAGTGACTTGACTTGAGCAAATAGAACTTAAAGTCCACGCCAATCCAATTCCATCTCAAAATCATTTTTTCAAGATATTTTCTTTTTCAACTCAACTCTACCATTTTTCTCCTTTTCCCTTCTTAGGCCTTTTTGCCTTTTTTCTTTTCTTTTTTTTCTTTAGCCTCAAGCTCTCAATATATCAAAATTTCCAGAATTTTTTTCTTTCTTTTCTATCTTTTTTTTTTTCTTTCTTGCTCTTACTCGATTTTTCTTTCTCTTTTTCCAGAAATTTATTTTCTTTTTCGAGCTTCATTATTCTTTCATTTACCTAGCACTGTTCATCACTCATTCTTTTGCCAACTTTCTCTTTTTCACAATTTCCACAACATGTCACTCAAACTATCCATTTTCTATAAGCTCAAGTAATCTTAGGGAAAAAATCATCTTTCAATTTTAAAGCTCAAAATATGGCTAACAATAAAAAGTTAAGGCTCAAAGTGGCTAACTAGGGAATCATGAGTTCATAGGTAGGCTTTTTAGGCTAAGTAAGCTAAACAAAGATGGCCTTAAATTATTTTTAAAAATTGTACACACACATTGCTTCAATGAAGATACCAGAGCAAGTTCTAGAGTTATAGCAATCATGGATGTCACACTCAAGAAAAAATAAGACTACATAATATGAAAGCAGTTATAGGCACAAAAGCTCATAGACTTATTTTTCGCAACATGCTCAAATACCCAATTTTCTTAATCAATGCCAAATAAGTAAAAGACATCTCCTCAACCATTCTTCGTATTATTCACAAAAATATTTCATCTCATAAGATCAAATGCTCATAGTAAAATTATACAACAATATTTTGTACTTTTTCGAAATCTTGAATCCTAAATCACACAAAAGCAATAAACGTGCTAATTTAAAACAAAAACTAAAAATCAAAAAATTTGAAAATTTTTATGCAAATTTTATGCTCTACATGCAATCCTAAATGCAACAGTACTAAATTACGCATTCATGACAATCCCCCAAACTTAAAATATATTTCGTCTTGAACATATGAGGGAACTATCAAAAGAAAGCGGAATGCATAAAAAAAGTACTTACAAATTTCGAATATTGTCTGTTGCTTCAATCTTACACGGCCGTGTGACTCGTCTCTGTTTCTGAGTCGCACGGTCCGTGTGGCTTGGTTCACACGACCGTGTGACATATTTTTCCTCTTTTTTTTCTTTTTTTACTCCGGAGTTTATCGCGATGCCTCTTGGGTTGCCTCCCACAAAGCGCTAAGTTTTACGTCTTCAGCGAGACTTCAGGTTTCTAACATCACTGTCGTTAAACCGTGTTGGTTACAATCCTTGAGCCCTCATATTTATACCATCCATCAGAAGAATGGCGTTGCACTATTTTCTCGGATTAAGTTTAGTATCGCTTGAGAATTTACCCTTTTGATGTTGGCCTCCCACTAGAGTAGCGATTTGGGCTACTTGTGTCTCTAAAGATTTCAATCTCGCATTCAACAAAAACAATATTAGAAACAAAGCAATAAAAGAAATATTTACAAAAGAAGGAAAAATCAAAAATAAAAAAAATATTTACAAAAATAAAAAATAAAAAAAAATATTTACAATTCACAAAAGAAAAACAATCGAAAATAAAAAAAATAAAAAAATATTTTATAAAATAAATCGAAAAAAATATTTACAAAACTTTTGCTTCTATTAAGATTGGGCTACTTATTACTATATCTAAGTAGAATATTTCAATCCTCATCAACGGCACCAAAAACTTGTTCGCCAAAAATATTTGGATATATATACTGCAAGTATATAGTGTAGTGTAAGTCCAAGCGGCTACGATAATCTAGAGGGGGGGGGTGAATAGATTATCTCCATCTTTTCGATTTCGCCCTCTTTTTCGAACCGAATGCTCAAACAAAATAATGAAGGTGCGGAATGTAAACAACACACGTCGATTTAAAGAGGTTCAACCCACCTAGGGTCTAATCCTCTACCACCCCAGTATATCCGGGATGGATTTCGAAAAGAAAAAGAATTTTATTAATTACCAAAATTAATACAAATTCAACTTACAACACCTTGAAGAGCACCACACTCTTCTTCAACACCACCTTTGAGATTACCACAATCTCACTTGAAGATTACCACAATCTCCAAACGGCACCTTGTGAAGATTACCACAATCTTCACCCTTGAAGAGCACCACACTCTTCAACACCTCAACAAGAAGATTACCACAATCTTCTTACACCTAACACCTAGTTCACCCAAGTGTGTTCTTACCACAAGAACACTCACAAGGATATCTTGTGTTTGAATGACGACCACAAATTCAAGATTACAACTCGATAATTGATAATACAATAGAGTGCAAGTGTAATCAAGAATAGCCTAGACCTCAAGAATGTGAAAGTGAATAGCTAGGCAAATTACAACAAGAAATAAGACAATGTAAGAACAAGTGTATTCTTGAGTGTATCTTGTTGTGTTGTAGTTTTCTCTCATGTTGTGTTGCTTCAATTCTTCCTCTATTTATAGGAGATGATTGATACTTGATAGGCTCCTCTTGGAATCTGATTTCTACAAAAAAATTGCAATTAAAATCAAGATTATAGCTGTTAGAAATCAATCCCACAATTTAGGGAAAAGCTGTCTGCTGCACAACGGTTAGAATTTTGCTGTCAAAGCATAGGGCGACCGTTCGCACAGAAATAGAAGTTTGAAACATATAGCACCAAATTAACACAGGGCGACCGGTCGAAGGGCACCTCGACCGGTCGAGCCTATGTGCGACCGGTTCAGACTGATCAATTTTGAGAGTTCTCAAGTTTCGTTTCACGAAACTTGTTCCTGTGCACGGCCGCTCGCCGGTCGACCGGTCGACCTCCTCAATGACAAGTTGTCCGATTTTTATCAAAAATAAACCTCAAGAAATACTCCTAAAAATTCGTAAAAACATTTTAAACCGATCGGGAGTATTTAGGACAACATTTGAAGAAATAAAACATTTACACACAAAGTGTTGTCTGATATAAATTCCAATAAATACTCCGAAAAGTAGTAGAAACATTTTAGATCAATTGGGAGTATTAGGACAACATAGTTTCAATGTAAAAACCCATTGACTTAAAAACAATAAATGAATTGTCCAATTTTGTATCGAAAATAAACTTGAGGAAATACTCCGAAAAATATTAAAACCATTTTAAAACATTTAGGAGTATTTGGACAACCTTTAAAAACATTGTTTTGGTGTAAAATCAAAATCATCAAAATCATGATAAAACCATTTATCAAACAATCTCCCCCTTTTTGATGATTACAAACCAAAACAATTTTAACGAGATCGATTCAAAAACAAAATAATTTTAAGGTTAAAGAGAACTATCCGTTGTGAGCGACAACATTCCATGCAATAAAAACACAAGGATGGGAGTAGAGATATTCAAACACATATAGCAAATGCTCCCCCTATCAACATGCACAACAAGAGTTATATAGAAGCAACTTAATCAAAAGCTAAAGGCTTAGCTTTTCAATATTGAGCTTAAGTATCAAAACTTAAAAGCTCCCCCTGTCAAAGAGACATCGTTAGAAACATATATAGGTCCATACTACAACTAATGGACTAAGAAACATATACAACCACAATATACCAAGAGTGGACAAAATATGATCCACAACTTATGACTTTCAATAGCCACAACATGACTTTCAATAGCCGCAACTTATAGCTTCTTTTCGTTAAGCTTTTCTTAGCTTCTATGAGCTAATGAGCTTATAACCTGTTTCTCCCCCTTTGGAATCATCAAAAAGAATGTTAGCACGATAAATACATCATATATTCTTATCAAAGTGCGCAAGTAAACCGATGTATCGAGCCATTTGAACATTGAAGCTTTTAAACCAAATAGAAGAGTCGAATCATACGACTTGTAGAAGCTTATGAAAAATCATTTGATTTGCAGAAAACATGATATATGAGACTTTTGAAATCGAGAGAGTCGTGTAGGTGATGAATTTTTCATTGAAACGTTTTATCGAACACTTGGCGGGCGTAAAAAATTGAAAAAGATATATATAGCCCTTGTAAATGAAATCAAGCCAAGTTTTTCATCACCAAATACAATTTAACGAATATCATTCATCAACAATCAATAAGCTCATCACAAACATATATGAATTACATCAAGAAAAATACATATAAGCCACAAACTCAAGAGTTCAACCCATTTGAGCTAAAGATAGTGAAATTCTTACCATTCGATCGGTAAAGACGAGCAATGATGATGATAGTCGAGCTAGATAATCCCCAAACTATGTAATACATGCAACCAAACACATTTGAAGTGAAATGTGTGTGCAAATGTCAAAGGGGACGAAAAATGAACCAAAAGAGCCAAAATGGCTAAGTCTGTGAAACAGAACCATTTTTAACCAAGAAATTGTCCAGGGCGACCGGTCCAGGGGCAGGGCGACCGGTCGACGGCTTGGGCGACCGGTCGGCCTTGCCCCAGTCAGCCCAGTGGTTCTTTTCTGTTTTGAAAATCCGAAATTTGATCCAAAAATCCGATTTTCGCCCCTAAGTTTTAAAACGTGCAAAATGCAAACGTAGACCTCATTCAATATACATTATGTCATAATCAAGCTCGAAATGAGGTAAAATACTCGGCGGTTAACGATCAAAAAGTCCGCGAGTTATCCTTGAGACGGAATTAAACACATCTCAAGTTTTTGTTAAAAATCACAATCCCTTAAAAAATATATCGAATCTCAATATGTTTAGTTCGATTATGACGAACCAAATTTTGAATACGAATAATTGTATAATAGATACCAAACTTGTTATCGAAAAAAAAAAAAAATAAGAATGTTTTAAATCTTGATACAACAAGTCATAAGAAGAAGTGCCTTTCAAATATTTGAAAATTTCTTTTAATGGCACTTTAATGAGATTCGTTGGGATAATTTTTGAAGTCGAGCATATAGACATAAGGTATATGGAATGTCGAGTCTATAGGAATAATACAAGAAGACATACCTCGAATTTGTTTGTCAACCGACATGCCTTTCTCAACCTTTGTCAATCTCTTCATTGGTAGCCATAGAGGTTGAGATGATTCTTCCTTCTACAATGCCTAACTTCTTCAAGAGTAATTTTGAAATGTAACCATCTACTTGGCATTGAATGATTTGAAGTCCAAGCAAGAAATCATGCTCATTTCAAGTACACCTTGCATCAACTTAGAGAACCATATCTTGCACAAATATTCATTAGTAGCACCAAAAATATTCTCATAAATATGCACAAGTTTAAACAATATTGCCCTTTTTCACAAACAAAGAGAGTAGTATCAACTTTACCTTATGTAAAATCATTTAGCAAAAATAGCTAAGTCTATCATACCATACACGGGGTACTTGTTTTAAACCATACAAGGCCTTAAAAACAATCATTTGGCCTGGAAAAATTTTAAACCCCGGAGGTTGTTTTACATAGACTTCTTCTTGAATAAAACCATTTAGAAATTTGGATTTAACATCCATTTGGTAAAGCTTGAAATTTTCTTAAAACAAGAATGGGCAAGTAAAATGCAAATAGCTACAAAATGTGCTATGAGTGCAAATGTTACATCAAAATCGATTACCTTCTTCTTGAAAATACCTTCGAGCTACTAACCTCGTCTTAGTTCGACCAATGTTGCCTTGGTCATCGAGTTTGTTCCGGAATACCCTTTTTATCTTCTTCATCACTATCATCATAGGATATCCAATTGATCTAAGGTGTTCATAATAGAACATTTACATCCAAATATTTGGAGTACTTCATTTCTCATCTACACAACTTAACAAACTCATTAATGGCATCGCTTATATAAGCAAGAAAAAATAGCCCAAGTGTAAAAACATGCCTCAATCACAAAATATCTTGCATAGTAGAAATAGACACTATATATAGAGACCATGAAGCAAGAAGCACATACTATGCTTTTAGAATATCAACAAGAGTCTAATAAATCATGCAAGTTCAAATAAGCTTAAGAAAGCTATAAAAGGTCTCTTTTGAAATTTGCAAATCCGATATCATATAGTTGAGACCTTATTTAAAAGAAGTATTTGAACAAGAGTTGACAAAGCAAATATGTGCAATCAAATATCGAATAGTGTCTTTCAAAAATCTAAAAATCCTCTTAATGGCACTTGTATGAAACACTATGAAAAAACAAGCACATAGGCATATGGCAATACACAAGTAAACGTACCTCGATAATTTATGCCTTTTCTTGACAAATAATGATGAAAATGGCCATTTGTGAAAATATGTAGATCCTACACAATTCTTAAAACAAATCTAGCACAAATCATAATGATAGAAGTGTAGGCTAAGAGATATCACAAGTAAGCTCATGCCATAAAAATCCATAAGAGATGATCATACACTTTAGTCTACAAAAATGCACAAGAGTTTTAAAAACATCATATAAGGTCTTCTTTTTCAAAAATTTTAAAAATACAAATAAGTTTTGAAGACCTTAATTTAAAATTTAAATACATGAAAACTCATTTGCAATATAGGCACAAATAAAAACATGCATACTAACTAGATAAAATGCATATTTTAAATGGGGAGATACGGTTTACCAATTACGCCGTTTCCATGGGTTGTGTCGTTCCCATTGTTGATGATATCTTCCCCTTGAGAAGTCACTTTGTTGATGATGACTTCTTTGATTGCTCCATTTCCAAGGTTTGTTGCTTTCCCATTGTTGAAAGTCTCTTCTTCTTTGAAAATCATCTTGTTGATGATGTCTTTGCCATTTCCAAGGATTGTGTTCTTCCCATTTTTGATTATACCCTCTTCTTGGAAATTGGCTTTGTTGAGAATAGTTTCTCCTTCTTTGATCAAATGAAACGGTCATTTGATGTCTTCTTGGCGGTATAAATTTTCTTCGATCATTATTTCGTCGGGTACCTAATATGACATTGTTTTGTGGTACCCTCATGTGTTTGGGTCCTTTGGGATTAGTCTTGAGACTTTTAGGTCTCCAACAATAATTAGAGCTATTTCTAGCCCGACAAGTATTTACCGTATGACCCTTTTACCGCAATAAAAGCATGTAATAATTCTAGGAGCATAATGATCAACGTGCTTAGAGACTTGATTCTTTTTCATGTGATTGACACCCTTAGGCTTATGATCAAGTTCTAGTTTGAATTATCACAACAATCAACAATATTGGTTATTCTATCGGTACTAAGTTGGATTTAGATAAATCATTTTTCAAGCAATTTATATCCTCAACAAGAGTACTATTTTCTTTCTCAAGGTTTCTAACCTTGTCAAGAGTGGTGGTGTGAGCACATGATAGTGATTCATAGGAAGTAAATAAACTATCCTTATCATTTTTCAAAACAATGAATTCCTTTTTCAAATTTTTGTATTTAACAAGTAAGTTTTGGAATTCATCTTGTAGCTCATCATAATCATTTTGTAAATCACTATATTCATTTTTCAATTCATGGTCATAAGAAGTAGAGGGTTTAGAACTTACCTCGCTTTTTCTTCTTCGATGCCCATGAGGCATTGTTCAACTTGTTCATCATGGGAGGTTGTAGAAGGCTTATCCCATGTTGTTGGATTTGATGTTGTATCCATTTGTGAAGTAGATGCTTTTGAGTTGCTCCTTTCATTTGCATATACTTCATAGATGGCTTCTAATTTTGCCATACTTCATGTGCCGATTGAATACCTACAACATGATCAAATTCCAAAGTGGTAAGTGAACAAAGTAAAATATTAAGAGCTTTACCATTTAAAGAGATGATTTTCTTCTCTTCATCATTGAGCTTTTTGAAGCCTTTTGAGGTGTGTGGTGTATCTTTCATCGGAATGGATTCTCCATTAATGACGGTGTTCCAAATGTCGAACCCGCAACTTTGTAAGTAGCATTCCATTCTTTCTTTCCAAAATATAAAATTTTTGGAATCAAACCGAGGTGGCTTGGTGGTGGAGGTGCTTAGGAAAGGTGAGCTTCGTTCAGTAGCCGACGATCGTTTCTCTTCACTCGCGATGTGAAACGAGCTTGCCAAAGAGTTTGGCTCTGATACCACTTGTAAGTCCAAGCGGCTACGATAATCTAGAGGGGGGGTGAATAGATTATCTCCATCTTTTCGATTTCGCCCTCTTTTTCGAACCGAATGCTCAAACAAAATAATGAAGGTGCGGAATGTAAACAACACACGCCGATTTAAAGAGGTTCAACCCACCTAGGGTCTAATCCTCTACCACCCCAAAGATATCGGGATGGATTTGAAAAGAAAAAGAATTTTATTAATTACCAAAATTAATACAAATTCAACTTACAACACCTTGAAGAGCACCACACTCTTCTTCAACACCACCTTTGAGATTACCACAATCTCACTTGAAGATTACCACAATCTCCAACGGCACCTTGTGAAGATTACCACAATCTTCACCCTTGAAGAGCACCACACTCTTCAACACCTCAACAAGAAGATTACCACAATCTTCTTACACCTAACACCTAGTTCACCCAAGTGTGTTCTTACCACAAGAACACTCACAAGGATATCTTGTGTTTGAATGACGACCACAAATTCAAGATTACAACTCGATAATTGATAATACAATAGAGTGCAAGTGTAATCAAGAATAGCCTAGACCTCAAGAATGTGAAAGTGAATAGCTAGGCAAATTACAACAAGAAATAAGACAATGTAAGAACAAGTGTATTCTTGAGTGTATCTTGTTGTGTTGTAGTTTTCTCTCATGTTGTGTTGCTTCAATTCTTCCTCTATTTATAGGAGATGATTGATACTTGATAGGCTCCTCTTGGAATCTGATTTCTACAAAAAAATTGCAATTAAAATCAAGATTATAGCTGTTAGAAATCAATCCCACAATTTAGGGAAAAGCTGTCTGCTGCACAACGGTTAGAATTTTGCTGTCAAAGCATAGGGCGACCGGTCGCACAGAAATAGAAGTTTGAAACATATAGCACCAAATTAACACAGGGCGGTCGAAGGGCACCTCGACCGGTCGAGCCTATGTGCGACGTTGCACAGACCGATCAATTTTGAGAGTTCTCAAGTTTCGCTTTCACGAAACTTGTTCCTGTGTACGGTCGCTCGGCCGATCGGCCGACCTCCTCAATGACAAGTTGTCCGATTTTTATCAAAAATAAACCTCGAGAAATACTCCTAAAAATTCGTAAAAACATTTTAAACCGATCGGGAGTATTTTGGACAACATTAGAAATATAGTTTTGAAGAAATAAAACATTTACACACAAAGTGTTGTCTGATATAAATTCCAATAAATACTCCGAAAAGTAGTAGAAACATTTTAGATCAATTGGGAGTATTAGGACAACATAGTTTCAATGTAAAAACCCATTGACTTAAAAACAATAAATGAATTGTCCAATTTTGTATCGAAAATAAACTTGAGGAAATACTCCGAAAAATATTAAAACCATTTTAAAACATTTAGGAGTATTTGGACAACCTTTAAAAACATTGTTTTGGTGTAAAATCAAAATCATCAAAATCATGATAAAACCATTTATCAAACATGTAGTTTATAGGATATGGCAAGCAAGTTGTATTCCTTAGGGATTGACTACAAAACACTTAGGCGATAATAACATCGTATTCCAATGTTATTGAACCAACCGAATATCACAAGTTGTCAAGAAATAATCAAAAATTAAAAATAAAAATAAATAAATTTCGAACCCCACAAGTATTTTTAACAAATACGAAAGCAACCCTAGACACATAATCTCAACATGCTTCTTCAATATTAAATCCAATCAATGTTTCAAAACCAATTCTTGTGTTTCTGTGGGTTCAATTCCTAAACTAGTTTATTCTCCCTTCCCCCCTGGGTGGCGCATAAACAGTAGATTAATAATAATTGAGGTCTTCCGATACATCACAACTATTATTAACTACGAACAGATCTTTGAATTGACATACTCCTCACAAACAAATGTAGTCTCCCGATACATTACCATGTTTATGTTTGAATTCGATTTTCATCTTGATAGAACTCACCTCCCGAATTATGGACTAACAAGTATGACATATAAATTATTGATCAGATAATCGATAATTAAAAATAAGCACTCAAATTCATATAATAGAACACATAAATCAATTAAGAAAACAATCAATCAACATTTAACATGAATCCACAATTTTGATTATGCCCTAGGATCCTAAAGATTAGCCAAACATTGATAATAAATTCATAGACAAACTTGAAATCAACATTGTGACATCGTTTAAGTACAGACAAGACATCTAAACTAAGGAAGAAAACCTCTTCTTGTCAGGATGGATCCTTCTTCCAAGCCTTCAAAACTCTTGTGCTTCCGTAGATTTGAAAGCCCTTGTGGTGTTCTTCGTAACCTAGCTCTCCTCTCTCAGAAAACCTTTGATCTGTGTAATACTGTGTATTTTGGTGTGTTGTATGTTGTATGACTGATGTAATTTGTTCAATCCTTAGTCCCTTTATATAGGTGTTGGGAGATTTTACTTGCAGAGTTCTGGTAGGAAAAGGACACATAAATCCGGCACAGACGAATCACACGGGTCGTGTGGTTTCACACAGCCACACCACACGACCGTGTGGTCCTACACGGACCGACCGTGCATCTTGGTTTTGCCCCTGTTTTCTCCCGAACACTTCACACGGTTATGTTGCTTCGCACAAACATGTCACACGGTCGTGTCACCCTACACGGGATGACTGTGTGATTGGTTTTCATCCATCTTCTTTGTCTTTTCGATCTTCTCTTTGCACTCATCAATCGTGTCCGGGCTTTCTAACTAACATCTTTCCATTTAAGCTCTGTTTCCTGTAAAAAGTTGCAAGAATACGCAGTATCATGTCCTTCTAAGGAAACAAAGTAAAACACACTTAAGATAAATGCAAATGCATCAATAATTTAGTAGAATAAGCCCTTAAATGCACGTATATTTTACACGTATCAAGAAGCAAAGAGCAAAAAGTTGTTGCACATTCAAGTGCATAAGCTGAATCTAAAGCATGTCTGATGGTTTATGTGAATTATTATGGAGTATTTTTAGAGACTTGGTGATTGGACATCCAAAACTTGTGAACCTATATGTGATAATAAGTCAGCTATTGAGATTGAAGGAAACATTGTTCAACACGATCGTACTAAACATGTGGAAATCGATCGTCACTTCATTCGAAAAATATTAGACTAGAAGATTATACAATTTCCTTTCATCAAGTGAGATAATTAACTTGACGATATACTTTCTAAATTTGGTTTGGGAAACACATTCGATGATGTAATTAGCAAGTTGGGAATTACAAAGTCTTTTCTCCAACTAGAGGGGAGGGTTGACGGGACTACCCCCAGATCAATTTGAGATATATTTTCTTGACAAAAACTTCTGTCAGACCATCTAACGGGTCAAAACTCGTTAGACGAATCCAAGAACTGACCCGGCCGCATTTTTGTTTTATTAGAAATGGTGTTTTTGTAATACTCAGAGACCAGTATTTGTATTCCTTCTGAAAAGTATTATCAGTCATTCTAAAAAGTATTAGCATGTAGTTCATTTGAAAGTATTAATTTTTGTAATATTAGACAGAGTGTAGGTCCCAAGGGGTGTGAGTGTAAGGTTTAGAAGGGGGGTTGAATAAACCTTACCAACTTTTCGATTTAGTCATTTTAAATATTCAGAGTTAATACTTCACAGCTGAGTCCTTGATGGACAACTAAGTTAGTAAATCGCCAGAGTTAGTTACTCAACAGACTGACCGAGCCGTTGATAGAATAACTCAAATTGCTTTGACTAAAGACTTAACTCGATTGTGATTTGTTTTCAGGAAGACTTTACACCCTAAATTTGGTTTAGTTTTGATTTAATACTTGGTTTTAGTACTTAGAGATTATCAAGTGGATAGCAAATTTATCAACAGAGTTAAATAAATAAGGTGCAGGAATTAAAGTCTTTGGAATGTAAATGACACGATAAGTTTTTATAGAGGTTCAAGATGGGGTAATTCTTCTACTCCTCTCTTCTCCAATTCCAGGAGGAATCCACTAAGTATTGATCAAGATACGAGTGGTAATAAGTCCGATCATACAAGTCTTGATCACACGGTGACTTGATCCTTTGGGACTCGGCCACGGAGATGCCTTGGTCACGCACGGTGGCTTCTCGCACGACTCAACTTCTTCACAGGGTAGTGCGCTTTGCTACTACAGCCCCACTTGCTCAAGCTCTTTGGATTTGATCACGAAGCCCTCCAAAACTTGAGACCGGTTCGACTTGAACCTTCCTACAATCCTCCGTGGAATGTAGACCCCTTGATTCTTCAACAATTTCCTCTTCAATCGATTGAAGTTATCTTTCCTTCACAGTGAGTGTTGGATTGATTTTCTTCGTAATGTAGGCTTGAGGATTAATCTTGAATGATTTGAGAATATTTTTGGTTACGATATAGCTTTTCTTGCTCGTATTTGTTTTCAATTGTCAAGGTAACCAACATTCTCTCAAATAAACTCCTCAGCCTTTTTTATAGTGTTTTTTGAAAATTTGCCCGTTGAAGAGATATGCTTATTCTCAAAAGACACTTGTGATCGTTGGCTTGTCTTGTTGAAGTCCTTGGAATTGCCACTTCCTCGTATGAATTGTTCTTGACTTTTCGTAGTTTCGACATGGTGCAAAGTGCTTCCCATTGGTTTATTCCTTTTGCACGCTTCTCGGGATCGAGCACTTCGAGAAAGATAGTATGGAGGTATTACTTGTTTAAGTAATTCCCTTGATTTTCGGCAACGGATCTCTTCCAGATTATCTCGACTTGATCGCATTTCCTTGCTTTCCCAGGTGACTTAGAGTCCTTCCAATCATTGGATGACTCTTTCCGTCACTTCAACTTGAGACTTGGCTATCTTGAGTTGACTTGATCGATACTCTACTCACCGCATCTCACCGCTCCTTCAATCGAGTTCCGTCTTCTCTTTTTGCCATACTCACTGTCTTGCAAATGAGTCTTCCTTCTAGTCTCCGGTTGTCTTCTTGCATGTTTAGCATAGCCGATTTAACTCACTTGACTTGACCAGCCCTATTTATTACAATGCGCTTTACAACGAAAATGGGGTGCCAACTTCCTATTCTAAGTTTTACATGGCATTCATCAAAATCTAAACAATAAATTTCCCAACAATTTCCCCCTTTTTGATGATGTCAAAACTTAATACATTCAAAATGTATATAGCAAAGATACATACAGATAGTGCATTCACAGAGAATGTATGCGTAGAATCAATCCTTTTATTGATCATAACATTCTTGTCCTTTACACAACTGTTTACAAAGTGTATCAGAGCAAACATCTATGTCTACGCAAAAATAGAGAATTTACAGATTTATTACAGAAGACTTACATAAAATGTATTTACATAGTAAAATACATGAAGGGGTGGACAACAACACTTCATCTCCTTCGCTTTCTCCTTCTTTCTTCTTCTTCAGCTCTGTCATCTTCTGGTCTTCTTTTCTTTTTCTCATCTTCATCTGCTTTCTTCTTCTTTTCATACGCCTTCCGGGCAGCTTCATCTTCTTATTCTCTCTTGTCTCTCCTCCCATAGCTGAGTTTGTCTTTTATTTTCTTCTTCAATTCTTTTCACATACTCAGCATTGTTCTTAGCCACTTGCAGATTGGCTACTTCGTCAAAACCAGCCCAGTAGATCCCTCCTCTTTTGCCTGGATCTATGTACTCAATGTTTTTGGGCAGAGGTCTAGGTCTGAAACCTCTTCCTCCACCATCGCTTTTCCTCTACCTCTTTCCTTCCTCGGGCGTGTATTGTAGGTCTTCTTCTTCCCAGTGAGTGACTAGCAGAGTGACTACCAGTGAGTCTGGGGCCGCCTGTCGCCTTCTTCACATAGTGTGAGACCCTTTTTCCAAGATAAGTCCTGTGCTTGAGCCATGGACATATTTGCGAAGTATCCTTCGGGATGCGAGCGTTTTAAATTCATCAACCGATCTTCGCTCGTTCCGACATCCGAGATGGCATAAGTGTCTCTCGCTTTGGAATGCCTCCATGTTGTTTCGAATATCCATAACTCGGGCATTCATCCTTCCTTCAACTTCTCCATCCCTCGCTTCAATGTCTTTCTCTTGTCACCATAGGTACAAGCAGAGTGTTGGAGTGGCAGAGTCATCGGGAGTTTGCTTGATAATATCGGCTATGACAAGACCTTGTTGGGGGTTTTTGCAATCATCAAGGTTACATCTCTCGATCCTTCCCCTCAACAGACTTTTCTTTCTTTTCTCTTGAAACTTCCTCATTTGTCTTTCCCTTCACAACCGCTTCCCACCTTCTCAACTTCGGATCCCTTCGCTTTTAGGTATTCCTCTTCCCCTTTTTGGCATCATCAAAGGAGAGAGGAACCCCGAAACAAACTAGCGAGCAGAAGTCGAGTCTGCACGATAGCCAAGTTCTACTTCAAGTCTCACTGCGGAGTATGCGGCGCGAAACTCGAGCGAGTAGCGTTGATTGACTTTAATTAACTTCATCTCAGCCATGAGAAGGCTGAATTTTCGATCCATGTTTTCTTCCATACGCAGGAGCTAATTCTTATTTTGCTCACGCAGCAGCCTTTATCTCAAAGAAGTGTGAGATTCATGCATGTGCTCAATGTGTTCTCTCAATTTTGTCTTTGCATCAAGCATTCTCGCCGCTGCACCAACAACTTGTTGAACAATGTTTCAAATATCTAGCTTGTTCCACACGCATTGTTTCGTTGTTGCCACCACTCCCGGATTTTGACTATTATGCCTCTCAAGTCGCCAGAAGGTTGGCATCTCTCGTTATCCAGTCTCATGTCCATCGAGGCCTGGTGCCTCTCCATCCGCTCAATTTCAAGCAAATAATGCTTTGAACATTTCCCGAACTTCGCTTGTTCCTCTGTTCGGTGACGGCCAAGCAACGTCAAAATTATAGTCACCGAACGATGGTATCGATGGAATGACAGGATCTGGTCCGTGGAAGCGCTCGAGATCTCTTTTTTTTTTCGACTCTTCGGGAGGTCGGGTACCTCCGAGAGAAGGGAAATGATTCTACAAAGGGATCATCACGAGCAATCGGAATTTGTTCAATGATGAGTGGTGCTCGTGAAGTTCCTTGTGGAGTCGAACTCAACCTGTTGCGGCCTTGGGAAGCTCGCGCAGATGGACTCTGTTTCACTGGGGTCTCATTGTGAAGTTGACCCACTTGCTTGAGCCTCAATCGTCTCAACAGCCTTCGTTGGTCTCATTTGGTTTTTCCACGTGAGTTGATCGTCCTCGGCCTTATCGTAAGCGTCATCGGACGATGATGAGATTCCCATGGGTGGCTCATCAAAGTTGAAAGTTTGACGAGTAGTCTTGAGGTCGACTTACTCGTGGTTGGAACACCTCACCGAGTCTTTTGGATCGACCACCGGGGATGACTCAGCCTTCATCGTCTTCTTCCGATCCTGAGAGGTTACATCAGATTATCCGGGAATCGTGAAGCGCACTTATCTCATTTTCGATGGATCAATGATAGCAGGAGGGATGTTCTCAGACTTGAGCTTCTTTTACCCCGGGAAGTCTCAACCTCCCGTTGGCCTTCATTACCTCCTCGCAGTCTCAACTACAGCGAGGTCTTGGACATCCCTTTCGACAAGAGATCGGCTATCTTAGGGTCTTTCATGCGGTGGCATCCATTGGAGTCTCAACTCCATGGATTGCACTTTCGCCGCCCAGCAGTGTTAACTCCCGGGGTTGTTCCTTCCTCGTGCCTCGATCGCATTCGCAGCGTCATTAGCCTTCAGAGCATTTGGCACCTCTGCCGAGACAGTCTCAATCGCCTCGAGCCTCGCCGATGACAACTTGTTGTGTACTTTGTGTTTGTTCCTTCTCCACTTCGCCTCCTAGATTCATCGTGGAGTCACCGCAGATCCTCCGACCTTGCCGCAGTGGAGGAGTTTCCCCCTCACTGGCACACCAACCGAGTGACTTGGATTGGGGTCACTCGTCTCGGACTCCCACTGTTCCCATTGAGTATTCAGCCGTTGGGGGTGTGGTAAGACACCTTCATTAGGGGTTGGCTCGATGGGGTCCCCACTATCCCGTTTCATCGCCAGTTCCTTAGTTCCTTCTTTCGAGTGAGATGGGGAAGTGGTGGCAAAGAACAACGGTGGCAATATGCCGCACCACTCCCATTGGGTCTATCTCCACTGTGTTTTGGAGGACTCTCTCCGGTCCCTCCATCATCCTTTGCTCATGAAGGATTTCGATTCTCGCATTGCTTTGCCATTTGATTTGCAATTCTTGCGCGGCAAAGAAGAGGTCTAGATCCTCATCACTTTCTCGATAGGACGTCAAAGTGAGGATGTGTATGTTTTGTGGTGCGGTGATAGGGCAAATGTGGCCTTCTCACTTGCCTCTCGTCTCCTCACCGCTTTAGCCGTTCATTTTTTTTTCGAATTTCCAAGATATTTATGCAATTATCTCGTCAGGGCTTGCAAAGATCTGTGTCCACCTCAAGAAATCAAGAGTTCTTCTTCCTCAAAGAATGAACTCGGATATTGAAACCGCACTGGATAGGCTCGGCTTCCATTTTCTCCACTCGTGCGGCAGACGATTTTGGATGTCCGGATACAATGGAGAGTGCATGATTAAATCGTCTTTATCATCCTCTTTGCGCCCTCGTTTCCGTGTATTGAAGGTAGCGGAGACTTTCGCCGCTCGACACCTTCAAGCCCTCTACACGGTGGAGAAACAACCCTCGTCAACAGTGACTCGGTTGTCTCGGCCCATTCTTTGTTCCTCATCCTTTCGACTACAACCGGGTCTTCAAGTTGCCTCGTTGATCGATCTCAGCAGACTTGGCCGTTTCATCAATCACTCGAGACTCTACTTCTCCAGCAGCCTCGGTATCTTCTCCGGTGAGTGACAGACTGTTGTCTTTTCAAGCTCGGAGAGTTTGGAAAGTCTTCTTCTCTTTGTTTTAACCAAAGGGATTTCTCGCTCCACTTCCTCCGGTTCATTGAAGGTGAATGCCTTTGCATATGTCTTAGAGGTAGTCGCCTTCCTTGTTGTGGCGATCCTCTTCTTCTTGATCACCGGAGAAGGGATTAATGGTTCCTTCTCCATCGCGGCGCAGGGGCAAGAGACACGGCCGCGGGGCGGGTGACTACCGCAGGGGCAGGAGCGGGTTTGTTTTTTTTCTTTGCAGGGGCAGATTCTCTTAGCAAACTGCAGGGCAGCCTTCTTCTTTGGTGGAGAGGAGACAGTTGTATCTTCAGTGGTCGGTGATTCCCCCTCACTCAGACGCCTCTCTTAGCGTAGGCTCTCTTCTCAGTGCGCCAGAGAGGTTTGATCTCGAACATCCTCTTGTTTACATGGAACGCCTTTCCATGTCGAAGAGGGACTCCTTTTACCTCCATCACCGCCAATCACGGAACGTATCCCAGGGGATCCTCCAAATGCTCCATTCTCCTTGAAGGATTTCTTCCTACATTCTCGCGTAGTCCGCCTGTGAGACAAACTCAGCCCAGTTCACTTTCTTTTCTTCAATGATCGCAACCATTACGATCAATTTTGCTTTGGGACGGTTGGTCAAAGCCGCCAAATTTGATGTCTATGCATTTGGCAACGATGTCCAACAATTTGTGGTAGTCCTCCTTTGTGACCTCTTGTTAGTTGTGTAGACTATCTTTTCAAAGATAGTCGGTCTTGGCTACTTCCTTCCAAGCAAAGCAGCCCAAGTCAACATCGCCTTCATTGATTTCTCGGTGCTCCTTCCGCGCGTGAACTAGTAGCGGTGTTCGCCAAATCCTTGGCAAAGTGATGATGAACTCCTTCCCGTGAACAGAGGATTTGATCCCCTCATCGTGAATCTCAAAGATTCAAGTAGAAGCGTGCGACCTCTTCCACATAGGTCATCGGAAAGTCCATCGTCAGAAATGGTTTTAGCCCAGTCGTTTCGAGTTTTTCAGCGATCTTCTTTATGAGGGCGTCATCGGACCCCTGTTTGACCATACCCTCAAAATCCACAGTAGACCCGATGTGGATTTGCTTTCCTAGCTTGACAAAATCATGAGTGGATGCCATTTTTCAGTATTTCACCGAATGAAACTTAGAAAGTGATTTGAAGATTGATAGGGTTTTTGAGAGAGTTTTTGCCTTTGCTTCTAAGAGAGAGAAGTGAACAGTTTTTGGTAATGTGTGAGAGAAACGGACGAAAATGGTTTAAGTATGGTTCCTGAAAGGACGTGCGGGTGGTTTTTGAAATGTGATCGAAATCAATGGCTTAGATTTTGCACGCCGATTAGCATTTAATGTCTCGTATTTAATGCGGCAGCATTTATATCCAATCATAAGCTTGGTGTGCAGCTTTTGCCTGTACACGTCATAATTATGCTGACGTCATTCTTAAAAACATTCCCGCTTAGTAAAAACGACTGCGTTTTTGTCCCTTTGCTCATAAATAACTCAAACTTATCCCTTAGCCGATTTAATGCTTCTTCTCACAGTTCTCCTAGTGACTCGGTTGTCACTAACTCGATGACAAATTGTCTTTCCGATATGGTGATTCACTTAGCCGATTTGCGAGTTCACTCTTTTTCCCTTTTCGTGTTTCATTTCTTTTCTTTGAGTCTTCGAGTGTCACCACTCAATTAACCCTAACTCATGCTTGAGTTCTTCAAATCTTGACTCACATAATGGTTTTGTGAATATGTCACCCAACTGTTTATCGTTGAAATATATTCCAAGGTGATGTCCTTCTTTTCAACATGATCTCTTATAAAGTGATATCGACATCGATATGCTTTGTTCTTGAGTGCAACACATGATTTTGAGTGATTGCAATTGCACTTGTGTTATCACACATGATTGGAATTTCCTTTTCTTCAACTTCATAGTCTCTCATTTCTTTGTCTCATCCATAGGACTTGGGCACAACACCGCCTGCAGCCTATGTATTCTCGCTGTCACCGTAGAGGTGGCTATTGAATTTTGCTTTTGCTAAACCAGAAATTAGCCTTTGTTTCCAAGCATTTGACATGTGCCTCGAGGTGCTCTTCCTATCAACTCTACATCCAAAGATAGTCGTAGTCCGAATAGTCAATTAGCTTGAATCCACCTTCCTTTGGATACCATAAGCCAACTTCGCTTCCTTTCAAATATCTCAAGATTCTCTTGGTCGCAGTCATGTGGCTTTCTTTTGGAGCAGATTGAAATCTTGCACATACACCTACAACAAAGGTGATGTCCGCCCGCTTTGTGAGATAGAGCAATGATCCAATAAGTGCTTTGTATCTTGTTTGATCTGGGTGCCCGCCATCCGCATCCATATCCATTTTGATCGATGTATTCATTGGTATTTTCACGTAAGACTTCTCTTCCATACCAAATTTCTTCATTAAATCTCGGTGTATTTTGTATGACTTATGAAGGTTCCATCATTCATTTGTTTCACTTGGAGTCCAAGGAAGAATGTCACTCTCTCCCATCATGCTCATTTCGAATTTGCTTTGCATGAGGTTTGAAAATTTATCACACACGACTCTTTGTTTGTGGATCCAAAAATAATGTCATCCACATATATTTGAATAAGCAATATACTCTTCGCATCTTGAATTCTGAAGAGTGTTCTATCCACTTTGCCTTTTGTGAATCTGTTCTCAGTCAGGAATTGTGACAAAGTATCATACCATGCTCTTGGTGCCTGTTTCAATCCATATAGAGCTTTCTTGAGTTTGTATACCTTATCTCCAAGAGTCTTCTGCTCAAATCCTGGAGGTTGTTCAACATACACTTCTTCTTCCAATAAACCATTAAGGAATGCACTCTTTACATCCATCCGATATACAATAAAATTCTTGTGAGTGCATATAGGCAAGAAACATCCTTATAGCTTCCAATCTTGCTACAGGGGCAAATGTTTCATCAAAATCTATCCCTTCTTCTTGGAAATATCCTTTGGCTACTAATCTTGCTTTGTTTCTTACCACAAAACCTTCCTCGTTCATCTTGTTTCTGAACACCCATTTAGTGCCAATAACATTTTGATGAGTGGGTCTTTGAACTAATTCTCATACTTTATTTCATTCAAACTGATTCAACTCTTCTTGCATAGCTTGAATCCAATGTGTGTCATCCAATGCTTGTGACACATCTTTAGGCTCTATTTGTGAGATAAAGCATGTGAACATAGCTTCTTGTTGAGTTTTGGATCTTGTTTTGACACCTTCTCTTATATCTCCAATGACTAGTTCTCGTGGATGGTCTCTCACCCATCTTACATCAAAGTTAGAGTAAGTTAGCCGGATTGATGCGTCTTGCGGCTATGTTGCTTTGATCAGCTCTCTCGTCATCACTTAGCCGCAGATTTTCCATTGTTTTTGAGACTCGGCTATCTCATCTTCATCCGGGTTTATAATTCCACTTCCGGCTTCCAAAGATAGGGACTCTTCGCATGGTTGGTTGATTCACTTATCACCGACTCTTCAATGTCTTCTCCATTTACATTTCGCTCATCAAACACCACATGAATGGATTCCTCTCGTAACCATAGTCCTCTTGTTGAGTACTCAGAGGCTTTGCTTTCATTTGAGTATCCCAAGAAGATACCTTCATCGACTTTAGCATCAAAAGCCTTCAAATTATCTTTGCCATTGTTATGGATGAAGCATTTACATCCAAATATTCTAAAATATGCAACATTTGGTTTTCTCCCCGTCCAAATCTCAGGGAGTCTTTGTCACCGTCTGTTTATCATGCATCTATTTTGAGTGTAGCATGTTGTGTTTATTGCTTCAACCCAAAATCTTTTAGGTAGCCCCTTCACCTAACATGGTCCCTCCGCTTCTTTGAGAGTTCTATTCATTCTTTTCGCAACTCCATTCTCACGTGGAGTCCTTGCCGCAGACAATTCATGACCAATACCATTTTCTATACAATATTGAGTTATTATACCATTGACAAAATTCCTCTCACGATCTTATTTTGATAATGGTTTGGCTCTTCTCATTTTGAATCCTCTTCATCATTTGTGGTAGTTTCGTAGAGAGTTTCTTTCTTCTTACACATGAATATTGTCCATGTATATCTTGAGTAGTCATCTACTACCACCAAGGTGTATTTCTTCCCACTTATGCTAGCTGGTTCAATGGACCAAATAGATCCATATGTAGCGATGCAATATTCTTGTTGAAGATGGACATGTCTTTTCTTTGAATGATGATTTGATTTGTTTTCCCTTCCGACATGCATCACATATATTCTCCTTCTTGTATAATCGAGTCCGAAAGTCCTTCCACAAGATTGCTTCCCGCAAGCTTGTTAATCGCTTTTGAAATTCAGCGACTACCTTTGTGCCATAGCCAACTTGATTCATTGTGCTCTTTGCTAATAGACAGTGGTGATGGGTGTTGATTGACCAATCCACGACATACATGTTCTTTTGTATGCATCCTTGCAACACAACTTCATTTGATTCAAGATCCTTGATTTGGCATATACCCATGTTAAATCCAACATTATAACCCTTGTCACAGAGTTGGCTGATGCTTAGCAAGTTGAAGTTGAGTCCTTCAACATATGCAACATCCGTGATTTTTAATCCATTTTTCTTGATGGATCCAATGCCTCTTATTTCTCCTGGAGCTTCATTTCCTCCAAATATGACTTTTGCACCTGACTTCCTTGAATTTTGACAGATTTTTCTTGTTTCTGTCATATGTTTGGAACGACCACTATCCATGTACCAGGTTCCTTGGCACTCACTGCATTCCTTGAACTCCGCAAACAAGGAAATTAAGTTTGAGGTACCCATACTTGTCTGGGTCCTGAGGGGTTAGTATTGTAAGATGATCCAACCAACCTATAGCCAAATGGTTTGACTCAAAGGGATTGCCATCTATCAGTGCCATAATCATAATTAATTTTGGCAAATTGCTTGGGGATTCTAGGTTCATACAAATTTGTCTTTTTTGTCGTATGCCTGTATATGTGTTTTAGCAATTGCCTTCTTTGGGTAGTTGTGATATCTCCGAGTGTAGTGCCTAGGTGCATATGTGTGCTGATGAAAGCTCTTATACCTTTGGAATGGCCTTTGCTGAGTTCTAGGCCTTTGCCATTTTGGCTTATATTCCATAGGTCTTTGCTGATAGTTCACATTATTCCAATCATCTTGGCTTAGGTATTTTCTACCATTCTCTTCATATGTATTTCTTTTATAGAACTTCTGGGGTTTTTGGTAGCTCTGTTTCTTCTTTACAGAGTATTTCCTATTTGGAGTTTGCTGAGGAACCCGGCCGATTTCTTCTTATTGTCCTCTCAAAGACACTCAACTCGGTTGTTTTTTCCTTTTTTCCTTTATAACCAAGGCCGTTTGTTTGTAATTGTGCTTTGGGATAAATGTGTGTGCACCATTTGGAGTTTTGGATTTTTGAGATACTTCATTGCTAGAATATCCTTTTTCCAAAATCACTTTTGGAGCTTGACATAGCACAGAGGAATTAAATCCTAAGCCTGTCTTGTCTCCACATTCTCTTTGACTCATAATGAGATCATCCAATGATTTAGATGCCTTAGTGAATGAGGCAATCAGATTTTTTGAGGTCATTTTCCTCTTTTCTATAGCAGCTATTTTCGCTATTAGCTTAGCATTTTCGGTCTTTAAACTTTCATTCTCATCACTATTTGACTTAGAGTACTCGGCTCCTTAGTCACTTTGTGAGTTTTGGCTTTTGAGTAGTTGTTTTCCTCATTTAGTAGTGTGTGTGAGGATTTAATGTGTTCAAAATCTTTCATCATTTTGCCTAATGAATCATAAAGATCAGTGGGTGATGAAGTGTGTGTGTCACGATCACTATCACTAGAATCGAGTGTGATGAGTTAGAGTGTACCTCATCTTCTTGGTCGGGTTGGTCTTGTTCCTTGGCCATCAAACAGATCAAGGCTTCTTCTTCGAGTCACTTGAGTAGTCGCTTCACTACTCAATCATCTCGTGTCTCTTGACTTCATTTGTCTCAAGCAGTCTCTGCAGCCAATATTGCCTTTTTCTTTTCTTGTATTCTTTCTCTCAAGACCTTTCTTTCTTCTTCTTCATTCCTCGTATTTGTTGACTACAGGATATGGGCAATCAATGGCATAGTGACCTGGTTGCCTACAGGTTCAAAGATAGATTTTGAACCTTTTGATCAGCTCTTTCCATTCTTGGGATTGTCACCTTTGATATTCAGCTTTTTGATGCTCTGTTCTCTTGGTTGGCCTATCTTCCCTTGACTTGGAGGGAGCCGAGTGTCTTCTCGGAGGATTCGCCCTTGCCTCTCTTGTAGTTCTTATTGAAGAACTTGTTAAACCTTTTAACCATCGGGGTTATTTCCTCTTGGTCAATGACTTCTTTGACCTCAGCTCTCTTGCCATCCTTAATAATTAAATCAGCTGTTTTGGGTGCATCTGTCTCTTCCTGGTCTTTTCTTCTCAGCTCAAATTCGTAGGCTTTGAGATCTGAGAATAGCTCATGGTTGGATGTCTTGGATAGGTCCATGGAGTGTCTCATGGCCATGACTTTCATATCCCACTCAGTTGGGAGACTTCTTAGAATCTTCATACACATTTCCTTCTGTGTATATTCTTTTCCAAGTGCAGATAGCTCGTTGGTAATTTCTGTGAACCGAGCATCCAGTTGATCCAGGGTCTCTCCTGCGATCATTTTGAAATTTTCAAATTTCAGACATCCACCGATAATTTATTTTCCTTGATTTGCTCCGAGCCTTCACAAATCAATGTTAGCTTGTCCTGCATTTCTTTAGCCGTTTTGCATGATTTGACTTTATTGAACATGGCTTTGTCCAAGGTTTTGTAAAGAATGTCCTTGGCCACATTGTCCAGGTTATATCTTTTTCTGTCATCATTTGTCCATTCAGCTCTTGGTTTTTCAACCATGACTGGTCTGGGAGCAACATCCTTCACCTTCACCGCAGCCTCTCTCCTTACCGTTTGTGTTCACTTTTAAAATTTGCGGTGGCCCATCCTCTATCACTATCCACATCTCATCATGTAATGCTGATAGATGAGCCTGCATACGAATTTTCCAATCATCAAATTCTTCAATTGTGAACATAGGGATGCGTGTCAAATTTGCTTCCATGATAATAACTTTTGATGATAAAAAGAGTTTTGAAAACTTAAGTACTAAAACAGACTTTGAAAAATTTGGAGATCTAGTTCAAGAACTGGTCATGCGGAAGGCTCAATGAACCAACCACTCGATACCACTTGTAGGTCCCAAGGGGGTGTGAGTGTAAGGTTTAGAAGGGGGTTGAATAAACCTTACCAACTTTTCGATTTAGTCATTTTAAATATTCGAGTTAATACTTCACAAATTGAGTCCTTGATGGACAGCTAAGTTAGTAAAAAACAGAGTTAGTTACTCAACGCATTTCGACTAAGTTGTTGATAGAATAACTCAAATTGCTTTTGATTAAAGACTTAACTCGAATGTGATTTGTTTTCAGCGGATGACTTTACACCCTTAAATTTGGTTTAGTTTTGATTTAATACTTGGTTTTAGTACTTAGAGATTAGCAAGTGGATAGCAAATTTATCAGCAGAGTTAAATAAATAAGGTGCAGGAATTAAAGTGCTGAAATGTAAATGACACGATAAGTTTTTATAGAGGTTAGAAGATGGGGTAATTCTTCTACTCCTCTCTTCTCCAATTCCAGGAGGAATCCACTAAGTATTGATCAAGATACTGAGTGGTAAACAGTCGGATACAAGTCTTGATCACATAGCCGACTTGATCCTTTGGGACTCGATCCGAGATGCCTTGGTCACGCGGTGGCTTCTCGCACGACTCGCCTTCTTCACAGGCGCTTTGCTACTACATCCCACTTGCTCAAGCTCTTTGGATTTGATCACGAAGCCCTCCAAAAACTTGAGACCGGTTCGACTTGAACCTTCCTACAATCCTCCGTGGAATGTAGACCCTTGATTCTTCAACAATTTCCTCTTCAACCGATTAAAGTTATCTTTCCTTCACAGGTGAGTGTTGGATTGATTTTCTTCGTAATGTAGGCTTGAGGATTAATCTTGAATGATTTGAGAATATTTTTGGTTACAGATATAGCTTTTCTTGCTCGTATTTGTTTTCAATTGTCAAGGTAACCAACATTCTCTCAAATAAACTCCTCAGCCTTTTATAGTGTTCTTTTGAAAATTTGCCCGTTGAAGAGATAGGCTTATTCTCAAAAGACACTTGTGGTCGTTGGCTTGTCTTGTTGCAGTCCTTGGAATTGCCACTTCCTCGTATGAATTGTTCTTGACTTTTCGTAGTTTCGACATGGTGCAAAGTGCTTCCCATTGGTTTATTCCTTTTGCACGCTCGGGATGAGCACTTCGAGAAAGGTAGTATGGAGGTATTACTTGTTTAAGTAATTCCCTTGATTTGTGCGCGGCAACGGATCTCTTCCATTATCTCGACTTGACCGCATTTCCTTGCTTTCCCAGGTGACTTAGAGTCACTTCCAATCATGGATGACTCTTGTCACTTCAACTTGAGACTTGACTATCTTGAGTTGACTTTGATCGATACTCTACTCACCGCATCTCACCGCTCCTTCATCGAGTTCCCATCTTCTCTTCTTTGCCATACTCAGTTGTCTTGCAGCGGAGTCTTCCTTCTAGTCTCCAGTTGTCTTCTTGCATGTTTAGGCATAGCTGACTTAACTCAGCTTGACCAGCCCTATTTATTACAATGCAGTTTACAACGAAAATGGGGTGCCAACTTCCTATTCTAAGTTTTACATGGCATTCATCAAAATCTAAACAATAAATTTCCCAACGCAGAGATATAGTGTCACAAAAGTATTAGGTTTCCATCTGAGACATATTAGTAATCCCTATGAAAAATATCAGTACGTAGTTCACTTTAAAATATTTAATAATCCTCCATATTAAAAGTATTAGTTTTTCCCCTCAAAAGTATTAATAATTCGCCTAAAACGTATTAGTAGCTCCCCTGAAAAATATTAGTTTTTTCCCTGAAAGTTATTTAGTAATTCCCCATAAAAATGTTAGTTTTCCCCTAAAAAGTATTAGTAATCCCGCTGAAAAGTATTAATAGTTCTTCATAAAAGTATTAGTTTCGGTAACATGAAGATGATGTTGCATTCAGCGGCGGACGGAGGGGGGGCAAGGGGGGTTGTTGCCCCCCACAAAATTTTCCAAAATTAATTTTTCCCCCAAAAGTTTTTTAAATTATTTTTTTATAACTAAAATAAAGGAATTTTTTTTCAATTGCCCCCCCTCAAACTTTGATAAAAAACTTCAAATAGTTGAGTTTTACAATTACCCCTCAATTTTTTTTTCTCATAGTTTAAATATATGAACTCGGTCCATTTTTCGCCCCCAAAGCCGGAATCTTGCATCCGCCACTGGTTGCATTCCCACCAAATATGATTGTGAAAATTCAATAAACACAAACACTGATACACACTAATTACCCAAATGCATGTTTATTAATTATTTATACATGAACCTATGACATGGAATTTCCAGGCTGCAGTCATGAACCAAAGTAGAAAAATGCATATGATACTTCTTTTGTTTTTTCTAAAACTGATTTGAGACTTTTTATTGGCATGATAATTCTTACACTTAAATCAATAAAAAAGGAATATGTAGTAGTTGGAGGGAGTGGGGGTGATGGAGATATTGATAAAGATATGATATCGTGTTTTATTATCTTTTAAGATTTTAGAATATCTTATATTTTAGATAGTGATTTGTGTGTTTAGGATTTTACTCAGTTTATCTTTTAAGTTTCCTAGTCAAGTTAGGAGTTTTATTGTGGTAGGATTTTAATCCTATAAATACTTGCTATTTTATTATTTTAGGAAGATTGAATATTATTAATTTTGAGATTATTCTCTTTTCATTGCAATTTATGTTTCTTCGCTAAGTTTTGTATTGTTTTTGTTCGTTGTTCATTTGTTCGTGGCTTCCGCCTGCATCAGATGGTATTCAGAGACCAGTCTACGCTCCTTGAACCATGTTGTCCAGACAGGATCCACAATGCATGAACGACATCGTACAGATCCATCAACAGATTGACTTGATGACACGACAAATAATCACATTCTGCATCCAGCACCAGGAATTTTTTGAGGTCGTCACCTCTCAGCTCACGGCCGATCGAGATTGAGCGCGCGAGGAATGCAATGGAGGCAGTGGTCAAAACTATCACGGTGGATATCGGTTTGGTTTTTATCCATCCTCAGATGTTTCATCAAACGAGGAGGATGGTGGCTATAATGGACCACCAATTTTTTATGAAGAAAAGGAAGATACTTCAACGGAGGTTGACTATGAAAATCCTCCAAAATTTGACGAGAAGATTGTTGGTTATGATGGGCCACCTATATTTGATAAGGACTGTGATGACACAATTTCCGAGGTTGGCTACGCAAAACAAGTACAAGTTGCCGAGGAGAATGGTGGCATTGATGTCCCACTAATTTTTGATAAATGAATTGAGAATGTTGATTTTGCATCTCAACCGTTTCTCAATGGCATTGCATACTTCAGCAGACTAATGGATGGGAGGGTATCCATTGATTTTTCCTCTCATGTTTTGGGATTGTACTTCTAAACCCTTATTTACAATTCATTCGACCATATTATAATTGTGCTACATCATCTTCTCATGTCATCCTACCAAACACTTCTTTATTCATTAGTGGAGTAAGTCCTTTCTATGGGCTTGTTCAAATCAACCAAGTGCCGAAGTTTAAGGCAAGAGCTGAAATATTTAAGTTTCAAGGACAATCAAACATTTATCAGCTTGATATATTTGGAGAAGCCTTTTATGATGTAGTCTTCGTACGCGTCATTCATATTCATCTTATTTTTTCGTCTCGTTCTCCGCACGTCCTTCCATGGTTTGGCAATTCTTCATTCTCACTTTCGATTCGAGGACGAATCATTTCAACCCCGGAGAGAATGATGGAGATATTGATAAAGATATGATATCGTGTTTTATTATCTTTTAAGATTTTAGAATATCTTATATTTTGGATAGTGATTTATGTGTTTAGGATTTTACTCAGTTTATCTTTTAAGTTTCCTAGTCAAGTTAGGAGTTTTATTGTGGTAGGATTTTAACCCTATAAATACTTGCTATTTTATTATTTTTAGGGAGATTGAATATTATTAATTTTGAGATTATTCTTTTTTCATTGCAATTTACGTTTCTTCACGAAGTTTCGTATTGCTTTTGTTCGTTGTTCATTTGTTCGTGGCTTCCGCCTGCATCAGGGAGTTAGCGGCAGATGACTAATGAAATTTTTTGCAATGACTCTTGTATCAGTGGGTACGCGTCTGTTGGTTGTTGGGGCTCCGTCTAATGGATTAGATCCGTTAGACCGTCTGACAGAAGACCAACTCTATTTTCTTGGTTATAGGAATCTCATTGTTAACAAATCTTGTATATTGATAATAGAACATATAATTTCCTTAGTTTAGAATTCGTTATTTCTTTTGTATATATCTCTATATATTGCCCCATGTTTGAGATGATGAATAAAATGGAAAAATACTAAACTTTTTTCTTTCAACGGAAGATAAGTGTATTATGCATTGATATTGCAGTTCTTCTGCGTTTTATTGAATATAACTTATTTTTTGTTTCAAAAATCTCGACTTGCTTCAATATAATTTGATTTAGCACAACTACCCCAATCATGCTACATATCAATATTAATTCGGACCAATCAATGGAACCAATAACCCAATCTTTTCCTAAAAAAAAAAAACCCAATCTTAGATTCAAATCATTGCCATAAGCTTGGGTATTTGCCACAACCATTTTTCGTTTTTGGGGTGAAAATGGGAGATGTTGAAATATTAAGTGTAGGCGCCCTTATGGTAGGCGCCCATATGAGGGGCACCTGCTGACAATACTGTTTTTTTTTTTTTTTTTTGCTTTCTGCCATGACTGGCGCCTACAACCTAATTTTTTTTAATTATTTTTGAAATTAAAATATTAAATATAAAAATACAATTTTCGGATATTACTGAATCGAAATATTACTCAATTGAAATACGATTACATAATAAAGTTTACACCACATAATTAAAAAAAGCAAGGAAATTACATATTAAAATACTGAAATAAGATACGACATGCCATTACAACATAAGTACGTGAAACTGGTATGCAATCAATATGAACACTGCACGATCAATCTTGGCATGAAGAAGAACTTCCTTGCTCAGCATTAGATTGTGATGGCAAGTAGCGTTTAGGATGAGCCGGCAAGTTGCTTGAGCCTTGTGTTTCTGGCTCCAATATATTAAATAATATGTTGAGTTTATCAAATAAAGGTTCTCCCTCCATCATATAAGCATCCGGAGTAACGGTGTCATCGTCCTAAAAATTAAAGAAAATGAATGATTAATATACTTACATTACATAATGCTATTTAATACAACTCGCATGATGAAAATAAGAATATTTAACTTACGAACGCCAAGTGACCCAGTCAGTTGCCGCTGCGTGCACGAAATTGAGTTTACGATCCCAATATACACCCGACGTACTTAACATTTTGGCGAACAAAGTATAGCGGGCTTGAAGATGTTTAACTCGTTGATTTACCTCGGCGAACTTAAAATTGCATTGGAATGCAAATTTTAGAACTGCTCTGGCCTCCAGAATGGCCACATTATTATTGGTTTCACCAACTACCCAACTGCCTTTACTCTTCTTGTTTAATAATCAATGAGAATGATGTCCATCGACAATGTCCACTTTGTAGTTTTCGCATTATAGAGACTCATCAATAATTGGGAGTTAGGCTTCTGTGGGATGGTAGAGGGGACCAGTTGAACTCATCCATTTAAACGTGGAGTGAAAATAAAAATAATATAATTTTTTTGGGTTGCTAGAGGGGACCAGTTCAAGTTGCAATCAAATGAAATTTTTAGCATGTATTTATAGGCGGTGTGAAGTATTCATAAAGGCATTTTTGTTAATCTGTTAAGTTATTCAAACAAGACCCAATAACTAATACAACTATGTTGACAGGATGTATCACTAGATAAAGCTGACATCTGGATAAAACCGACATCTGATAAAGATATTGTAGACATCTGAACCAGCTTACCAACACAAGTCCTTGAGTCTGATATTCTTAAAATGATTATTAAAATTAGATGTCACATGCCTCAGGACAAAACCTGTGTACTCCCATAGGTGCTTGAAACTCGGGAACACGTTCAACCGCTTTTATTATACCCGGATGGCGATCTGAAATAAGACACATTCTCTTGGTGCCACGGACCACGTATTTAGCCACCATGTGAAGAAACCAATACCATGACCTAAAATTTTCCTCATCTACAATAGCATATGCTAGAGGTAGCACGTGTTGGTTTGCATCGAGAGTCACAACAATTAACATCTTATGCTTGTATTTAGTATACAAGTGTGTTCCGTCCACACTAATGACCTTGCGGCAATGTCTAAAACCCTCGATGCACGACCTAAACGCCCAGAAAACGTACCCCAATGTATGCACACCACATTCGTCTATTTCTTTAGGGAACCACTCCACAACTGCTGTTCGGATTGTATTTCTGTAGCGCCCCATATATTTAGGCAAGTATTGACAAGAGCTCTCCCAAGTCCCATACACATTTTCCCTTGTCCGTTTCAAGTTGTGCCAAGATTTATTGTATGATATCTCATATCCATATTTGTCCTTCACTTTTTGCTGAACATACTTGATATCATACATCGGACCACACTGTACAATCTCCATAAGATCCTTAGCGATAATATTTTTACACAAGTTTCTATGATCCTTGGAGACGGTGTTCATAACGCAACTATGGGGCGGTCCCAACTTGGCAATTTGCCAAATTGAACGTCTTTTCACAAAACTCGATCGCAATCACCAATTGCATTGCTGTGATGATAAGCCCGATTCAATAGATCTTGATTGATTATGCTTGCAAACAATTTTCCACAATGTCGGTGTAGACTCCACAACTCTATACTCACATCTGTCATGACGCATAGAAAAATCCTTAACTGCGGATTGCACTGTTTTTTGTCAACGAAAATCATACCGTTTTTCAACTCACCTTTGTCTGAATCATAATACATATGTTTTAACCGAACATCATCAGAATCGCCATCATGTTCTTCGAATCCAGACTCAAGAAAATATGATCTTGATAAATTAGGATGAGGAGGAACTACCAACGGAACATGTCGCTGGACATGATGATCCTCTTCATGTTCATGTACATCATTATTCTCAATATGATCATCACTATCATCACCATGCTCGCTATTATCACTAGGTTCCGAGGGTCCTATTTTATCGGCAAGACAAGAATCACCCCTAACTGTAGGTCACTTCTCAACATGAACAATCAATCAATCCAAATTGCTCTGACTAGGTCTACATGTACTACTCAAACCCGTATTTGTCATTCCTTGAGTAATCGAAGGTAATTCAGAATCACCAATAATGTAAGATGCATATTGGTAAAACTCATTTTCCGGTGGAATTGGTGGTGGTACAGTATGGTTCAAAATTTATGATTCAACAAATAGATCTACAGATCTTAAACCAGTTATCGGATCCAAAAAAAAAATCTAAGTTCTCGATCTCTTTTAATTGGAACCAATCGCGAATTATCATTCTCTTAATATTTAGCATAAATTGTCAACTTATGGCGGTTTTGATCCAAATCCCTAATTTCATACAAAAGTCCTATTAAGTTTGAATGTTTGATAGGTCGATACTACAGTCAATATGTGTTGCTCCAACAACTTGTCCTTCCAAATGCACAAATACTCCAATTTTGTCTGACATATCTTCAAAAATTATACCAATTTTTTATTTAGAAAATGCATAAACAATAATCAATTAAAAAAAGCAGACATATTAATTAATTTAAAAAGGCCTACACATTATTTATTACAAGCAATTATAATTATTTTATTCTATTATTTCACTAATTTATTTTTAAAAATGCCTACTATATTAGTTAACAATTTTTATTAACAATTTATAAAAATGCCTAAAAGTAAACTAACATTATTATATTTTTACTCTATTATTGTACTAACATTTTAAAAATACCTAAGAATTACCAATAAACAATTTATTATTCTACAAATTTCACTAACAATTTTATAAAAGTACCTAAAAATAACAATTAACAAAATAATTCTACCAACAACAATCATTCACAATAAAATAAATAATTAACTAAATAAACTAGAAAAATAAAAAATTGCTCAAAATATTTGAAAATTACTTGAAATTTTCCGAAATGTGTCTCGACTCAACCGCAATGCGCCGCTGCTGTCCACCACCACGCGCCACCAGTCACCACCACCACTCACCACCACACCACCACTCTACACTCACCACCACACAACCACTCAACCCTCACCAAGGAAGAAGAATACAGAAGCTGGGGGTTATTTTCATTTACGGAGGAGGAAGAAGGGAGTGCGCCCTTTATAGAGGGGTAGGCGCCCTCCCTAATGGCGCCATCAACAATAAATGTCAGGTGGCAGCAGACGCCCCTTTGACCAGCGCCTGCTGCAGTTTTTAAAAAAATAAAAATAAAAATCTAGGGGACACTACTACCAAGAACGCCTACACTTAATTTCTCAACACCTCCCATTTTTACCCCAAAAAGGAAAATATTTGTGGCATTTGCCACAATCAGAAAAATAACCCCAAAAGCTTAAAACCATTGATGACAGATATACATATACATATAGATAGAAACATAATTTCATCTTGAATTACGCAATTTCTAACCTTTGTTTGTTGATATGTCTAATCAAACTTTATTAATAAGTGCCATAAGTTTCGAGGAAAGACAAATTTTTAAAAAGAACGAAAAGGAGTAGATATGAGTGGTGAGCCCCCACCTGTCGATTTTGGGGCACTAATTGTGGCATATTTTTTTCTTTTCTAACTTATCTCACACGGAAGACTTAGGAAAAATGAATATGATACCGTATGTCAATATCTGCAACCAAACGCTATTTCATAATATCTTCTCTCCCTCTCTCTCTCTCTCTCTCTCTCTCTCTCTCTCTCTCTCTCTCTCTCTCTCTCTCTCTCTCTCTCTCTCTCTCTCTTTCTCTCTCTATGTATATATTTATTTATTTATATATATCTTAAATTTTTTATTTTAAATACAACATCAATATTTTAATTCATATCAACTGATAAATTATTTATTTGATCTTTTACAAATTATATTTAAATTATTACAGGGAAAATTACAAAACCCTCCCAAGGTCCAACTAATTATAGAAAACTTATGAGATTTCCGAAAATTACAAAAACCCATTTAGATTTGATTTGTCTTATATTTTGTCTCTTCATATGCAAAAAATATTTCGAATGCTCCCTTTACATTTATCAAAATATTACAATTACTCCTTAAATTTAAAACACAATCAAATCTAAGTTTTTTTTTTTATTATTAATCCAAACTTTAGTAATTATCCCTTTGTATATGATAAAAGAATATGCGTCATATCAATTTTCAAATTCAGCATTGCAAAGACTCAAATCCAAACCTCTTTACTCAAGAGTAATATACGTCATATCAAGTCCCTCTCTCTTTCCCTCACACACACACTTCATATGTACATATATAGACTTAAACGCGTTGAAAAGGTACATATTAATATGGTATGGCATATAGCCTTACCTATATATGCATTGTAACCTCTCTCTCTCTCTCTCTTTATTTGTTTATAATAGAGATTAGAGGATGGGAAGTAATAATGGTGAAGAAGAAGGTGCACCATCACTAGTGGGTGGCCCTGAATGTTGTATGTGTGGAGATTATGGCCTTTCTTCTCAGCTCTTCAAATGTACACACTGCGGATTTCGATCCCAGCACAAGTAAGTTAAATTGTTCATCCAATTTTGAATCATACCCCTATATATGTTCACATTCAAATTTTCAATTTACTACAAGAAATTGTTACACCTCAAAGTTTTATGTTATGATAATTCATACAGGGTCGGAGCCTCGACTCCAATTTTTTTCATAATTAGTATAACTTTTCATATATAAATTTACTAAAAACTAAGTATTTATTTATTTTCTGACTCTGTCCCTACATTCGTAAGATGATATATTGTTAAAATCATAAAATTTATCATAACAACAAATTAATTCAAAGCTATTTAATGTAAATTGATATAATTATTGCAGATATTGTAGCAATATGTATCCAGAAGCAGAGTCGTGTCAAATTTGCAATTGGTGCCTTAGCCAAAAAGAAGACAAAACAGGAAAAAGGAATGCAAAAACATCTCCTAAATTATCTCACAAAACCACAAGTCTTGATCATCATCAAGATGACATAAAGAAGAACAACAAGAAGAGGGTACTATTATTGGGGGATAATCATGGAGGGCTAAAGGACATGAAAAAAACAAATAGTGACCAAATCAAGAAGCCCGATAAGTTTCGGGCCGATCGACCCGGCCCGTCGGATGGCAGGAAGAGGATCACAACTAATCATGGTGGGATTGATAAGAAGATTATAAGAAGGACAAGATCAGAAGAGATATCCAATAATGGTGGGATTATCATAAAACATGTTTTTAGAAATAAGGTTAGAAGGTATAAGCTTTTGGATGAAGTCTCAAGCTAAACATATGAACAAAAATAGATTTGTTCATACCTTTTTGGTCCCACACTAATTTTATCCAATTTTCAAGTATTCAATCGCTTTGTATCAAACACTATAAGGTGTTATTTTGTGAGAGGGAGAAATATTAAACACTATAAGGTGTTATTTTGTGAGAGGGAGAAATATATATTATACTTCTATTTCCTTATACATAACAAGGCCAGTATGAGTTTTTATTTGTGAAACAAGGATGAACTTAATTTATAAATCAATTCAAGTATTTCTTAAAATTTGAAATACCCTATTAACATTTGTTTTCATTTTTTGAATCGCAATGCTGCGGGAATTTTAACATAAAGAAAACCCCAAATAGTATTTGTAATTTTAAGTTATTACTTTTTAATTATAGCAAAAACTTGTGTAAGATGGTCACGATGCGGGTGATATACATTGTCTAAATACAATAAAATCAAGTGTATTCAGATAAAATATTACTTTTTACACTAAAAGTATCACATTTTATACTAAAAGAATCATTTTTTACTAAGTGCAATCCGTCGCACCGTGCGGCCGTCTTATAAGAGACCTACTCTTTAATTATTGTAAACCTCAATAATGATTTTTTTACCCTTAATCAAAATTCAAATAATATCTAAAAGTTTTTCTAGCAAATCCACCAATTTTCACCGTTATAAAGTATAATTGTTTTCCTTAGCCTCCATTTTATTCGTATGACAATTTTCCTATTTTTTTTGTTCCTTCATATTCCTTTCAAACTGAAAATAAGAAAATATTTGGATCGGGGGAAGAATACTTCCATGGTGACAATGAAGTTGACAAGAAACCACTAACAACTATTATCATAATTTAGAATATGCCAAAGGGCCACAATAGCTAAATTGTCATCATTTGTAACCCCTTTTCCACACCCCTTTTGTAATCATATTTGACTTTAGATCAATCAAACATTTCGAGCATAACAAAATTGATTTATTCTAGAAACATCCATGTTGTAGGAACTCTTCATGATGGGAGCAATTTGAGCATCTATACCACAAATATAGAGAACTTTTTGTAGCTCACAAAAATTGAGCAAAGAAATGGTCTCTTGTGCATTTTTGTTTATGGTTAAGATGGAAGCCACTTATAGCTATATGTTAATATTTAGAACTGTGTTTATGCTGCTATCAAGAAGTCGTGCTCTAAATTTTATTTTCAATATATGAATGCCACCTGCATAAAGATGAGATCTGTTGCATCCATATATCTAGTCTACGGAAATGTAAATAGAACATGACAGACTATTACATTTACATTATGAGGGAAAGAAGACCAAAAGAAAAAAGAAAAAAACAACGCTTAGGGCTGCAAACGAACCGAATTGAGCCGAGCTTTTGAGAGTTTGAGCTTAACTCGTTTATTATCGAGTTGAATTCGATCCTGAATTTATTAAATATGTTGATGGCTCACAAACTTTTTCAAGCCTAAACGAACTTAGTAAATATCAATTGTAACTTAAATTATTCTTCAATTTATTACAAAAACAAAATTATACATACCTAAAACGCGTAGTATATCGATTAAAACCTATGATTTTATTCAAATAAGCAAACCTATTTAAATATATTTATATTTATCTTAAGTAAATGTATAAAGTTAAAATTAAAGCCAAAATATTAGCTTAATTCATACGAGCTTGCTGACGAGCTTACTAATGGATCTGCTCACGGACTAACGAACTGAATATCTCAAAATTTGAGTTTGGTTCATTTATCTTAACGAGCTTTATTAAATGAATTTAAACGAGCTTCTATCGAGTTGAGCTCCAAATAGCTCACAACGACTTGGTTCTTTTGCAGGTCCACACTTATCTCATTTTCTTATAAATAATTTTTTTTTTTCTAGTTTGGCAAGCAGTGAGATTGAGATTACACACTACAAGAAAAGGGCAATAGGTTGTGATTGGATGGGTTGTAAAAAATTTCAAAAAAACACACTATTTACTCATTTCATTTTCCCAATCATCAATCACATTAATTTATTATTTTACTAAAAAACATCCCTATCAACTATCATCATTACACAATTGCATCACAAAACACTATTGACACTCTCTTAATTTTCAAATCACCAATCACGTTCAATCACTATTTTACTAAACAAATCACCACATCAATTATCATCATCATCATATTTTCATCTTACATCCAATTACGCTCTAAAAAAAATTCACTACTTTTCATAAACAAATTCCACTTTAAAAATAAAAATGAATGGAATGAAAGCACATCCAATCATATCTTTATATTTTATCCTCTAAGTGGACCTCTTCGGAGATTTGGTCCTCAATTTTTTCTATTTTAACATTTTATCCCTTATGTGAGTTCTTTTTCAGACTTTTAGTCCGGTTACCGCCGATCGCAAGTATGGTAACCAATTAGTTGATGTGTAAATTTTAAAAAATATTTTTTTTTAAAAAACTTTTTAGTCCTTTAAGTGGACCAACTAGGAGATTCAGTCGTTATTTTTTTCAAATTTTGAGTTTAGTCCTTTAAATGAAAACAATTCAAAGATTCAACCAACTTATACATATAATTTCACTTTTTAAAACTTAAGAGTTAAGTATAGTTCAACCATAATATAATATATAGAAATATAAAATTAATTTATAATTTTAAATAAAAAGGAATGTTTATAAAAACTAGAAAAACACAATCATTGTTGGTGAATATTTACCAACAAAATCTGAACTGTTGATAAATAACTACAATATTTTTGTCGGTAAATTTAATAATTGTTGCTGATTTGTCGGTAAATTTTGGGAGAAAATAATACTTTTTATTCTGTGGGTAACTATAAAATTTAGTGACAAAATTATATTTGTTAGTAAATTCTATAGGGAGTTTGAATTTTTTTGTAGAGTCAATGTACGAAATAAATTAATCTAACTTGTAAAATCAAAATAAAAAAAAATATTTTTTTCCCTTCTTTACTATTATTTCATAACTGGTTTGTATATCCATTTATTATATTATTTGAATAGAATATATATATTTTCAAATTCTTATTAAATTATATTCAAAGTGTATGTATATAAAGTATTTATTTGTATTTTTTTATAAGACTCCTACTTTCATTTGGCATGGCCCCGAGAAGTGAGGGCTGACCCTAGCCCGAACCCTTATGCCCATTTTTAGAATGAAGAATGAAACCACAATGCATAAACGGAGAAAAATTTACTTTTGGTCCCATAAGACTGAACACTGAGTGATTTTAGTCTCATGGCTTGATAATAGTCTCATATGATTGTTCTTATTTCACAAATGGTCCCATCATTAGTCAATTGACAGTCAAACTTGTCAAATTGATAGTCAAACTATGATTTTAGTCTCATGACTTGAAAATAGTCACATAAGATTGTTCTTGTTACAAAACTAAATATATCTAATATCTATTTTAAAAACAAATATTATCATTAAAGTTGCTATTTTTATTTATTTTAATTAAAAATTAACAAGTAAATTAAATGATAAAATATAAAATTTGATTTATAAAAATATATTTTTTCTGGAAAATAATATTTAAAAGTAGATGTTAATTTCTTTTTTGAATGTGTAATACAAAAAAAATATCAAATACATGCATCATTTATTTTAATTAGAAAATTATCAAAGTAAATTAAATGATAAAATTTATAACTCAAGTTATAAATGATTAATTGTTTGGAAAATATTTTTAAAATTAGATGTTAATTAATGTTTTTGTGTGAATGTGTAATAAAAAAATAGATCAGATACATGTAGCATTTATTTTAATTAAAAAATTAACAAAGTAACTGAATTATAAAAATTGTAATTCAAATTATAGAAAATAAATTTCTGGAAAATAATTTTTAAAAGTAGATATTAATTAATTGTTTTGTGTGAATGTGTAATACGAAAAAAAATTTAAATACATGTATATATATATATATATATTATTTTTTTATCCCAGTGTACTAGTCTCATATAACACAGTGAATGTATGTGTTTATATGTAAAATTTGATTTCAAAACATAAAAAATAAAAATATAATATTTGAAAATAAAAAAATAAAAGAAAATGTGGGCGAGATTAACTGTCTTTTTATGTCAATTATGAATTTGCTAATATTTATCTATTTATGATTTTACTATACTAAAATATTTTTAATAGTATTTTTCTAATTTTTAAAAATAATTTCTATATTTAAAAATTATTAAATTATTTAATATTTTAAACTTCTTAGTTGGTCTAATCCCCTACGGAGTTCTACCAGCATTCTCAATGACATGAACATCCACCAAGCTCGACCAAGATCTTTAAAGCTCTTCTCCGCTTTGATCCACTCCCCAAACTGTCCCTCGTTCAATTTATCACCTGAGACATCCTCTTTCCTCTTTTCACAAAGCCTTTCAAAATGTCATATTTGAAGTCAACCCAAACAATATTACTACCAAGTTTAATTTTAGTCCCTCTAAGAAGAGCATGATTAAGATAAATAGCAGCAATCAACAGTTTCAGGTGTCTCCTTAAATTACCCATATAAGGGACTATAATATTTTTGATTTTCGAAAACATCTTCCCACCTTAAGACCGACTTCAGAGCATAACCATTTAATCGGAATATTCCAAACATGCACCCTCAAATCCAGTTGACTAAATAGTGGATTGTCAACTGCAACACCTTCTTCCATCCTCTCAAAATCAAGTATTGGCTATCAAAAATTCCACTGTTTTCCCTTCATACACTCTTTTCTTATCCTCAATAGAGGTACAAATGAACTGAAAGATATTAAAATCCAACTCCTTAGTCGCAAAAGGTTCGACAACTGGCCAAATTAATGAAAGGCTTTTTCTCAATCCACCAAAATTCACTCTTTTGGCCCCCACTATTTTCTTGAATAGACTCTTGTTACAAACATCCTCACTAGCCGCTATATCTTCCGCATCAAGAAAAATTTCCACATTTTCTACCTCGGGCAACTTAAACTGGCTCATTTTTCTCATAACCTCCTCTACCATTGAATAAGTCCCACACTCAGAAGCTAAAGATAACATATACTCCTATTGTAGAAAAGAACCCTGAGATGAAGAAAGTACCACTGCAAGACAAACAAGAAAAAAAAGGCAAATAAAGGATAACTAATGTAAGAAAAAATGCACAGAGAAAGGTACACAAATAGGACACAAAAGTAAGTAATTTTAACAGACAACGATCACAAATTTAATGCATTAATAACTATTAATTTCACACAACCACCAACTTCTGCATGACAAACCCCCTTCCCCCCCAAAAAAAAAGCACTAGAAAGAAGACTAGATTTGAAAATTTGAAAAAACTTTGAAAAGAAACTCTCCCTCCAAGAGAGGACACACAACTCCCAAGAAAGAGAAAAGTACCCCCAAGAGAGAGAGAAAAAAAGAGTATACAAATTTTTTTTTTGGAATGGTAACTTAACTTGAGGTTAGTGGAATGAGTTCAAATCCAAATATATTTATGTATTTTTTTAAGAAATAATTATAAAAATATCCCGAGGTTTGGGCTAAATACAAAAAAAAAAAAAAAAAACTGAAACGTTTGAAAATTACAAAAAAAACCTTGAGGTTTGATTTTACCTTAAATTTAAGGGGTTAATTGTAAAATTTTGATAAAATTCAGGGAGGTTTTTGAAATATTTTTGGTTATGAAGAAAAAAAGTATAAGATGAAATAAAAAATCAAAGGGTTTTTTTTGTAATTTTCAAAAAATTCTAGTTTTTTTTTTATAATTACTCCAAACCTTAAAGGGTTTTTTGTAATGATCCCTTTTTAAGAATTCCAATTGTGTTAATCTTTTGAAAATTACATTTTAGATAGGGATAATTACAAACATCATTGAGATTTTGGCTAATTACAAAATAATCCATAGATGTTTCGAAATTACAAAAAACTCTCTCAGGTTTGATTATGCCCTAAATGTAAGGGGGTAATGGTAATATTTTTCTAAATACCCGGGTTTTTTTGAAATGGTTTAATCTTATGATGGGGGAAAATGTAAAACATATCAAACTTTAAGGATTTTTTTTTTGATAACTCAGTTTGCAGGTTTACGTCTTGCTGCCGCTAAGGTAAACAACTAAACTGCGGGATGACACACACTGACCAGAAACCCCTCAATCTAATAATAATGATCTCTCCCCGAATCGAACCATATGCCCTGAGGAGCAATTTGATGGAGTAGGGATTTGAATCCCTAATCTCCACCCCATAATTGCTTATGGTGGCCAGGTTGGCTAAGCCCTAGTTAAGGGATTTTGTTTTTTGTAATTACTCTAGCGGCTCGTTTGTTTTTCATGATGGGATTAGACTAAGTTTGTGATAGGATTGGATAGCATTGTAGCATCATAAAACAATCTCGTGTTTGTTATCCATGATTCCGTTTTTTTAAAACATTGGATTGTATCTTAATCCTCTGTTTGTTATTTAAGATTAGTTCGGATAAGCGTGTTAAATGACCAAAAAACCACCCCTATTATTTTTCTTATATCTGAATCAAAACATAAAACACTTCATACAAAAACGTGAGACCTCTTTCTCAAAAAAAAAACGTGAGACCTTCTCTAGGGTTTCCAAACCCAAGGAATCGCGACCGAGCAGTCGATTGAAATATCAACTCTTGTGTACCAGTTGCATCTTGTAAGTTATCCCCTTAATTTCTTGATGTTTAATTGATGAATGATTTCAGATTTTAGTAAATATCATTTTATATGTGTTTATGTGAGTTTAGGTATGGATTATATGTTTTTGCTTTCGTAGATTCGTTTTTGTTTCAAATTCCTTTAAAAACATGTTAAAGATATGTACTATTAGTACGCGATTTCGGTGAACAATATTTCGACATTATCTGAGTTAATACGGTTTCAATGCTATCTTTGCGATATATTTTTTTCTGATGAAGCTATTGGCCGTTCATTCCAAATTTTACATTCTGTGTATTTAAAGTGGAAAGTGGAATCAAAAATTTGGGGAATATTATTGATAGATTAATTTCGAATGAAAACCTTTTGCTCTGCTTTGAATTATTGTAGAATTAGATTTAATGCTAAATGTAAAATTTTTATTGTATTGTTGTTCAGTAAGAAAAAATCAGTTTAAATCCAGATGATCGTGTGCCTAAAAATGATTGTATAAATTGTATTCAACTATGTACTGAACTCTTTGGAGTAATGGTAATGGAAAATTGTGACGATTTGTGTATCTGAGTTTTTTTTTTTATTTATTCTGGTAAGTGTTTTATACTAGTGAATTTAAATGTGGATCTTTTAAGACTAGTCTATGTAACTATGATCTTCATTGATAATGATGAAAACATTGTAACTACAATTTGTATTCAATATCAGTTATAAGAATGAGTAATACCAATACCGATCCATGTGAAGCAGTGAGACATCGAACTATAAAACATGTTCTTGTGATGGTCCTGTGCGATGCCACTGTGGATTTTTGTTAAAGGTTCAGACCTCGAAAACCAAATCCAATCCTGGTAGATTGTTTATGTCATGTCCTGAAAGAGGGGTAAGGCATTGGTAATACATACATGGATCATTCATTTTTTGTGTTCCATTTATTGCTTTCCATTTTCTGAATTGGCAGCAACCCAATAACAAAATACATTGTAGCGTAACAAGTGTGGATTCTTTAAATGGTGCTCTCATCCTATATGCGATCGTTCTAAAGTCATCGTTGCTGATTTGTACGAAAGCCTGAAAACGTGTAAAGTTGAATTGGCAGCCGGAAAAGTATGTGAGAAGCGTTTGTTGCGGTTGTGCTTGGTGTCTTGGATAATCCTACTTGCCACCCTTTTTTCAGCATATGTGCACCACAAAGTGTTCTGTGCGTAGCCTTCAACTGATGTCTACAATTTTATGTATGGATTTGTAGGACTTTTAAGTAGTAATTTCTGTACTTTGTAATTAAGGATCAAAGACTTGGGTTACTTGAATGTTATTGCTCTTCAGCAAATTTTGGACGGCAAAAACTCGTAATCATTGTATCTGTTATTAAACTGGTAACAATGGAGCTGATGTTTGAGCAAACAATGGGTATCAGTTCACTTTGCAATAGTTCTTGTAATATACATTTGTAATTGATGTTTACATTTTGAACCAGTATTTTGTATTGTATTTCTCAATTATGAGGAGATTGAAAATTAGATGAGTAGTGGTTATTATACTGGATGCCGACCATACATTTTCAAATATGACTGCTAAAGAAAGTTCAAAATATAAACCATGCAATTGAACTACAAAAACGCAACATATTAGACTAATTAAGTCAATGGCTGAATAATGTTTGATATGCCTATTTTGTACATTTTAAAATACAACCGACTTGTGGATACAATGATATACAATCTTAAGAATCGACATGCAGGATATGGGTTCTATGCAATACACAGAAGAATCTCAATTTGCCAGATTCAATTTTTGCCTTTTTCAGCTCTTTTTGTCATGTCATAAACTTTGGGGGTGATCCATTAGATGCAGGATATGGGTTCTATGCAATTCACATAAGAATCTCAATTTGGCAGACTCATTTTTTTCCTTTTTCAGCTCGTTTTGTCATGTCATAAACTTCGGGGTGATACTTTCATGAAATCTCATCATCACAAGCTTTTTTTAGATAGACCACATCAATCTGAAATTTTTTTTCTTCACACAACTAAATAATATTTCAAAAATAGCAAATGTTTCTACCACTTTAATCATTGAACCATTGAAAATGATCAGGCTGCATCTAAGGAATTGGGTATGTACAACCACTACTTCCCTCTATAAATGCTGAAGGGGAAATTAAATATTTCTTACTACTCTCATAGCCAGCCCCATTAAAACAGTTTAGAAGGGATAAAAAAACTACAAAATGGCGCCTAGGTATCCTGTGAGGCAAGAAGATTTCCTCTATGATTTGCACTGGACTGAAGCTATGGACAAATTGTTCATAGAAGTTTTACTCGACCAACAAGCTATATGCAATTTCATTCCGGGAGAACTTAACGAAAGTGCAATACATATTTGTATGCATGTTATTAACAAGACATTCAACAAAACATTCTCTTACCGTTATTGCCTTGGTAGGCTTGCGATGCTCGAAAAACGCTATCGTGTTTTCTATTGGCTAAAATGGAAGCATGGTGTGAAATACAATGAAGAAACCAACACTGTAATGGCTCCTGAAAATGTTTGGGACGAAATCTTCCAGGTAGGTTGTGACTTATTTTTTCTGTTTTTATTTTTTTTAAAAATGATTCTTATTTTTTTTAAATTCAAAGTGTATGTTACTCAGTTCGATTCCTAATTATATCACTGCAATTTATTGGCCTATTTATCAGTTGAATGAATTTAGCATTGCGTATCAAGAATTTGGCGAACCGCGATGGAATGATCTGAATGTGCTTTTTGATGGACTGAACTATGAAACCAAAAATGTGAAGCCAGAAGTGATCGACATATCGGATGACAGCGATACAAATGACATCGGCAATGTTGATGCTCTGCCCAAACCTTCAAGCCAAAAAAAATCATAAATATTTCTTCTTCGCAATCAAGTGGTGCACGGTCATTTTGGAAGTACTTGGAACAAATCGATCCTGAAAATTTTGAATCCGTCTCTGAATCATCTGTTAATCAACCCCCTTACTCAGTGCCATCAAGAACCGTCCCTCCACTTGATAAAATAAAAATAACAGTTTGTTTGCCACGCCCTCCTCGACGACCTTATTTTCCATCTCCTTGTAAGAGTAATCGGAGTGCGGACACAAGTGGTAGTTGTGCTCCACCGTGACAAAAATTGTTATGGTGTTTTGCGTGTGAAGGGTTGTGAAAAATCCTTATATGTGTGTCTATTTTCCATATCTGGTACACCTTCTGACAGCAAATTTGATCTATATTTGTGTGTCCTTTAATATTCTGTCTTTTATGCTTTGTCAGTTTGATGATGTAGCTTTGAATTAGATAGCATGTTGTCCTTTTGAATGGCCCATTCAAAAGTATTTTGGATTTAGTTGTTGTGAAGGGTATGAATGTTAACGTATTTGTATGTTTTTATGGTATTTGTCATGAATATTTAAGTTTGTGTGCAATACTAGTTCTCTTGACCATTTTAAATGCATCTTGGTTCGAATTACACACTAACTGTGACTATTAACATATCACAAAAATAATAATCACAAAAAGTTTAGCAACTGACCATATATTTTTATATCATAATATCAGAAAATTTGGACAAGTTGCATGACCTTAAAACATAGCTAACTACACATTACCTTCATACTTAACAACCACCTACATGCCTAATAATATAACGATAACATTAACATCCAGAAATTCCCTAGCCAAAACATTCACAGTAGCACCATATTTTCTTACTTAGAGTCAACATCAGATTTCGGATCATCTTCAGCCTCATTTGCATCTGGTTCACGAACCTCAAGAATCTCCCAGTCCGGGATTCTCTCGACCATTCCTTCACTGTCATCATTGTACCAAGGGTCATCAGAGTCGGACTCATCCGAAGACGAGTCTTCAACAACCAGTGGTTCATCTGGGTAATATCCACGCGCTTCACCGAAGTCAATTCGTGCTGCACGTTTGGTCTCGGAAATGTCCTTGAATTCGTGAAACGCAGCAAAGATATTAGTGTGATGGAAGTGCTGCATGTTGCTCTCCTATTCGTAAATCACCAACAATAAATGAGCAAAATATTTAGTATTTGTTTAACGGAATTTATATAAACAAAACGTATGGATTTTTTGAATTTGACAATATTACCTTTTCAACAATGTTCCAATATAGCGGTGCAACCGTGATAGTTCCGTCAGCCTCATTCAACTCCACTCCGGCAATTTCAGTGAAGTCCACAAATGCATTGTAATGAGTTCGAAGCCTGTGAATCTTCGCCTTAACCTTATCGATGGAATACTCTTTACCTAGCCTATCGGTCAACCTCCTTGCTAATTCTGGGGAAATGTCGTTAAACACACGAAAATCATCCAGGTTGTTCCTACCACGACACAAATCCTTGAATATTTCATAGCAGTGGGCTTCCTCGACTTCAGTCCACTCCACTCCTCTTGAGTGCGAATAGCAAGAACGATTCTGGTTCGTACCATAGTTCTATGACAGATGAAGAATACAGTTAATATTTTAACTTAAACTGAAAATAACAAACATAAAAAATGTGCATTTTAGGAAAGAAATATTAAGAGGCTGACTTTTTTGGGTTACCTCAAATCTACCTTCAAATGGAAGATGCTTTGCCTTGTTTACAATATGGCCGGTTTAAAAGTGTGGTGCAAAAAACGTTTCATATGTGCACCTATATAGAGGGAAACAGTCACAGTACCTATTAAAGGGTAATAAATTTCCTCATTGAATTTTTGATAGACATTTAACTTACAACCAACCACATTTAAATTGATAGACGTCTGAACTTTGTGTTGCCGTGTAGGAGTAGGTCTTCACACAATTAAGATGGATTTTTGATTATATGTTTCAAAATTAATTGATGCAATGGTGTTAGTTGGCATAATCATCACTCATAACTGGTATTGGGTAGGTTCCAATACACAATTAATTGGACACAATGAATCAATTTCATGCATATTACATCTGGAATATTAGGAATGTAATTATATTGAAATTCAAATATCATATAATTCCAATATTTACACTTAAATACTGGATATAACTTCAACTTAATAATTAAATTCAAATCATTGTTACATTGAATACTGAATCCAAATAATATTTCCACTTCATTGAACAGTTCATGGAATAATACCAAAAATAGCCTAATACACCAAACCAAATTAAAGTGCTTCTGTCTTAAATCATAATCATACCCAAAATAGAAATTACATTCAATGATGTTCAGAATTATTCCTTCTGAATCATTAAAGCCTTCATTCGATCATCATTTTAACCATCACAGGTTTCAAGTCATCGGTAAGGCTGAAATACAGCTTGTCGTTTCTTTGATTCGTCTTGGTCAAACCCAATTCTTTCAGCTAGCTGTCCAAGTTGCCTATTAGTCTCCTCACAAAATGCTTTCATTACATCAATAAACCTCCCTTCTAGTTCATCATCAGGTCTTCTCTTTTTGGACTTTTTATTCTTCTGGGTCGAACTACTCTCACCTCGACATGCAGAATTAGTGTCCCCAACTGCTGGTTCAGAGGTCTGAATTGGAGGAGTTTGATCACGTGTGTAATTTTGAGGATTCGATGGGGCACCAGCTGACTGCCCACCACTAAAAACTTCCGGAACAACATCTGCAAATACTTGCGCATTCTCTCCGGTTGCGCGATCTTTGTCAAATATCTCACTCCAATCTTTGAAGAGAGGCCATGATTTGTATCTCATAGTCTTGGCATTTGGATCCGTCTAAACCAAGAAAGCCAAAAACAGTGAATTACATATATGTTAAGTAAACAGTAAACAATAATATGTATTATATAATGTCACTGATTATTAATTGTGCAATTAATATTACCTTTACATAATCATTCCATTGCTCGTTGGTGTCAACTATGATTGTGTTAGTGGTGTCATTCCATCCAAATCTAGAAGACCGTAACATCATAGCCAGCGAACCATAGTTTTTTTCCAAACATGTATTTTTGAGGCAATATGTGGTTAGACCTTTAAATCAGTTCCTGGTAAAGCCTTATGAACAGATTTTTCCAAAACAAATTGGTATCCATTTTTAAACCCGTTGTCACATTTCCATCCCGTTGCTACCAGCTCCTTCAAAGCATTCAACAACACTTGCTCCTCTTGAGGAGTCCAAGATCTTCTGCAAGTTCGGGGACCCGTGGACTTACCAACACTAGCTGATGATTCCATGTTTCCTATTAAAATGAGAATGAAAAAAAGCAGAGAGAAAGCCACAAGTTGAGTAAAACAACATCTATGATTTTAGCATTTATATCTTCACAGTGTCATATAGTTTGGGAATAATCACACAGTAAGGTACAAAATGTTATGAATTTCTCATAAAATGCAATAAATGAAATTAGACAAATTCAAAACATCTCAACTGAATATTGGAAACATGCCATGAAATTAAACACAACCTTAAATTACTACCTTAAAAATGATTGTCATTGACTGGAAATTAAAAAACACAGTACAGAAATCAACTTATAAGTTCAACAACAGATCCATGTGTCCCACATTGCTAATGCCAACAACATTTGGCAAATTGAAAAAAAAAATACAAATAGAATAAGTTTGGTCTAAACAAATGTTTAATTTCTTCAATCCCACAGTCAAATAGAATTTAACGATTTCCCCGCCATTCATTGAACATTTCCATGGCCATTGTTTCGCGCCAATTTGTCCATACTTGTGAGGTCTAAACTTGGTCTACGTAGTCAGGATCGGGTTGTGCTTCACCACCTCCTACCAAGTATTCTGGAACTTCATCCTCTAGAGGGTCATAGGCCATTGTTGTGCGAATGAAATTATGAAGTAGGCAACAAGCCATTATTATACGATTGTGAGTCTTAATTGGATACCATGAGTTACTCCTTAAAATCGTCCATCTATACTTCAACAAGGCAAATGACCGCTCAATAATATTTCTAGCCTTAGCATGTCTTAAGTTGAACAGTTCCCTATAGCCGCGTGGTGCTGCTGTTCCGGTAGAGAATTCGTCTAAGTGATATGTAACACCTCTATATGGAGCAAGAAATCCTGGACCATTTGTGTATCCACAATCACACAAGTAATAATTACCTGAAATGTAATCCAAGATTGGGTGTAAATATTTTGAGTTAGAATGAAATATATGTCAAACAGTTTGAATTTTATTGAATTAATAATATATGTTTTAAAATTTTAAATTGGGCTGTGATGGTTTCTGTTTTGCATGTTTTTGTGTGTGTTTTGTGTGATGATTTATACATATTTTTGGCATATTTTATTTGCATTTGCATGTTTTAGTGTTATGTTGTGTTATTTTATTGATGTTTTAGGTTTTGGTGGAAAAAACAAGTTTTGGAGCAAAAATCGTTAAAAAGTCATTTCGCGCAACTGCGGCAGTCATCGTATTTTGACGTAACGTTCACATCCGAAGTCCAATTGACATGATTCATATACCATTGGAAAGCTAAGACAAAGTTCTACAATGTCTATTTCTGCTACAAAATGCAAATGAAGACGTTTGGATGGGTTAAAATCATGTGCAAGTAGAAATAATATGTTGAAATTTCGGAAATGACACGTCTTGGTATTTTGACCATAACTCTCTCTAGAAAAGTGATATTAAGGTGATTCAAGTGGCTATGGAAATCTAAGAGATAAAACTACAATTCATAAGAAGACATCAAGACGAATTCTGACGTTTAGAGGCCGCGCGGGCGCGCGCAAGTGGTGTTGCTTGTCGTCACACAAGGCAAGCAAGCAACTGTTTGCACACCACAGGGCGCGCGCCCGGGCGCGCGCCGTGACTTGTTGAACACGAAATTTTCAACTTTTTTCCGATTTTTGGCTCTTCCACCTTGTTTAGGACTCTAGGCTTATAAATAGGACTTGAGGAGCTCCTATTTTCGACACACCATCATTCATAGAACTTTTAGACTTTAGTTTTTGGTATTTTTCTCTTCCATTCAACATTGGGATTGCTTGGATTCTTCCCTTGAAGTTATTTTGCTTCTTAATCAAAAAGTAAGATTTCTTCATCTCTTTTGTCTGATTTCAATTGTTGGGTGATTATTATTGTTGCATGATCATGTTTATGATTGTTTTCTTTTCTACAATTGAGATTATGATCCCATCCCCAAGCATGAACTAATTTCCTTGTTCTAGGATTATGATGATTTGATTCAAACAAACAAGCATGAGTATTGATTAATTGATCCGCTTTCTGGATAAATTGTTTTACTTGTTGATTCATGATTGATTGTTTGGCCAACTCTTGATTGTTTGAGGGGATAATTGAGATCGATCGAAGATATTATCCCTGGATTAAATTTATTCAGGGGGTTAGATATGAATCAGAAATGTATTATCTAACCCTAAGGTTTAATGAAAATAGCAAATTATGTTGGGATAGCCATAATCTGTGAATACGAGAGTTATCAGATTTAGACCTAGTCTTTCCATGATTGTTATTTTTGTTAACCGCATGATCAATTAATTGATATTCTGCTTGCAAGTTTGATGAGATGAATCCATAATCCTAGACTTTCTCCCATATATTTTTTCTCCAAGTTAAATCCTGCTTAGTTTTAATTTGTCTTTTTAATTATTTTCTTTTAGTTTAAATAAATCCAACAAATCTGGTTAGAGTGTTTAGGTTTTATTTTTCACACGTCATTGTGATACATAATAATTATTTGCCGGCTAAGTCTTCCTTGAGAGACGATTTGTGGTTAACTTGCTACCCTACAATTGATCTCGTTCTCTTGCGAGGATTGCTAGATTTATTTTAGGTGCTTAGCCGTCGAACAGTTTCATACCAGTTGGAACCCTCAAACCATTTGGCCTTGTAACTGCATCTCTAAGGACACGACTATCAGCAGCAGACCCTTCCCAACCACTCAGAATAAATGAATAATTCATTGATCGATCACAAATGACAAGCACATTTACTGATACTTCACCCACTACAACATAAATGACATTAGGTAACACAAAATTTGTAGCACTTTTTACATAAGGTACATATGTAACACATGTTTGTAACACTTTTTACATTACAATATTTATGTAACACTTTTGTAGCACTTTAACAATATGTAACACTTATATGTAACACTTTTATATAAGTAACACTTTTTAAGTATCACTTTTTTTTGTTATTTATTTTGTAACGCAAATAGGTAACACTTTTATCAATATGTAACACTTTTATATAAGTAACACTTTTTAAGTATCACTTTGTTTTTGTTATTTCTTTTGTAATGCAAATAGATATCACTTTATTTAAGAAGCACTCTTGGCAACACTATATTTTATTGATTGTAACACTTTTTAAGCTATATTTTAGTAACACAAAAATATATAATTATCATTAAATCATGTCAAAGATTTATTTAATTAATTGATGATACCAAACATAAAAATTGTAGACATCATGTACTCTGTTTTTTGTTAACTGAATTTTTATTTTCTTTTTACAAAGTATTTTAGTTTTGCTTTTTTTTTTTATTTTTTACGAAAGCAATTAATTCCGTCTTAATACCGATGGGAAATGCACATGTATATAAATTATTATTACTATTTATTTATTTTTTAATTTTTACTAACGGAGACCAATTTCATCGTTAACCTTTTTTTTATATTTTTTCTACTTTTTAAAAAAAAAATTACCAATGAAAATTGATGTTGTCGGTAATTACTTAGGAATTTTTATCATCGGTAGATTATATTTTTGTAATTTTCTTTATTATTTAGTTTTTTTACTGTTAGAAGTTTTTTATCTGTCGGTATATTAATTTTATATTTATATATTTTTTATTTTTACCGATTGAATATTTATCAGTCGATAAATTTATTTTATATATGTTTGATATTTTTAATTTGTTGTGTCCTTTAATATATAATATAATATGATTTTCAAACTATATACTATACAATATAAAATTTGATATATACAATATATAATATAATTTAATACATATAATATAAAATATAATCTTTATTATATAATATATATTATATATACATGTATATATATATATATATATATGTGTGTGTGTGTGTGTGTGTAGGTGTATATATGAAACAAAGCAAAAGTTGTAATAAGAATCAACTTAGCTTAGTGGCAAATTGACACTTCCATACATAACATGTTGTGTGTTCGAATCTACTTGGTGGCAAAAAATAGTATTTCTACGAAGTGCTACAAAAAAAGTCTTAAATAAGATTCATATGTAACACTTTAGAAGTATTTTTTTTAAAGTGTTACAAATATAAAAAATGTTACAAAAAAGTGTTACATAAGATTCATATGTAACACTTTAGAAATATTGCTTCAAAGTGTTACCAATAGAAAACTTAATGTAACACTTAGAAAAAGTGTTACTAAAAGCTAATAAAAGTGATACCTTAGACTATAGGTAGCACGGGCAAGTGCAGCGCCATAAAAGTGCTACCTATTGTCTATAGTAACATTTTATGGCCATTAGGTAACATTTTTTGAGTGTTACCTAATGCCATTTATGTTGTAGTGACCTTTTCGATTTCTATATCGCGCTTTCACATTTAGAGGAACTCGAACTTCAATGTACGTACCGTCTATGCGCCTAGACAACCCTAATATAATTTGAAAAAGAATGTGTAAGTTCAATAGTGTGTTTTTTAGTTCATTTTATTATCAATTAATAGGAATATCATTTGAAAGATTGTTAACTAGAGATTGTGTTATTTTTACCTTGAACCATTTCCATTGAGAATCTGTGCAATTTTCATCAACAGGTTGTGGATCAACCAACATCAAAGTATGGAGCCTAAGGACAGCTTCAAGGACTACATTGAAGTGTTTGCTTATTGTGTGCCCAGACCTTTCGAAATCGAACTTCACAACCCGATTTTTTTTGTGATGAGCTAAAACAGTCAAGAATATGGCTACTTGTTCACTTATTTGCACATTTCTTGTTCGAACCAGACCATCAACATTCTCCAAAAGGAAACATAATCTACCAAATGCATTTCTATCCATTCGGAGTTGGTCAAGACAATCAATGTCACTTACTTCAATTAAATCACGCATATGCTTAATTTGTGAAGGCAATCTATCAACAAGTCTATACATTGCTCTATTTAACTGTGGTCTACGTCGCCGACCGTTTCGTCTACCGTTAAACATTGTTTGATATGCCCAAACAAACATGAAGAAGCACTTCATTATTGAAATAACCTCCTCTACAATCACAACGACGTTAACATTCTCCGAAGGCATCTATAATAAGAGTTCAAATTAACCAAAATTCAGGATAATCCACATTATCAACGTGTTTACAATCAAATTAAATACATAAAAAAGGAGCTACACAATAGTAGTTGGTGGTGGTCTGCAAAAATTTTGGAAATTTACTTTGCATCTAAGATACCACTGTATATTTTTCCTATGGAAAACTCGCAGATCTGAGGATAAACAACAACTTGTTGCTCAAAATGTAAGAACTAAAAAAGAAAACAGGTAAGCTTCAAGCACTACATATAAGACCATAAACTTTGCAATGCTGTTTAGTTACAATTTAATCACATTCATACATTTGATAATTTCCTAAATTATGCTCTGTTTTTGACGAGATAACAAATTCCTATTGTTATTAACACTTAATTAATGTAATTATTTGAAAAACATTAACAAGTGCTTGCTGAAAATTTCCTATACAATCATAAACACACATAATCCTAAACCAAATTTGCCAGTGCAAGATATTTGTGCAAAATTGAACATAGTGTGACTATCTATATCAGAAAGCTGTTAACATACAGTCCAACGAAAAAACAAGAATGAAAGTTTATGTGCATACATACCTTATAGGATTTCTGGTTTTTCAGTAACTACCGACTACCGATTTAGTACCTTCGAAAACAAAAATCACCAACAGAGTTAACAACTCGTAAAAGCGCCGATTAATAAATAAATCCATAATAACTATTTAAAAATACGAACGAAATTAATGTTGATATGGTATAAATCGAGACTTGTACATATGGATTTGTCTACCAAACCATTACCTCAGAATTTTTGCTTCCGATCTAGGGTTTCTTAGGAGAGAGAAAGAGACGGGTATTTAAATGGGGGTGGTAAGTAAATTGGATGAAATATAAGGGCAGCAAGGTAATTGGCAAGTGAATTTCAAGGGCACAAATGTAAAAGCACATTGGCCATAAAATCTGGATTAATTTATCACAGGGTGGGAGGTAGGATGAATAGTCAAGCATATGAGGGATCTGCTCATGGGCCGTAATCCATTGTACCAAACAGCGGATTATAAATGATATCTCATCCAATCACATGTTATCATGAAAAACAAACGCGCTGTAGGGGTTGTTATTATCCCTATTTTTTTTTTTTTTTTGTAATTACTCGATCGGCTTCCTCTGAAGAGTTTTAATCAGCTGAACAATTGGAGTTTTCATCCGTTTCTAATTTTAACAAAGCTATATATACGGTTTCCCATGTCGAGTATGAATAACAAACATCAAATTGTGTTTCTTGCAACAGAATCAGAAACCCTCAAATCATCAATGGCGAAATACAACGAAATTTCAGTCCCTTTTTCAAATCTCCCTGAAGATATCATCACAGAAATCCTGTCAAGGCTCCCTGTGAAAACCCTTTTGAAATTCAGGTGCGTTTCGAAATCTTGGCTTAATTTGATCTCCAGCCCTCAATTTGTGAACGCCCATCTCAAGAATTCGACTAAGAACAATATGGGTTTCCATAGTAGACTCGTTTTCCATTTACGCTACAGCCCTAGCCCCAAGGTTTTTCACACATTTTCACTTCACCCTAAGATAGATGACTATGAGAGTTTATCTGTGGATAAGTTGGTGTTGAGTTGTCGCCCTTGTTATGCAATTGAGATCGTGGGTTCATGTAATGGTTTGGTTTGTGTAGTTTTGGATTACAATAGTGTTGTTTTGTGGAATCCAACTACTAGAAAATCGAAAACGTTACCCGTTTCTGATAGCAGTTTAGATTTAAGTAAACACGGATTCGGTTATGATGCGGCTAATGATGATTATAAAGTTGTGGAATTTGGTTGTAATTATGATACATTTGGGTATAAAAAAAGTACCAAACGAAATATTTATAGTTCAAGAGTTGATTCGTGGAGAACTATGGAGTGGCCGTGTAGTGATATAATTGATGGCCCGAGTGTGTTTGTGAATGGAGTCATCCATTGGAAAGTGTGTGATGAGAAATACCAGAGGTTTTGGGCTGTAATTGCGCAGAATGTGACGACCGAGACTTGCTCAAGTGTGGATCTTCCTACATTGGCAAGTGATGATGCTGATAAGGTTTCGTTGGGGGTTTTCGGAGGATGTCTTTCTGCATCGTTCTATTGTCATAATTATATGGATGTTTGGGTTCTGAAAGAGTATGGTGATAGAGAATCTTGGACTAAATTAGTTCGCTTCAATTATCCTTCCGTTGAGAACCGTTTTGTTCTTAAGAGACCAAAACTTTTGTTTGTGTCGAAAGATGGAGGGATTTTACTGAAAATTTTTGGGGATTTGATAATGTATAGACCATCTCAGTATCGTGTGATTCATCATCTGAGCAACCCTTTTGTGCTTGAAGCTGCTACCTATAGCGAAAGCCTTATTTCCCCTGATTTCCGAAAAGATTAGAGGAAATTCGTGTAAAGAATATATTTATTTTTATCTATATATTAGAAACAAACAATTATTTGGTGATGCATGTTTAGTTTTATCGATGACTACAAGTATTAGGTTATGATGATATAGAGTTTATACTCTTATGTGAGACCAAATTGATTTGCTTATGTTGTCATGCCTGTTTTCTCATCACATTGCGACGTTTTGGTTTATATATTGTAGACCTTCTGTTTGAATACTAAAGTCGAATTTAATATGTTGTTTAACATGGTGCCAGAGCAGATCCATGCTCGGGCCAAGGTCGACCCATCAGTATAATTTGTTTGAGCAAGGAGGATCCTGTGATGATTATGAATTGACGAAAAAACTCACAAGTGAGGGGGACATGTTGAAATATTTCACTTGTGAATTGTGAGTTGTCCCGCATTGATTGATTAGGGGTAGAAGCCTTGTTCAAAAGCGAAGTGAGCTACTCCTCCTATCACCAATTGGTTTAGGATGGAACCTCACTTGGCGGGCTTGAGCTCTCCCTCTCGTATTAGGTATGCTTCATATGTGGGATCGTACTAAGTCCCCAAAAAAATGGTGTCTGTAATAGAAAAAAGATAGACATGGAGGATGAGCCTCAAAAATTTAGTGGAGAATTTTGACTGGAACTGGCTTTGAATTTTCAAACAATAATTCCTTTAGCTAAAACTATTATTACAAAATCTTGGCAAAACAGAAAAAATTGCGCTTACAATTGTTTTATGTACAATAATTTTGAGAGATGTGGATTGGTTCAAAATAGTTCAATGGTTGGTTGTTTAGATTAATACTAGATCAGGGCCCCTGTGCGGTGCACGGGCTATTCTAATAACCTGTAGAATTATCAAATGGGTCGACAGGTGATGGTCCATCGGGCAAGGAGAAAATTCGGGTCGGGCCAATACGAAATTCCATTGGTCAGCTATTTTTGAGACTTAACATATGAAAAATACACATGAAATGACCCGGTCAGCCAGATTTTGGACCACATAAGTGCAATCTTTTCGAGCCTACAAAAATTACAACCCGATTCCTCGGGCCGAGCCATTTTGACACCTCTAATAATTAAATATTTGTATTAATATTAATCCATACTTAATAGCCTGTAATATTGGTGGTTCCACAAAAAGTTGCATCATTAATAATGGATAAGTTATATAGATGGTGGGTGAAGGATTATTTCCATATATATAGATTTAAATATAACATAAATATTGGACACATTAAGATATACCGACTCATATAGATATATAGATATTATAATACAATCAAAATATATAATTTTTAAATATAATAACTCATTAATATACTTTATATATCAGCACACTCCGTACATATTTTTTCCAGTTTGAAATAACATTATATTCTTTTTTCATCATTTATTATGAATAAAATGTTATCAAATTGATAGTTTGAAAACAAAAGATATAAATTGTATAGTACAACTACGAAGATCGAGTCAGTAGTGCACATTCGTTTCGTATTTTTGTTTAGAATTAGATCTTTTGGAATAAATTTAATACAATATTTAATACTGATAAATCATATATAAATTAGATTGTTAATGCATAACAAAATTAAAATAGACAAAAGCAATATAAATTACAACAATATCGGTCAACAAACTATTTTTTCTTTTTTTTTTTAATTTTTTTTTCCAAATCTAGATGTACAATATTAACTGTATAATATTTAATATTAATTAGACATACCTAAATTAAAATGTCATGCATACCATAATTAAGATAAACAAACTTAATGATATAATTACAAAGATATTGGACATATATGTCTATTTTGTTTTTTGTTTTCCATTAAAAAATATGTAATTTCGTTTTTAGCAAGTGTAAAAAGGCGGGAAAATAAATTTGGAAACATGTTTGTTATTATATATACTAGTGCTTTGCCCGTGCGATGCACGGAGTGTGTTGTGTCGGATAATATGAAATGAGTTGTGTTGGACCATATTAGGTTTGTTGTGTCGAACCATAGATATTTTATGTAAATAAAAATTATTTTTTGAGATATTATTAATAACTATTTGTGATATTACCGGTCGAGTAATCTGGGAATTTTCTTTTTGGTGGGCCTTGCAAATCATTTTTTGCATCTAATTTCTGACATGTTATTTTCGTGGGATTCAAATTTTTTGCAAATATTTGAATTAAATAAGATATAAATAAATAAATAAAATGGATCTAATAACCTTGAATCTCAGTTTACTTCCAAATAGATATAAAGTATGTTCGTTGCAGTATCAAAATGCTTATATAATAAAAACAATCATATGATTTTTAATTCGAAGTTTATAACATATGTATATAAACTGAAAAATTAAAATTGTTATGTGAATAATGTGAAAAATGGGTTCATTATCTTTGATATAATGAAATAACCCAGGTTGATATTTTATATTAAAACTATTAGTAACAACACATTTATATTGTTATAAAAAATATAAATGATATAGAAAATAAAATAAATCTTACAACGCTATCGTGAAAAACACATTCTAGATTCAACACTTGATTTTTGTGATTTTCTAGATTTAACACTTGATTTTTGTTATTGTATAATGACCTTTCACATACGCGGACCAACCTAAGTTTCATAGTCACATAGTTTTCCTCGTGTTTAAATTGTGCATGAGTGTAATAAATGAAATGAAGCCATATACATTTTTTTTGTGGTTGATTTCAAAGAAAGCAAGAGAGAATTTACAATCTGAATTTGCTTGTAATGACATCTCACAATTGTCAACTATTTATAAGGTTGTAGGGACAAATCTGAAGGAAATTACCATCATATATATGTTATAATATAATACCATTCAATTCGAATATTTAATATATGGTAATAATTGGATATGGTTCATGAATTGTTATATATGGATTAGATGTTTTAAAATTTGATTATTTTGGAATATTTTCACTGATGCAAGAAAAAAAGAGACGTTATCAATTTATATGATTTGGTCAATTCTGCATGGCACTGCTGATTGATTTTATACCAATTTGAATCGTTTGAATATTTAATTGCAATTACTATAAATAAACTCAATACAATCTACATTTATGGAAAACTACATATTATAAATTGTAATTACATATTTTAATAATATTTTTATAGTAACATTATAAATTTGATCCATATTTATCTGATTATTTAAATATTTTTTATTTTGAATCATGCTTTATAGAAAAATATGCAACATTTATTCTTGATTGCAATCAAGATTTGGCCTTACTTTCGATTTCTATAAGTTTTTTATGGTAGCCATATAACCAATTTAAACCATATTTAAATAAATTGAATAAGATATATCGGATATCCAAATTAAACTTCCCTATATGTTTTCTCTTTAATTTTGGTATGCCTACGAAAATTAAAAAGTCAACCATATTAATTTTGATTCTAAAAATTAATTTATCTCACAAAAATAGCCATTAACTTGATAAATTACAATTGTATTATAAGGAGAAAATAAAAAAAATACGAAAACAATTTTTAAAAAGTGTCTTACAGTTTTAGAAAGGGATTTGTTATTTTGATAATTTTTTATAGTAATATTATAAATTGTGAATGCAATTTTTGATAATATTTTATAGTAATATTATAAATTCGATCCATATATATCCAAATATTTACACATTTCCGATTTTATATCATACTCTATAGAAAGAGATTCAACATTTATTGCGATTGCAATCAAGATTCAGCTTTAATTTCGGTTCATAAGTCTATTTTGACAATTATTTAGTTAATTTAAACCATATTTAACTAAATTGAAGAGGATATATTATTGAATTGGATACCAAAATTAAACTTCCCTATATGTTTTCTCCTTAATTTTAGTATGTATACCAAAATTAAAAAGTCAACCACATTAATTTATATTCCAAAAAACGTAAAATATAAAATAAAAATATTCAGAATTTTTTTTAGAAAGTGTCATTTAGGCGGGAAAACATATTTAGAAACCATTTTGCTTATATATATATATATATATATATATATATATAGATATTGCATTTAAATTGATTAAATCCAATTAAAAATACTTATTTTAATTGAAGAAAATATCTCAAAATATATATTCAAATATTATATATTGCATATATTCATACATAACATTATATATTTACGTAAGAAGGCAAATACATAGTTTTGAATGTATTTTTCATGATTATGAGATATGATATTTTTTCTTTTTTCACTTCATCAATAAAAGAAATTATTTATATTTCCCGTCTATTGTCTGGTGCTATTTTAAAATTATTACAATACAAAGAGATATAACAAAATGGAGGCTTAAAATATATATAGTCCGTGCATTGCATGGGGTCACATCGAGTTGGTTAAAATATGATATATATAAAAGCAAAAGGTGCATTATAATAGTTGTAATCAAAATGACGATTTTACACATGTTTATGATGAATTTTCTTTCCAAAATTGAATATGCTTTTTATTTATTTTTAGCCATAATTACATTTGCAAAAAGTCAATGATTTTCGATTGCCAGCCATATTCATCAATTATCTAAATTTAATTAAGGCTATTGCATTGAATCTTTTTAATTAATGCAATTACAGCGATTAAATTATACTCTCTATTAATAAGACAAAATTGATTTATGTTTTTTAATTAACCAAAAAAATGATTTACGTTTTTAGCAAGTGAATATAGGTAGGAAAATATTTTTAGTAACAAGTTTGTTATTATATATATATATTAGTGTTTTAACCGTGCAATGCACGGGTGTATATTTGTGAGACCTCCATTTTGTACTATAACGTGTTCATTTTCCTAATAATTCTATGTTTATATCTCTTGCATTATAATAACTTTGTTATAGCATCAAACAATAGACATGAAATATTATCTAATATTTTTTATTGATGAAGTCAAAAAAGAAAAAAATATCATACTACATAATTATAAATAATACATTCAAGGTTGTGTATTTGTTTTCCATCTTCGAAAAATGATGTTTCATGAACCGCACAGGCGTACCTACGTCGCCTATTTCGTTTTAGTCATGTCTAGATTTTAGTAAGTGTGAAAATTGGTGTCACATTTTTTTTCAAGATTATAGTAGTAGATTTGGATGAAAATTTATTTCCAAAGTTGTTTGTCACATGTTTTGTTTGTTAATAAATGCTTCATATAAATAACTAGTGTCTTTTTTTTTGATAGATTTTCTATTGGAAATTGTAAAAGATGTAATGAACGAGCAGAGGAAGTCGGTTTTGGGACGGACGACGGAATTTGACAAATCGAGTTAGGATCACAACCAAACGTTTTGTTTCATACTTTTGATCAAAATGTTAAATATTGTAGTATTTTATAGCCATTTTAGATATGGTTGGTTTGGACTTTACATTCATAGTTGATATAGGAATATTTTTTAGTTAATGTCGTATTTATTTTCATGGTTTTTAGATACTGTAAGCAGAATTCAGTTGCTTTGTATGCAGAATTTAATTGCTTTGTAAGCAATTATTTTCATGGTTTGATGGTATTGTAAGCATAATTCAATTGCTTTCTAAGCACCTTAACATCATTTCACAAGCAATACTTTACGCACAAATAAGCAATTGAACATATGGGACTGTAGTAACCAAATTTTGCAAGAATGTTGAATTATTGGCTCGAAAAACACTACATCAGTCACAAATAAGTTGAGTACATAGTAGTAATAAACATTACAATAACCACACATAGGCAATTTGTAATATGTGAATAAATAGTATCAAACAAATAAATAAGCAGTCACAACATATTCTCGAACATATACTTTTTTTCTCATTTATTAAGAATTATTTTTAAAATGGTATTCCGTTGTCAATATCATCAAAATTCATTCGTTCTTCTGGAGTCATATTTTTGTCACATTCTGGTATCCAGTTTGGAGATGAATTCGATGTTATTTCAATCCGTTGTTGTGACACATATGATATCCCAACTGATTCAAACAAAATAAATAATTAAGCAACATTTAGAATATACATAAGCATATAGTTATGCACATGTAAGCAAACGTCTAGCCATAGCTAAACAAAGTACTGAGTTAGAACAAATGGGGACGTAATAAAAAATTTGAATACATATAAGCAAGTATTCATACATACATAAGCTACATTTTAGTATCACCCAAACAAATTTCTAGGTTGAAAAAACCATCAATGATTGAATGAATAAGAGTCCATATAAGTATAAGTTTTTAAATTTTTGCATAGCATGATAGTTGTTCTCAAACAAACTATTATTAATGTGAGAGTTTAAAACACAGTAAAAACTAAGCAAAATTTTGCATACGTGTGAACAAGTATAAGTAACATTCTGGCCATATCAAGCAATTTTTTTTAAAAAAAATGGGAATAACGAAATTTCATGAAATTTTCTAGATTTAAGCATATGGAGTGAAGGAAACATATCATTAAATTTATTTGGAAATCAACTACACTGCGTGGGTTGAATGAAGGATGCCACCAATTGTGGGTAACTCCCCTATTTTCATGGGATTTACTAGACTTAGCCAACCTCCCTATTTTTTATGTGGACTAATTTGTCCCCATTTGACTTTACCATTTATTTTATTAACATTAATCAGAATTAATAATAGCCATTGAAATAGGTAGATATATGGTCTGGATTTGGTCCTATGTATTCATATATTAAGGGGGTCCTATATAACCCCCTATATATATTGTTCGGTAAAATATATCTGGTGGAAGGTTTCTGCTTTCGGAAAATGGCTGGAGTTTAGTGTATATGCTTTTAGTCGAGGCCTGAATTGGATTCAGTCTCTGCAAGACGAAAATGCCCCGTATATCGAGTGCTTACGGTTCGGCGCTCGCCTCTAAGATACAACGACTTTTACAGTTCCAGTTAGCAGCACTGGCAAAACCGGAACAACAACGAACAACAAGATGTTCTTAACTTTCAAGCTTTTGAAGGTAGGATGTCAATATGCTCGTATGATGCAAATGACATGTTATTATCTGTTTTTTCGTGTGTTTTCAATCTGCAGGGTCGAGTAATTATAGGCCTTAGGTGCCTCGTATAGAAAGATCGCATCTTTCGGCTCGAAAAGACACATTTGCACTAAACAAACGCACTGCACATGGGGAGCACGACGCGCACGCACGCCGCGGCGCTGCCCTTCGTCTTATTTGGTGCTCCAATGTTTAGCATATCACACGACCCAGGCACGCTTGCGGGCCGTGTGCTCGCTGCGTAAGCGCCCGGACTCAAAATTTCAAAGAGGTAGCATGACCCGACCGCACGGCCGTGCTTCCGCCCGTCTTGTGGGCCAAACCTTTTCCCAATTTGACTCTTTTAATTAATTACGAAAATTAATTAAATGTATTTAATTAATTACAAAAATTAATTAAACATTTAATTTTAAAGATTTTTGGTCCAAAAAGAATAAGGGCCTTGAAGCCCAAGCCCACGCCCACGACCCACGACCCACGACCCGGACCGGACCGAGCCGAGCCGGCCGACGGCGGCGGCACGCGTGTGTGTGCTTTGAACCAAAACCACAAGCATGTAGGTCCTCACCCCTTTAAAAACTTGGGTGCCCCCAAGGGCCCAAACTCATATGTCCAACTTGGGATATATTAAGTGTGCAACTTTATCCTCTTTTTCCAATGTGGGATAGAGCATCTCTCCTTCCCCACATTTTCCATTTTCCATACCATTTATTTGTATTAAGTGGCTAACTTCTAGCATTAATTTCTCATTCACCCGGAATCGATTTTGAGAAATTCCAAATGCTATTCTCATCTACTCTCTTAGTAGATTTTTTACAAATAATTTAATTCCATTTTTTACAAATGGAAACCACTTAATTATTTGGTCAAAATCGGGTCAACACCCATTTCTCAAGACCAAAATTCCAAAAATCCCCCACATGAATGAAATTAATGCATGCGTGTATGCAGATTCGCTTGAAAGTCTCGGCGAATCGTTATTGCATCAGGAGAGGTAGCTTGTGGCTTTGAACTTTCCTTAGTAAAATACCATCAGATTTACTGGCTGCTTAGTGACGCGATGTCTTGAACTACTCAGCCGTTCGTGTAAACCAAGACAATAGTACTTACGCAATAACAACTCCAACACTTGTTGTTCTCACGTTGTGTCCATTTCAGCTCTGGACCATATCTTAGATTCATAAGTGTTTCTTTTGAAGCGGCCATTACTTCTCACTTATATAGGTGATCTCCTATTGAAGAGTATCCTACAATACTCCACCTTTCGGTATATGAATCATTAAAAGTCTTAAACTTAACCTCACCACATTCAGCAGGTTTACATACACTTGGATGTATCGAGAATGAGCTAACACATTTTCCAAGTGTTCAGCTGAACATTCATAACTTAGTTGTCCCATTGAACCAAGGTCTTGGGATCTCCAATTCACAAGGTTGGGTTACCGCTATGAACATTGTTTAAGTTGTGGATTTTAATCTCATTCCCCTTAACAGTTTATATAATTGATCTCGATTTATGCCTTTCGTAAGCATATCCGCAAGGTTTTCCTTTGACTTCACGTAGTCAACCGAAATAACCCCATTCGAAATCAACTGTCTAATGGTATTGTGTCTTTGACGTATATGTCTAGACTTACCATTATACATACTACTTTGTGCCCTTTCGATTGCTGATTGACTATCACAGTGTATCATAACAGCAGGCACAGACTTATTCCAACAAGGAATATCCTCTAAGAAGTTTCTAAGCCATTATACTTCTTCTCCAGCTTTATCTAAAGTAATGAACTCGGATTCCATAGTGGATCGAGCTATGCACGTCTGTTTAGAAGACTTCCACGACACCGCTGCTCCACCTATTGTGAAAACAAATCCACTTGTGGACTTGGAGTCTTTTGTGTCTGATATCTAATTGGCATCACAGTATCCTTCTAATACTGTTGGATATCTTGTATAAAGCATTACATAGTTCATGGTATACTTTAAATATCTAAGTACCCTTGTCACGGCTTTCCAGTGATCCGTACTCGGGTTACTTGTGAACCTACTTAGTTTACTCACTGAATATGCAATGTCTGGACGTGTACAATTCATTAAATACATCAGACTGCCAATTACCCTTGCATATTCCAGCTGAGAAACTGGTTCGCATCTATTCTTGGCCAAGTGTAGACTTAGATTTACAGGTGTCTTAGCCGGAGGATTATCAAAAGCATTAAACCTTCTAAGTATGCTTTCGACATAATGGGATTGTGACAAGATAATTCCATCTGAAGTCCTAGAGATTTTAATCCCTAATATAACATCAGATAATCCCATATCCTTCATGTCAAAGTTCTTCTTCAACATGTTCTTAGTATTCACGATTAAATCATGACTACTACCCATGATCAACATATCATCCACATAAAGGCATACTATGACGTAATCATTTGTAGTACCTTTAATGTAGACACACTTTTCACATTCGTTGATCTTGAAACCGTTTGACTTCATAGTCGAGTCAAACTTTTCATGCCATTGCTTAGATGCTTGTTTTAGTCCATAAAGTGACTTAACAAGTTTACACACCTTTCGCTCTTGACCGGGTGCAACGTACCCCTTGGGTTGTTCTATATAAATCTCATCTTCAAGCTCACCATTCAAGAAGGCAGTTTTAACATCCATTTGATGTATCTCAAGGATATGCAAAGCTGCAATAGCAATGAGTACATGAATGGACGTAATTCTCGTGACAGGAGAATATGTATCGAAAAAGTCATATCCCTCCTTCTGTCTAAAACCTTTAGCTACCAAACGGGCTTTATACTTGTCAATTGATCCATCTGCTTTATACTTCCTTTTAAGGATCCACTTGCATCCCTAAGGTTTGCAACCTGGTGGGAGATCAACCAACTCCCAAGTATGATTTTGCATGACGGAATCTATCTCATTATTGATAGCTTTTTTCCAGAGAGGAGCTTCTGGACTAGACAATGCTTCTTGAATAGTTCGGGGTTCATTTTCTAACATATAAGTTAGAAAATCAGGACCAAAAGACTTAGTTACTTTTGTCCTTTTACTGCGTTTTGGTTCCTCTTCATCATCACTTTGAGGTAGCCTTGCAGTTTCATAAGTTCGTTTACTCGAACTTTCTTCTTTCCGTTCTTTGTTCGGAAAGATATTCTCGAAGAATACAGCATTCCGTGATTCAATGATCATACCTTCATTTATATCAGGAATTGCTGACTTGTGCACTAAAAAACGATATGCACTACTATTGTTAGCATATCCAATGAAAGCACAATCGATCGTCTTCGGACCAATTCTAACTTGTTTCGGCTTAGGTACTTCGACTTTAGCCAAACACCCTCACACTTTGAGGTATTTATATGACGGTTTACGTCCTTTCCATAGCTCATATGGAGTTTCGTTTTTACCTTTGTGTGGGATCTTATTAAGAATGTAGTTTGCAGAAAGTATGGCTTCCCCCACAAGTTTTGGGGTAAGCCAGAACTTATCAACATCGCATTCATCATCTACTTAAGAGTACGATTTTTGCGTTCTGCAACTCCATTTGATTGAGGTGGGTAAGGTGCAGTCGTTTGATGAATTATACCCGCTTCCGAGCAAAATTCCTCAAATGGAGCAACATACTCTCCGCCTCTATCACTCCGAATCATCTTAATTTTCAAATTAAGCTGATTTTCAACTTCATTCTTATAAGTCTTAAAAGCTACCAAAGCTTCATCTTTGCTTTTCAAGAGATACACATAGCAATATCTTGTGCAATCGTCTATAAACGTAATGAAGTACTTTTTCCCACCTCGAGTTTGCACAAGTTTTAAATCACATACATCTGTATGAATTAACTCGAGTGGTTTGGTACTTCTCGTTACCGAATGAAACAGTGCTTTGGCCAATTTTGCTTCAACACAAATTTCGCATTTGTCTTGTGAATCGGTTTTAAACGTAGGTATTAATTCCAGATTCACTAAACTTTTAATTGTGTTAAAGTTTACGTGTCCTAATCTATCATGCCATAAATTAGAACAATCCAACAAGCAAACAGAAGTAATATTTTTATTCTTCGCCTCTTGGCGGAAAACTGACATTACACTCATTTTAAGCAGGCCCTTATCAAGATAGCCTTTTATATAAAAATAGATTATTCTTGGTAATTACAAACTTGTCGAACTCAAACACTAGTCTAAACCCGACCTTGCTAAGCGAAGGATCGTAAACCAAGTTCTTGCGGATGTCTGGGACATGCAGCACATCTACACGCGTAAGCTCCTTTCCGGAAGTCATCTTGAGCCTTTCCAAGCCCAACGATGTTGGAAGTCTTCCCCATGAACAGCTTCCTTCCATTAATCGGAGTGTAGAAGGAGAACATCTCTTTATCGGCACAAATGTGACAAGTAGCCCCAATATCTATCCACCACTCCCTTGGGTTATCCACCATATTGGCTTCAAATACAACGACGGAGAGATCGAGCTCCGACAAGTCAATTGGAACCGACTTGTCCTCCGTCACATTGGCTTGTTGGTTGCCACCTTGATTGCCCTTCTTTGGGTGTCGGAAATCCTTAGCCATGTGGTTTGGTTTGCCACAGTTGTAGCAATTCCCGTTGAACTTTTTGGCCTTTCCTTTTTCCTTCCCAGAGTGCTTGCATTTCTTGCTAGTGTTCGATTCAGCAAGATTGGACTTAGCCTCCATTCCGATTTATCTTGGATTTCACATCGATTTTCGGTTGTCTTCTCCGGTCGCGAAGCCGAACAATCAGATCCTCAAGCCCCATCTCTTTGCGCTTGTGCTTGAGGTAGTTTTTGAAATCATTCCACAATGGCGGCAATTTCTCGATTATTGCAGCCACTTGAAAGGATTCATTAAAAATTATCCCTTCAAACACTAAGTCGTGAAATATGATTTGAATCTCCTGAACTTGGCTGATCACCGTCTTGGTGTCAACCATCTTGTACACGAGGAATTTGCCGACAACAAATTTCTTTGTGCCGGCATCTTCCGTTTTGTACTTCTTCTCCAAGGAATCCCGAATGTAGGTCCCAAGGGGTGTAAGTGTAAGGTTTAGAAGGGGGGTTGAATAAACCTTACCAAATTTTTGATTTAGTCCTTTTAAAAGTTCAGAGTTGATACTACACAATTTGTGTCCTTGGTGATGACCAATTTAGTTAATCGGAGGGTTAGTCTCTCAACGGACTCAATCGAGCCGTTGATGGAATAACTCATTTGTTAAGTCTAAATTAACTCAAGCGTGGTTTGTTTTTTGGAAGACTTAACACCCTTAAGTTTGGTTAAGTAGAGATTTAGAGCTTGATTTAGTACTTAGAGATTATCTAATGGATAGCAAATATGTCGTGAGAAATAAATGAGATATGATGCAAGAATTAAAGTCTTTGAAATGTAAATGACACAATAAGATTTTTATAGAGGTTGAAGATGGGGTAATTCTTCTACTCCTCTCTTCTCCAACTCCCGGAGGAATCCACTAGGTATTGATCAAGATATACAAAGTGGTAGTAAATCGGATACAAGTCTTGATCACACGGTGACTTGATCCTTTGGGACTCGATGCTGAGACGCCTTGATCACTCGGTGGCTTCTCGTGACGACTCGGCTTCTTCACAGGGGGTTTGCTTGCTACTCTGACTCACTTGCTCAAGCTCTTTGGATTTGATCACGAAGCCCTCCAAAAGCTCAAGACTTGGTTCGACCTTGAACCTTCCTACACTCCTTCGTGGAATGTAGACCCTTGATTCTTGATAATTTCCTCTTCAACCGATTGAAGTTATCTTTCCTTCCCAGGTGAGTGTTGGATTGATGTTCTTCGTAGTGTAGGCTTGAGGATTTAGCGTTTAATAATTTGAGAATATTTCAAGGTTATAGTTCTAATAATTGCTTGAATGTATTTGGTTCTTGTAACCTTCGTAACTCTTTCTCGTAGTCATTCCTCGCCTTTTATAGTGATCTTTCAAAAATCATTGTCCGTTGAAGAGATAGGCTTATTTTTGAAAGTCACTTGTGGTCGTTGGCTTGTCTTGTTGCGAGTTCTTGGAATTGCCATTTCCTCGTATGAATTATTCTTCACCTTTTCGAGTTCGACACGGTGTAGTGCTTCCCATTGGTTTATTCCTTTGCGCGCTTCCGGGACCGAGCAGCACGAGAAAGGTAGTATGGAGATATTACTTGTTTAGGTAATTCTCTTGATTTACGTACTCTGATCTTTTTGATTATCTCGACTTGACCGCATTTCCTCGCTTTCCCAGGTGACTTAGAGTCGCCTTCCAATCATTGGATGACTCTTCCGTCACTTCATCTTGAGACTTGGCTTTTCTTGAGTTGACTTGACCGATACTCCACTCACCGCATCTCTTTGCTCCTTGATAGAGTTCCGTCTTCTCTTCTTTGCTATACTCGGCTATCTTGCGGTGGAGTCTTCCTTCTAGTCTCGATTGTTTTCTTGCATGTTTGGGCATAGCCGACTTAACTCACTTGACCTTGCCCTATTTATTACAAAGCGTTTACAACAATAATGGGGTGCCAACTTCCTATTCTAAGTTTTACATGGCATTCATCAAAATCTAAACAATAAATTTCCCAACAATTTCCCCCTTTTTGATGATGCCAAAACTTAAACCATTCAAAAATGTAAATAGCAAAGATACATACTGGATAGTGTATTCACATAGAATGTATGCATAGAATCAATCCTTTTATTGATCATAACATTCTTGTTCTTTTACACATTTGTTTACAAGGTGTATCGAGCAAACATTTGTCTATACAAGAAAAAATAAAGAATTTATAGCTTTATTGCGGAAGACTTACATAGTATGTATTTACATAATAAAATACATGAAGGGGTGGACAAAGAACACTTCATGTCCTTCGTTGTCTCCTTCTTTCATCCTGTTCAAAGATCTTCTCTTCTTCTTCTCTTTTTCTCATTGTCACCGCTTCTTCTTCTTCTTTTCATATGCTCGCTGGCAGCCTTCATCTCTTCTTAATCTCTCTTGTCTTTCCTCCCATAGCTGAGTTTGTCTCTTATTTTCTTCTTCTATTCTTTTCGCATACTCAAAGATTACTTTTAGCCACTTGCAAATTTGCTACTTGGTCAAGACCATTGATGAGATCCCTCCTTTCTTACCCGGATCTACGTACTCAATGTTTTTGGGCAGAGGTCAGTCCTGAAACCTCTTCCTCCACCACCGCTTCTTCCTCTACCTGCGGGGCGTGTATTGTGCGGGGTCTTCTTCTTTCTAGCCGAGTGAGTGACCGGAGTGACAAAGCAGAGCGATCTTAGGTAGTCATTTGTCTGTCGCCTTCTTCACATAACGTGAGACCCTTTTCCCAAGACAAGTCCCAAGCTTGAGCCATAGACATATTTGCAAAGTATCCTTGGATGCGAGCATTTTAAATTCATCAATTGATCGTGGCTCGTCCCGACATCCGAGATGGCATAAGTGTCTCATCTCCACCGGAATGCCTCCATGTTGTTTCAAGATGTTCATAACTCGGGCATCCATTCTTCCTTCCACTTCCTCCATCCCCGCTTCAATTGTCTTTCTCTTTTCGACCATAGATATAGCAGAGTGTTGGAGTGGCGAGTCACTGGGAGTTTTTCGATAATATCATTTGTGACAATACCTTGTTGGGGGGTTTGTGCGATCATCAAGGTCACATTTTTCGATCCTTCCCCTCAACGGACTTTCCTTTCTTTTGTTTCAACACTTCCTCAATTTGTCTTTCCTTCGCATTGCATCCTCTTTTTCACTTTAGATCTCTTCTGTGCTTTAAGGTATTCCTCTTCCCCTTTTTGGCATCATCAAAGGAGAGAGGAACGCCGGAAACATATCTTGGCAAGCGGAAATCGAGCCTGCGATAGTAGAGTTCTGTCTCGAGTCTGTTTGTGGAGTATGCGGCACGAAATTCAGCGAGTAGCGTTGGACTGTTGAAATTAGCTTCATTTCAGCCATGAGAAGGCTGAATTTTCTATTCATATTTTCTTCCGATCTTTGGAGATCACTCTTATTTTGCTCACGCAGCAGACTTTATCTCGGCAGTGTGAGCTTCATGCATGTGCTCAATGTGTTCTCTCAATTTCGTTTTTGCATTAGCATTCTCGACTCTCCATACCAGCAGACTTGTTGAACAATGTCTCAAGTATCTAACTTGTTCCACACGCATTGTTTCTTCTTTGTTGCCACCATTCCCCGATCCTCGATTGTTATGCCTCTCAAGTCGCAGAAGGTTGGCATCTGTTGTCGATCGCATGTCCATAGAGGCCTGGTGCCTCTCCATCCGTTCAATTTCAGCAAATAATGCCTTGAACACTTCCCCGAACTTAATTTGTTTCTTCCATTGCATCGATGGCCACGCAGCGTCAAAGTCATAGTCGGTTGGAACGATGGTACGATGAAATGACAGAGCTGGTGCAGTGGAAGCGTGCGAGCTCGTTCTCGACTCTTCATGGAGGTCGGGTACCTCAGGAGGAGAAAGGAAATGATTCTACAAAGGAATCATCACGCCAATCGGGATTTGTTCAATGATGAGAGGTGCACGTGAAGTTCCTTTTGGAGTCGAACTGCTGCGGCTTGAGGAGCTGCGCAGATGGACTCTGTTTGGTGGGTCTGTTGTGAAGTGGACCCGACTTGTTGAGCCTCATTTGTCTCAACGACTTCGTTGGTCTCATTTGGTTTCTCCAATTGAGTGGATGGTCTCGGCCTTATCGAGCGTCATCGGACGATGATGAGATTTCCATTGGTGGCTCATCATCAAAATTGAAAGTTTGACGAGTAGTCTTGAGATCGACTTGCTCGTCCGGGAACATCCGCGGTGAGTCTTTTGGATGCATCACGGGGATGACTCAGCTTTCTTCGCCCGCCTTCCCGATCCCGAGAAAGGTTACATCGGGATTATCCTGGGAATCATGAAGCGCGCTTATCTCCTTTTCGAGATGGATCAATGATAGCAGGAGGGATGTTCTCTACTTGCTTCTTTACCCCGGGAAGTCTCAACCTCCCGTGGGCCTTCATTACCTCCTACAGTCTCAAGCTCGCGGTGAGGCCTTGGACTCTCCTTTCGACAAAGTGTCACTGTCTTAGGGTCTTCGTGGTGGCATCCATTGGAGTCTCAACCCCATGGATTGCACTTTCATCGCCGCAGTGTTAACTCCCCTGTATCATTCCTTCCTTTGCCTCGATCGCATCGCGGCGTCATTAGCCTTCAGAGCGGTTGGCACCTCGGGTGAGACAGTCTCAACTATCCGAGCTTTGTTGATGGCAACTTCTTTGTTCATTTTGTGTTTGTACTTTCTCCACTTCGCCTCCCGGATTCGTTGTGGAGTCATCTCGCACATTCTCCGACCTTGCCTGCAGTGGAGGAGTTTCCTCACCGGTGGCGCACACGGTGAGTGACTTGGAATGGGGTCACTCGTCTCCAAACTCCCTACTGTTTCTCCGAGTGTTGTTAGTTGGGGCGGTGGTAAGACACCTTCATTAGGGGTTGGCTCAATCGGGGTTCCCATCGACCAGTTTCATCGCCACTTCCCTTAATTCCTTCTTCCGAGTGAGTGGGGAAGTGGTGGCAAAGAATAACGGTGGCGATTTCTTTGAACTACTCCCATTGGATCAATTTCGGTGTGTTCGGAGGACTCTCCTGGTCCCTCCATCAATCTTTTCTCGTGAAGGATTTCGATTCGTGCAATGCTTGCATTTGCATTTGCACTTTCTCGTGGCGCAATGAGTCCGGATCCTCATCATCACGATAAGACATCAAGGAGATGATGTGTGTGTTTACGTGGTGCGGTGATAGAGGGAGATCTTTGGCCTTCTCACGTGCCTCGCCTTCTCGTCTGTCTTTCCTTCTCCTTGTCCTTGAAGATCTGCAAGATATTTGTGCGATTTTTCTTCATCCAGTGCTTGGACCACAGTGGTCACTCCAAGGAAGTTCAGCTTCCTCTTCCTCTTCTATAAATTCAGGCCGTTGGAACTGTTCCCTTGATCGACTCAATTTCCACTTTCTCCACTCGCAGACGATTTTGGATGTCCGGGTAAAGTGGGGATAGGATCATCACATCACTATCGCCTCTTTCGGCTTCTTCTTGTGTCTCATTGCGCGGACTACAAATGTGTCTTGATTTGCCTCTGACGCTTCTTCACAGACTTATTTTTCATCTATAGTATCCGGAGACTCTACTTCTCCAGCAGATCTCAGATCTGCTCCCGGTGAGTGGCCGACTCGGCCCGGTTTCTCAAGCTCGGAGTGCTTGATGATTCTTCTTCGTCTCCTAGTTTGTACCAGAGGGATTTATGGTTCGAGAGACGGTTTCTTCGAGTCTTGGGCGGCGGGGGTGTCTTTGGTGTCTTCTTATTAGGAGTGGCCATCTTGGCTTGTCGATCTCTCTTTTTGACGATCGGAGAAGGTAGTTGAGAGTCCTTCTCGACCGCTCGCTTGAGAGGCGGGGAGGAGACACGCGAGGGGGCGGGTGACTCTTTGGGGCGGGAGCGGGTTTGACTTTCTTTCTGCAGAGCAAGATCCTTCTTAGCAGTTTGCAAGCGGCTTTTCTTCTTTGGTGGAGAGGAAAAGCAGATTTGTATCTTGGTGGTGATTCCCCTCACTCGTGTCGCCTCTCTTGGCATAGGCTCTCTCGTGCGCGAGAGGTTTGATCTCGAACATCCTCTTGTTTACATGGGAACGCCTTTCCATGTCTAAGAGGGACTCCTTTCACCTCCATCACCGGCCAATCACAGGCCATATCCTAGGGATCCTCCAAATGTACCATCTTCCTTGAAGGATTTGTTCCTACATTTTGGCATACTCTGCTTTGTAAACAAACAAATTTTTGATTTATTTTCCTTTCTTCAATGATCGCCGCCATCATGATCAATTTTGCTTTTGATTGGTCAAAGCGCCAAATTTGATGTCAATACATTTGGCAACTATGTCCAACAACTTGTGATAATCCTCCTTCAAGAAGCCTCTTGTTTCTTTGTGTAAACTATTTTATCAAAGATAGTCGGGCTTGGCTACTTTCTTCCAGCGCAAAGACCAGGTTTACATAAACCGTTGATTTCGATGCTCCTTCCGTCGGTAGTGAGCGGTGTTCACCAAATCCTTGGCAGAGATGATGAACTCCTTTCCGTGAGCAGAGGATTTTATCCCTTCATCGTGAATCTCGGCATTCACGTAGAAGCGTGCGACCTCCTCCACATAGGTCATCGGATATTCGTCGTAAAGCGATTTTAGCCCGGACGCTTCCAATTTCTCGTAAATTTTCTTCACTAGGTGTCGTCGGACCCTGTTTCACCATGCCGTCGAAATCCACAGTAGACCGGTGTGGATTTGCTTTCCTAACTTGACAAAATCATAGGTTGGTGCTATTTTTCAGATTTCACCAAGAAGAAAACTTAGAGGTTGATTTGAAGATAGATAGGGTTTCGAGAGAATTTTTGCCTTTGCTTCCGAGAGAGAGAAATGAACAGTTTTGGTAGTGTGTGAGAGAAACGGACGAAAATGGTTTAAGTATGGTTTATGAAAGGGCGTGCGGGTGGTTTTGAAATGGGATCGAAATCAACGGCTTAGATTTGCACGCCGATTGAGCATTTAATGTCTCGTATTTAATGTAAAAGCATTTATATCCAATCATAAGTTTAATGTGCGGCTTTTTTTCTGACACGTCATAATTATCCGACGTCATTCTTAAAAACATTCCCGCTTAGTAAAAACGATTGCGTTTTTGTCACTTTGTTCATAAATGACTCAAACTTTTACCCTTAGTGGTTTAACTCTTCTTCTCACAGATTCTCTTTGTGACTCAATTTGTCGGTGACTTGGTATATTGTCTTTCCGATACGGTGATTTACTTAGCGATTTGTGAGTTGACTCTTTTTCCTTTCGTGTTCCATTTCTTTTCTTTGATTTTTCCGAGTGTCATTTCACTCAATTAACCCTAACTCATGCTTGAGTTCTTCAAATCTTGATTCACATAATGGTTTTGTGAAGATGTCGCCCAATTGTTTATCGGTTGAGATATATTCCAAGATGATGTCCTTCTTTTCAACATGATCTCTTATGAAGTGATATCTGACATCGATATGCTTTGTTCTTGAGTGCAACACAGGATTTTGAGTGATTGCTAGGGGTGATCATAAATTTTAAATAACCGCCCGCACCGCCCGCACCGCACCGTTATTACATATTTATTGAAAAAACCGCGATCAGAAATTTTATACATAAACCGAACTGCCTTTGCGGTGCGGTTTGCGGTTTTTATTGATAAAAACCGCAAAAAACCGACCGACCGCTAATTACATAGAAACATATGATAAGGATAATTACGTAATTTTGTTACACCTCAAACCCAACCCTAAAACATTAAAACTAGTCCGAGACTTCGAGCGGTCAATCTCTATTCTTCGTAAATTTTCGTCTTCTCTGTTTTCTCTCAATCTTCATTACGCCCCTCTCAACTCTCACAATTTCACCACTTAATATTCTCTCAATCATCACTCAATATTCACACATAAACCCATAAGACACAAGGCCCACAACCACATTTAATCTAAGGCGGGTTGTTGAGCTCCAATATTTTGGTCATTTGAAGGAACATGTTGTTGGGCTCCAATTTTTAAGTAAGTGACTTTGTTTTTATTTTTAGTTTTTGTGAGAATGAACTGAATGATGCATTTTTCTGATTTTTTTTTTAATTATTAGGATAACAACATTCATAACAATATTTTTAGATGTACCTTTTGGCATTTATGTTCTAAAATCTCTTCAAGAACGAGAGTTGGCTTTTACTCTCAAAATATACCGTGTACTTTTTCGATTTTATTTAGGGGTTTCTTAAACAAGAGCATTACATGAGATTTTCCATTGTAGTTAGTTGATAATTTAGATTAAATTGCTTTATGAGGTTTGTTGAATGTGTTACTTAAGAAAAATATTTCAAATTAAATAATTATAATTAATATGAGCAATATGTTTAATTAAATATATGCGGTACCATTTATTTTTTATTGAGCTTTTTCCATGGAGGATTTTGTTAATGCAAGTGCAACAAAGTAAGTTTCATTTGTTTGAAAAAAATTCATTATATTTCATTTTGATTTAATATTAATTATGCTACAAAATTTATGTTAAACAGGAGGATTTTCTATCTTCCGAAAAAGCTTCTAACTGGAGATCCTAGTAGAAACAATGGCTTCAAATAAGGAACAAGAAGAAGCTCAAAAGCAAAACCAGAGTATTCAATCGGGTGATGGAGAAATTATTCCTCAAAAAAACAATTCAAATGAAAAGAATGTTATACATGAATCCCATCCAAAAGTGACAAAGCCATCTAAATTACCGCCAAGAGAAAACAAAAACTAAAAATTTGTTGATATAGTTGAGACAAAAGATTCAAAGAATACTTCGAAATTTGGGGTCATTTTACTAGATTAGAAGGTTGTAATCCACCTAGAGCCGTATGTAACTATTGTGGTACAAGTTATCTTTGCTCATCCAAAACTTAATGGAACCACTAGTATGTGGACTCATTTGGAGTCTTCGTGCAAGAAATATCCGCTTAGATTGGATAAGAAGCAAAAGACTATGCATGATTATAAAGGTGTGCGTGACAACAAAAATGATAGTTCTGCCATCAAAGGAAAGACTTTAAATCTTGAAGAGGTCAGGAAAAATCTTGCTAAAATGGTAATCATTGATGAGTTGCCTTTTAAGATTGTGGAAGGGGAAGGATTTAAAGCGTACTCTCAATCTTTGGAACCAAGGTTTCAAGTACCGTCTAGGCATACTATTGCTAGGGATTGCATGAAAATTTATCTTGAAGAGAAAAAGAAATTGAAAAGAGTTTTGAAAAATGAAAGAGTATGCCTAACTACGATACTTGGACTTGAGGTGCGAGAATTTGAATTATATGTGTCTTTATCGCACATTGGATAGCGTTGATTGGAATTTGAAAAAAAGAATCATTAACTTTTGTATGATTGAGAATCATAAAGGGGAAACAATAGGGAAACAAATAGAAGAATGTTTGTATCAATGGAATATCGATAAAGTTTCCACGATTACAGTGGATAATGCTAGCTCTAATGATAAAGCAATCAGTTATTTGAAACGAAAATGCAAGTGGAAAGATGTCATCTTGAATAATGATTATATGCATGTAAGATGTTCCGCCCATATAGTTAATTTGATTGTCAAAGAAGGACTAGAAGAGCAAAATGAGAGTATAATGCGGATTAGGAATGCTGTGAAGTATGTAAGGTCTTCTCCAAGTAGGCAAAATGCATTCAAGAAATGTGTAGAGAAAGAGAAAATTGATTCAAAAAGCCTTGTTTGTTTAGATGTAGAAACACGATGGAATTCAACTTATTTGATGCTTGAGGCTGCAGAGAAGTTTGAGAAAGCTTTTGAGAGGATGGGGGATGAAGACCAAAGGTATATAGACTACTTTGATTGTTATGGATTGAATCAAGATGATGAATGTGATGGGAAGAAAAAAAAAGTGAAAGGGAATAAGACTATTGGACCTCCAATGGACATAGATTGGATTATTGCTATGAATTTTGTCAAGTTCCTAAAAATATTCTATAATGTTACTTTAAAATTTTGTGGTTCTTCATATATCACTTCAAATGCCTTTTTTCGTGAACTTGCTACTGTGCATGTCGTCATATCCAATATGATCAACAAGGGAGATTATAATATGGCTTGTATGGCTATTCGAATGAAAGAGAAATTCAACAAATATTGGGGAAATATTGATAACATCAATTGGTTGTTGTTTGTTGCTATTCTTTTGGACCCAAGATATAAGTTAAAGTATGTTAATTTTTGTTTTGCAACAATGTATCAAGGGGATGTTTCTCATGTGAGCATAATGACTCAAAAAATTGAAGATTTGTTGGTTTTGTTGTATAAAAATTATGCGGATTCAAATTTTCAGCAGGATAGAGATGAAAATACAATGCAAGGTTATAGTTACATGCATGCGCGAAGAAGATGACCCAAGTGAATTGCTAGAATCTCAATTTGCTAGGCATCTAGAAGAAGAACATTGTGTTGAGAGCAAATCTGAAGTAGCAAGATATTTACTTGATGGTTGTGAAAAAACGAGTAAGGATTTTGATGTATTGCAATGGTGGAAAATCAATACTCCAAAATATCCTTTTCTTTCCAAAGTTGCAAGAGATGTATTAGCTATTCCGGTATCCACTATTGCTTCAGAATCTGTTTTTAGTACAAGTGGTCGTGTGATTGATCCATTTAGAAGCTCTTTATCACCAAAAATGGTAGAGGCCCTCGTATGTTCTCAAGATTGGTTACGTGTTACACCTTCACCAATTGATCTTAGTGCAATATTGGATGACATTGAACAATTTGAGAACATAGAAAAAGGTAAAACATTTCAATACTTTGTCTATATTTTTTATCATGCTTTTAACTAGTTTTTATTTGTATTAATGATTCTTATTTTCTTGATTTCGAGGCTTCATGCTCTTCCGTGGTTTTAGATGATTAATAAAAAAGAAATATATTTTACGGTAGTCCAATTTTGTTCATTACTTCATTTTGCAATAACTCACAATTTTACCTTTTAAGCATATTTATAGGTAGATTTAAGAGTATTGTGTAGAGGTTTATATTTTAGTAAAATGGAGTGTGAATTGGTTATGGAGTATGAAATGAAGATGTGCAATATTGAATTTGTCCATATTGTCATGTTGGGGTGTATATGGAGTTCTATTTTTAATTTTTGAATTAAAGTACAAAGATACTTATAGTGACTATTTTATTGCCAATTGTAACCTGTCAAGTTGAGTAATACATGAAGTATGAAGGCTATTCCATCCCATGGACTTTTTGTATATCGTAGTAATGAATGCGGGTTTTTGTAACTTAAACAAGTCTTGTTGCAAAGTGTTGCCACTACATTTTATGTATTCGATTTTCACGTTTTTACGCACTCGTTTAAGTGTTTATTTATTCCTACTATGAAGACGTTTTTTGGGAATTATAATTTTTTTATACTAGAGTAAAACCGCGAAACCGCCCAAACCGCCAACCGCTTAAAACCGCACTTTCGGTTTGACTCAATAAAACCGCAGTTTTAATTAAATTTAAAAAAAAACCGCACATGGCAATTCGGTTTTATAATTGATGCAAAAACCGCAAAACCGCACCGTGAGCACCCCTAGTGATTGCAATTGCACTTGTGTTATCACACATAATTGGAATCTCTTTTTCTTCAACTTCATAGTCTCTCATTTCTTTGTCTCATCCATAGGACTTGGGCACAACTGTGTTTGCCATGCCTATGTATTCTCGCCTTCAATTGTAGAGGTGGCTATTGAATTTTGCTTCTTGCTAAACCAGGAAATCACTGTTTCCTAGCATTTGACATGTGCCTCGAGGTGCTTTTCTGTCCACTCTGCATCCAACATAGTCAGAGTCTGAATAGCCAATTAGTTTGAATCCACCTTCCTTTGGATACCATAAGCCAACTTCTTGGCTTCCTTTCAAGTATCTCAATATTCTCTTAGTTCTTTGTCATATGACTCTCTTTTGGAGCAGATTGAAATCTCGCACATACACCTACAAAGAAAGGTGATGTCCGGCCGCTTGCCGTGAGATAGAGCAATGATCCAATAAGTGCTCGTATCTTGTTTGATCTAGGGCTTGCCATCCGCATCCATGTCCATTTTGGTGATGTATTCATTGGTATTTTCACGAGAAGACTTCTCCTCCATACCAAATTTCTTCATTAAATCTCTCGGTGTATTTTGTTTGACTTAGAAGGTTCCATCCTTCAATTGTTTCACTTGGAGTCCAAGGAAGAATGTCAGCTCTCCCATCATGCTCATTTCAAATTTACTTTGCATGAGGTTTGAAAATTTTTCACTGACTCTTTGTTTGTGGATCCAAAAATGATGTCATCCACATATATTTGAACAAGCAAGTATACTCTTTTTGTCTTGGATTGAAAAGTGTTCTATCTACTTTTCCTTTTGTGAATCCATTCTCAGTTAGGAATTGTGACAAGGTATCATACCATGCTCTGGGTGCCTGTTTCAATCCATACAAGGCTTTCTTGAGTTTGTATACCTTATCTCCAAGAGTCTTCTGCTCAAATCCTGGAGGTTGTTCAACATACACTTCTTCTTCCAATAAACCATTTAGGAATGCACTTTTTACATCCATTTGATTTACAATGAAGTTCTTGTGAGCTTCATAGGCAAGAAACATCCTTATTGCTTCCAATCTTGCTACAGGAGCAAATGTTTCATCAAAATCTATTCATTCTTCTTGGCAATATCCTTTGGCTATTAGTCTTGCTTTGTTTCTTACCACAGATCCTTCCTCGTTCATCTTGTTTCTGAACACCCATTTAGTACCAATAACGTTTTGATGTGTGGGTCTTTGAACTAATTCCCATACTTTATTTCTTTCAAAGCGATTGACTCTTCTTGCATAGCTTGAATCCAATGTGTGTCATCCAATGCTTGTAACACATCTTTGGGCTCTATTTGCGAGATAAAGCATGTGAACATAGCTTCTTGTTGAGTTCTGGATCTAGTTTTGACACCTTCTCTTATATCTCCAATGACAAGTTCGGTGGATGGTCTCTCTCACCCATCTTACATCAAGGTTGGAGTAAGTTGTCGGGTTGATCGTCTAGAAGCGGTGTTGCTTTGATCATCTCTCTCGTAATCACTTATTTTTTGCAAGTTTTCATTTGTTTTTGAGATTGACTATCTCATCTTCTTCTCGAATTTACAATTCCGTTTCGGCTTCAAAGATAGGGATTTTTCGTATGCTTGGATGATTCAAACTTATCGATTGACTCTTCAATGTCTTCTCCATTTACATTTGGCTCATCAAATACCACATGAATGGATTCTTCCGCAACCATAGTCCTTTTGTTGAGTACTCTGTAGGCTTTGCTTTCATTTGAGTATCCAAGAAGATACCTTCATCCGCTTTAGCATCGAAGGCCTTTAGATTGTCTATGCCATTGTTGTGGATGAAGCATTTACATCCAAATATTCTAAAATACGCAACATTTGGTTTTCTTCCAGTCCAAATCTCATAGGAGTCTTTGTCACAATTTGTCTGTTTTTATCATACATCTGTTTTGAGTGTAGCAAGTTGTGTTTATCATACATCCATTATTATTCCATTGACAAACTCGGTTTCTCTCCCGATCTTATTTTGATAATGGTTTGGCTCTTCTCGTTTTGAATCCTCTTCATCATTTGTGGTAGTTTCGTAGAGTTTCTTTCTTCTTACACATGAATATTGTCCATGTATATCTTGAGTAGTCATCTACTACCACCAAGGTGTATTTCTTTCCACTTATGCTATTTGGTTCTCTTTGGGCCAAATAGATCCATATGTAGAGATGCAATATCCTTGTTGAAGATGGGCATGTCTTTTCTTTGAATGATGATTTGATTTGTTTTCCTTTTTCGACATGCATCACATATACTCTCCTTCTTGTATCTTGAGTCCGGAAGTCCTTCCACAAGATTACTTCTTGCAAGCTTGTTAATCGTTTTGAAATTCGGGTGACTCACTTTTTGTGCCACATCCAACTTGATTCATTTGTGCTCTTTGCTAATAGACAGTCTTTGGGTGTAGCGGTTGACCAATCTACTACATACATGTTCTTTTGTCTACATCCTTGCAACACAACTTCATTAGATTCAAGTATCCTTGATTTGGCATATACCCATGTTAAATCCAACATTATAGCCCTTGTCACAGAGTTGACTGATGCTTAACAAGTTGAAGTTGAGTCCTTCAACATATGCAACATCTGTGATTTCTAATCCGTCCCTCTTGATAGATCCAATGCCTCTTATTTCACCTGGAGCTTCATTTCCTCCAAATATGACTTTTGCTCCTTTAACTTCCTTGAATTTTTGATTTTTGTTTTTCTGTCATATGTCCGGAGCGACCACTATCCATGTACCAGGTTCCTTGGCACTCACTGTTCCTTGAAACGCAATCAAGGAAATTAAGTTTTAGGTACCCATATTTGTGCAGGTCCGAGGGGTTAGAGTTGTAAGATGATCCAACCAACTTATAGCCAAATGATTTGACTCTAAGGGGTTTCCATCTATCGTGCCATAATCATAATTAATCTTGGCAAATTGCTTGGGGATTTTAGGTTCATACAAATTTGTCTCTTTTCTCGTATGCATGTGTATATGTTTTAGCAATCGCCTTCTTTGGGTAATTGTGGTGTCTCACGAGTGTAGTGCCTAGTTGCATATTTGTCTTTGATGAAAGCTCTATACTTTTGGAATGGCCTTTCTTTGAGTTCTAGGCCTTTGCCATTTGGGCTTATATTCCATAAGTCTATCTTTGATAGTTCACATCATTCCAATCGGCTTGGCTTGGATATTTTCTACCATTCCCATCATATGTATTTCTTTTATAGATTTTAAGGGTTTTGGTAGCTCGCTTCTTCTTTTCTGAGTATTTCTGTTTGGAGTTTTTGAGGAACTCGATGAATCTCTTCTCTTTTGTCCTTTCGCGCAACTCAGCTTTTTAGCTTTTTTTCCTTTTCCTTTATAACCAAGGCCGGTTTGCTTGTAATTGTACTTTGGAGTGAATGTGTGTGCAACATTTAGGGTTTTGGATTTTTTAGACTCTTCATTGCTTGAAGATCCTTTTTCCAAAATTACTTTTGGAGTTTGACATACACGAGGAATTAAATCCTAAGCTTTGTCTTGTCTCCACATTCTCTTTGACTCATAATAAGATCATCCAATGATTTAGATGCCTTAGTGAATGATGCAATCACATTCTTGAGGTCATTTTCCCTCTTTTCTATGGTAACTATTTCTGCTATTAGCTTAGCATTTTCAGCCTTTAAACTTTCATTCTCATCAGCTATTTGACTTAGAGTACTCAGCTCCTTAGTCAGCTGTGAGGATTTAATGTGTTCAAAATCTTTCATCATTTTGCCTAATGAATCATAAAGATTAGTGGGTGATGAAGTGTGCGTGTCACAGTCACTATCACTAGAGTCTGAGTTTGATGAGTTGGAGTGTACCTCATCTTCTTGGTTAGGTTGATCTTGTTCCTTGGCCATTAAACGGATCGGGACTTCTTCTTCGAGTCACTTGAGTAGTCGGCTTCTTCACCGCTCTCTCGAATCATTGTCTCTCTTGACTTGGTTGTTTCAGCATGATCTCTGCTGACCAACATTGCCTTTTTCTTTTCTTGTCTTCTTTCTCTCAAGACCTTTCTTTCTTCTTCATTCATGTATTTGTTGACTACGAGGATATGGGCAATCAATGGCGTAGTGACCTGGTTGTCTACAGTTCAAAGATAGATATTCAACCTTTTGATCGAGATCTTTCCATTCTTGGATTGTATCGACCCTTTGATATTGACTTTTTGATGATATGTTCTCTTGGTTGGCCTATCTTCCCTTGACTTGGAGGAGCCGAGTGTCTTCGGAAGATTCGCCCTTGCCTCTCTTGTAGTTCTTATTGAAGAACTTGTTGAACCTTTTAACCATCGGGCTATTTTTCCGGATCAATGACTTCTTTGACCTCGGCTCTCTTTCCATCCTTAACAATTAGAGCAAATTTGTTTTGGGTGCAAATTTGTCTCTTCTCGATCTTTTCTTCTCGGCTCAAATTCGTAGGCTTTGAGATCCGAGAATAGTTCATGGTTGGAGGTCTTCAATAGGTCCATGGAATGTCTTAGTGCCATGACCTTCATTTCCCATTCGGTTGGGAGACTTTTTAAGATCTTCATACACATTTTCTTCGTGTATATTCCTTTCCAAGTGCGAGATAGCTCGTTGGTGATTTACGTGAACCGAGCATCCAATTGATCCAGGTTTTCTCCTGCGATCATTTTGAAATTCTCAAATTTTTGTACTGACCAGCACCGATAATTTATTTTCTTTGATTTGCTCCGAGCCTTCACAAATCGGTGTTAGTTTGTCCCATTTCTTTGGCCGTTTTGCATGATTTGACTTTATTGAACATGGCTTTGTCAAGGTTTTGTAAAGGATGTCCTTGGCTACATTGTCCAGGTTGTATCTTTTCTGTCATCATTTGTCCATTCAGTTCTTGGTTTTTCAACCATGGCGGAGTCCTGGGAGCAAGATCCTCTTCACCTCACCGCAACTCTTCTTATAGCCGTGTTCACCTTTAAGATTTGCAAGTGGCCCATCCTCTATCACTATCCACATCTCATCATGTAATCTTTGATAGATGAGCTTGCATACGAATTTTCCAATCATCAAATTCTTCAATTGTGAACATAGGAATGCGTGTCAAATTTGCTTCCATGATAATGAATTTTGATGATAAAAAGAGTTTTGAAGGTTTAAGTACTAAAGCAGGCTTTGAAAGGTTTGGAGATCTAGTTCAAGAACCGGTGCGCGGAAGGCTCAATGAACCAACCGCTCCGATACCACTTGTAGGTCCCAAGGGGTGTAAGTGTAAGGTTTAGAAGGGGGGTTGAATAAACCTTACCAAATTTTTGATTTAGTCCTTTTAAAAGTTCGAGTTGATACTACTGTTTGTGTCCTTGGTGATGACCAATTTAGTTAATCAAGTAGGGTTAGTCTCTCACAGACTCAATCGAGTTGTTGATGGAATAACTCACCAGTTAAGTCTAAATTAACTCAACGTGGTTTGTTTTTAGCGGAAGACTTAACACCCTTAAGTTTGGTTAAGTAGAGATTTAGAGCTTGATTTAGTACTTAGAGATTATCTAATGGATAGCAAATATGTCGTGAGAAATAAACAGATATGATGCAAGAATTAAAGTCTTTGAAATGTAAATGACACAATAAGATTTTTATAGAGGTTCGAAGATGGGGTAATTCTTCTACTCCTCTCTTCTCCAACTCCCGGAGGAATCCACTAGGTATTGATCAAGTATACAAAGTGGTAACAGTCCGGATACAAGTCTTGATCACACGGTGACTTGATCCTTTGGGACTCGATCGGAGACGCCTTGATCACTCGGTGGCTTCTCGTATGACTCGCCTTCTTCACGGGCAAATTGCGCTTTGCTACTCTGACTCACTTGCTCAAGCTCTTTGGATTTGATCACGAAGCCCTCCAAAAGCTCAAGACTTGGTTCGACCTTGAACCTTCCTACACTCCTTCGTGGAATGTAGACCCATTGATTCTTGATAATTTCCTCTTCAAGCGATTGAAGTTATCTTTCCTTCACAGGTGAGTGTTGGATTGATGTTCTTCGTAGTGTAGGCTTGAGGATTTAGCGTTTAATAATTTGAGAGTATTTGGTTACTGAGTTCTAATAATTGCTTGAATGTATTTGGTTCTTGTAACCTTCGTAACTCTTTCTCGCAGTCATTCCTCGGCCTTTTATAGTGATCTTTCAAAAATCGCGCCCGTTGAAGAGATAGGCTTATTTTTGAAAGTCACTTGTGGTCGCTTGCTTGTCTTGTTGCGATCCTTGGAATTGCCATTTCCTCGTATGAATTATTCTTCACCTTTTCGGAGTTCGACACGGTGTAGTGCTTCCCATTGGTTTATTCCTTTTGCACGCTCGGGGTCGAGCACTTCGAGAAAGGTAGTATGGAGATATTACTTGTTTAGGTAATTCTCTTGATTTACGTGCAACGGATCTTTTTGATTATCTCGACTTGATTCGCATTTTTCGCTTTCCCCAGGTGACTTAGAGTCGCCTTCCAATCATTGGATGACTCTTACGTCACTTCATCTTGAGACTTGGCTTTTCTTGAGTTGACTTGATCGATACTCCACTCACCGCATCTGTTTGCTCCTTGATAGAGTTCCGTTTTCTCTTCTTTGCTATACTCAGTTGTCTTGCAGTGGAGTCTTCCTTCTAGTCTCCAGTTGTTTTCTTGCATGTTTGGGCATAGCTGACTTAACTCAGCTTGACCAGCCCTATTTATTACAAAGCAGTTTACAACAATAATTGGGGTGCCAACTTCCTATTCTAAGTTTTACATGGCATTCATCAAAATCTAAACAATAAATTTCCCAACACAGAATTCCTTGGATGTCTTGAACGTGCTATAGACGTTATAGAGGGTGTCGTCTAGCCCGTTCAAAACGTAATTGCGACACAGAAAATCGCTGTTATGCCAAGCATCCACAGCGATTCTCCGGTTGTTGTCAACTTCTTCATCGCCTACGGAGGGAGGGGGTCGTCCTTAAGGAAACGAGACAACCCCAAGGTCGTCAGGTGGAACAGCATCTTCTGTTGCCAACGTTTGAAGTCGGCGCCGGAAAACTTGGGCGGTCTTTCGCCATGAGCGGGAGCATCAGCCATTGGTGTGAAAGAGATCGAACTTGATGCCATTGTCTTCAACAGAAATAGAAACTTTTCGTCTTGCGATTGTTCGGTAAAATATATCTGGTGGAAGGTTTCTATTTTCGAAAAATGGCTGGAGTTTAGTGTATAGGCTTTTAGTCGATGCCTGAATTGGATTCAATCTCCGCAAGACAAAAACGCCCTGTATACCGAGTGCTTACGGTTCCGGTGCTCGCCTCTAAGATACAACGACTTTTACAGTTCCGGTTAGCAGCACTGGCAAAACCAGAACAACAGCGAACAACAAGATGTTCTTAACTTTCAAGCTTTTGAAGGTAGGATGTCAATATGCTCGTGTGATACAAATGACAGGTTATTATCTGATTTTTCGTGTGTTTTCAATCTGCAGGGTTGAGTAATTATAGGCCTTAGGTGCCTCGTATGGAAAGATCGCGTCTTTTGGCTCGAAAAAACACATTTACACTAAACAAACGCACCTGTACAGGGGAGCACGACCAGACGCACGGGCCGTGCGCCTGCCCGTGCGCTGGTGCTCCAACGTTTAGCATAGTACACGACCCAGACGCATGGGCCGTGCGCCTGCCCGTGCGTCCAGACTCAAAACTTCAGCAGGTAGCACGACCCGTGCTTTCGCCCGTGCGCGGGGCCGAACCTTTTCCCAGGTTAATTTTAAAGATTTTTGGTCCAAAAAGAATAAGCGCCTTGAAGCCCAAGCCCAAGCCGGCCGACGGCGGCGGTGCGCGCGCGCGCGTGTGCTTTGAACCAAATCCACAAGCATGTAGGTCCTCACCCCTTTAAAAACTTGGGTGCCCCCAAGGGCCCAAACCCATATGTCCAACTTGGGATATATTAAGTGTGCAACTTTATCTTCTTTTTCCTATGTGAGATGGAGCATCTCTCATTTCCTACATTTTCCATTTTCCATACCATTTATTTGTATTAAGTGGCTGACTTCTAGCATTAATTTCTCATTCACTCGGAATCGGTTTTGAGAAATTCCAAATGCTATTCTCATTTACACTCTTAATAGAATTTTTACAAATAATTTAATTCCATTTTTCACAAATGGAAACCACTTAATTATGTTAGGAAATTTATTGTTTAGATTTTGATGAATGCCATGTAAAACTTAGAATAGGAAGTTGGCACCCCATTCTTGTTGTAAAATGCATTGTAATAAATAGGGATGGTGTTTGAGTTAAAATGACTATGCCCTAACATGCAAGAAGACAACCGGAGATTAGAAGGAAGACTCCGCGAGACAGTGAGTATGGCAGAGAAGAGTAGACGGGAACTCTATTGAAGAAGCGGTGAGATACGGTGAGTGGAGCATCATCAAGTCAACTCAAGAAAAGCCAAGTCTCAAGTTGAAGTGATGAAGAGTCATCCAATGATTGGAAGTCGACTCTAAGTCACCTGGGGAAAGCAAAGAAATGATCAAGTCGAGATAATGAAAAAGATCCGTTGTACGTAAATCAAGAGAATTACCTAAACAAGTAATATCTCCATACTACCTTTCTCGAAGTGCTCGGTCCCGAAGCGTGCAAAAGGAATTAACCAATGGGAAGCACTACACCGTGTCGAACTCGAAAAGTCGGAGAACAATTTATACGAGGAAGTGGCAATTCAAGGATCGCAACAAGACAAGCCAACGACTGCAAGTGACTTTAAAAAATAAGCCTATCTCTTCAACGGGCAAATTTTTTAAAAGATCACTATAAAAGGCCGAGAAATGATTTTGAGAAGAACAATGGACCAGAACCAAAACGTTCAAGCAATTATTAGAAAATCTGAAATATTCTCAATCCTCAAGCCTACACTATGAAGAACATCAATCCAACACTCACTGTGAAGGAAAGATAACTTCAATCGGTTGAAGAGGAAAATCTTGAAAAATCAAGGGTCTACATTCCACGAAGGATTGTAGGAAGGTTCAAGGTCGAACCAAGTCTTAAGCTTTTGGAGGGCTTCGTGATCAAATCCAAAGAGCTTGAGCAAAGTGGGTAGCAAGTAGCAAGGCACCGCCTGTGAAGAAGGTCGAGTCGTCGAGAAGCCGGTGAGTGATCAAGGCGTCTCGGATCGAGTCCCAAAGGATCAAGTCGGTTTGTGTGATCAAGACTTGTGGTATGCGGGATTGTTACCACTTTGTATCTTGATCAATACCTAGTGGATTCCTCCAGGAGTTGGAGAAGAGAGGAGTAGAAGAATTACCCCATCTTCGAACCTCTATAAAAATCTTATTGTGTCATTTACATTTCAAAGACTTTAATTTTCGCATCTTAATTGTTTAGATCTGCTAATTAATTTGCTATCCACTTGATAATTTCTAAGTACTAAACCAAGCACTAAATCCTTGCTTAACCAAACTTAAGGGTGTTAAGTCTTCCGCTGAAAACAAACCACAGTTGAGTTAATTTAGACTTACAGCTGAGTTATTCCATCAACAGCTCGTTGAGTCCGTTGAGAGACTAACTCTCTTGATTAACTAAATTGATTGTCCACCAGACACATTTGTGTAGTATCAACTCTGAATTTTTAAAAGGACTAAATCGATAATTTGGTAAGGTTTATTCAACCCCCCCTTCTAAACCTTACACTTACACCCCTTGGGACCTACAAATTATTTGGTCAAAATCGGGTCAACACCCATTTCTCAAGACCAAAATTCCAACATATATATATATATATATATAGATTATGATCTATTAGGACATTATCCGAGTGCAACTTATGCCTTTAATATCAATACCATATTTAAATGGCATATTTCATGAATTAAACAATAATATTCGGGAAAAAAATATTCCCTAAAGTAATTTGTTTTATGATAAATGAATTTTCATTCAATTTTTAAGTCTCGCAGAATCCCACACAAAAATAATATTTTGGGTATTTTCTAACGATTTAAGTGGTATTTTTAATTTAAAGATTATATCCATAAGTTTTCTTCTATTAGAGAATCTCATTGTTAATCAAAGTTTGTTATTAATTTAGTTTAATACCTTAGATTGTAAATTTTGCTTATCAACGTTATCCAAACTAAATAAAAAATTACACGATTAAATCATTTCTTTTTTGGATGTTTCATGCAAAACAAAAATCAATATTCCTTTATAAATATAGTCTTTTAGTATTAAAATATTTGATCGATCTTCTATGTGGTGGTAGCTCGTGCCCGGTTTGCGTTTTTTTGGCCAAATCTCTTGTAGAGAGTGACTTAGTCTCCTCAGGTTGGAATGTTTTAGTTTGGTTGTGATAGTATTTTTAGTTTGGTTGTGTATAGTTCCCTCCTTGGTATTTGTCTTTTTGATTGAATTTCTAATGAAAAGTCTATGGTTTGAAAAAGAAAGAAAATAAGAGTCTATCATCAGCAGGCCTCCACTAATCATTTACACCCTACAAAATATATCTGAACCATTCATTTTCTCCTTCATTGTACCACTACTTTTCTTGTGCATGCCATGTAAAGTTACCAGGTAAAATTTACCAGCTATAGGTGGTCACCGAAAGAAAAAGCCTGAACTTTTTCCTCACTTAAGGGACCGAATCCAAAGTTTTTAACAAAAAAGACCAAATCTCCAGATAGGCCTTGCTTAATCGATGACAAAAAAATAATTTTGCCTATTAGCTATATCTAGCAGGCACAAAGCATCACATTAATTAATACATTAATCATTTTATGAACATTCAACACTTTATTAGGATGTTTCAAATATGAGAATTTATCCTTCTCATGGTCTGGGAAAACAGAGACATATTTAGTAATTTTAAGAATGATGCTCAGAACAGCCACATCATAATCCACATAATCAACAAAATTTAGCCTCGATCGATAACATCTGTAATATGCAATAAATCACTAGAGTAGTTTATAAGAATGAAATAAACAACTTTCACCTTATAATACTGCATATTTTGTAAATCATATTTCTCTCCATTTCAATCGAAAGCGAAGTTCTTGTTCTCCGTATGGATTTTTTGATGCTGCATCAGTACGGGCAAACAACGTTGTTCCCCGTATACGATGCCATTCTCGTCCGCTCTTGTCAAAACATTCCAAGCTTACTTCCTCCAAGTCTTGTTGCCAAACGTAGTGCCTCCTTTTTCTTCCCCTTAGGAGGTTCTTGCAGAAAAACTCAGTCACTTGCATGTCTCGTCCTCTGAATCCACTGATCTTTGCGTTGGCGTACGAGCACGGGCCTAGGATTCTTGGACGACAAATACGAAACAAACAATTTAAGAAGGCTGGAAATGAAGATGGAAAATATCCCGTTAACTTCAAGTGCTCTACTACCACAACTTCACATAAACCACCATAATTGTCTGCAATGTGCCCATTCCTCCTGCCACCACCGTGATATCGGGAAATATCCAGAGAAATTTCAGATTGATTCAACGCCTTGAGCAGTTTGTTTAGCTTAAAGAACCATGATGATGAAGCATCATCATCAAAACAAACATCATACGATAGACGTATATCCGACTTCCACTCACTGGAAGTTGTTGCAAAAGCAATGGATGGGGCAATATCACCTACATACTCAAATTTAACTATGTTTGGGGCATCAATAACAACCTTATCGATGGGCTCGTACGAACTTATAACGGTCAGGTGCTTAATGGAATTATTTGACAGCTGGAATTCTTTTAAGTCATAGCAATACTGAATGGTCAAGTTTTCGAGAGTGGGCATGTAGTTAGAGGAAAACATGTCGGACGACCAGCTAGCCAGTCGCACCTCGCTCGTATATAAAGACTTCAGATGAGGGAAGTACTTATTATGTCCGTGAAACCAATTCGCAATGCCTACAATTTTGATGGTTTCAAGAGTCGGGGCGTTGATTTCAACAATGAGATCTTTCTGAATATTATACATTAGCCAAACAAAATCCTTAAGATTACAACCCTTATTCACCCTAACGGTTTTCAACCCAATGCAGCTATTGAGGTACAGCTTTTCAATCAAAGGGCAGCATGATATTATCTTCTCAAAAGTCTCATCCTCAATATAGACCAAGGTGAGGGTAAGTGTTTGTAGATGCTTAAAAAGTACCTTGTCGAGAGGATTTTGGCTCAACTTGCATCTATGCAGATATAATTTTTGGAGAGATTCGGCTTTAAGTACTACCGAGGGCAGATCAAAGTATTCACATTTGTGTGAAAGCTAGCATATAAAGATTGAACGTCTTTACACGCATATTAATTACGACTCTTGAGATCCATTTCTCAAGAAGTGAAATTGATTTGGAATGATAATGATCCACCCACATGTCCACACGAAATTCTTGTATACAAAGCTTTTGATCATGGTACCCTTGTAAGGTCTTGTCCAGAGTGGACATGAATGTTTCTTTATTTCCATTGAAGCAGTCTTCATGAAACTCAATTTTCGGGCGAGTAGACCAAATGTAACGCCATGATTTGGATAATACACAAGTTTGGACGGCCTCTTTTTGAGAGAGAAAAGAGAGTATGTGGTGCGATATATCTTCTGGCAACTCTGATATTCTGTCCATCGAGTTTGAACCATCATCATCATCGTCTCTTTCTGTTGTCTGTATCTCCACACAACGCTTCAATAATTTTTGGAGATAAACCCTAAAATTTCTTTTTATGTAACAGAATATTTGATTCTGGCTTTCCATGCCACTTTCACTCATCAACAAATTTTTCTACATGAATTAATCCAAATCAATTTTACGTAGCAAGAGTACTTTCACTATTTTGTGGTAGAGTTCCACTGATTTTATTTTGTTTCCTATCGGGGTTAGTTCCTTCCTTTTAGGATAATTGTTATTGAATTAGAACTTATTGTTCTTTGTAGGGGTGTTCATCGAATCGAATTCCGAATTCTTCGACTTCCTCGAATCGAATTTAATCGAATGAAAATTTTAAACCTCAATTCGAAATTCGATCCTAATTCGATTAATTCGAATCGAATTTAAACGAATTGGATTTCTCGACTTCCGAATCGAATTCGAGTCAATCCAAAAATCCAAATTTATCGATAAAGTGAATAAAGTTTGGATTCATAACATAATATTTTTGGACTACACCCAATAAAATTCCAGATTTTATTTTTTTAAAATTACAAATTATCGACTAACCATTTTTCATTGTTTAATTTAACTAAAGACTATCATAAATTCATAACGAACTCCCTTATATAAATTTAATAAATTATTTTGTGCCAATTTTATACCGGTACTAGTTACTTGATAAATAACTTTTATACTCAAGTATGAGGTATCAAATTGACAAAATGTACGTGTGTAGATAAAGAGATATAGTGTGTGTTATCATATAGTTTATATTTTAATATGATCTGAAGATAAATATATGTAATGTAGTGTACAAACGTATAATGTATAATGCATATTATAATAAGAATTTAAAACAAATAAAAAAAATCAAAGACTATATTGTATAAATATATAATGTATGTTGTATAGTGTATGTACACAAGCTTTGTATTTTTCCATAAAATGGACATAGCTGGTGGTAGGGGTGTTCATTTTTCGAATGGATCCGAAATTCGATTCGATTCGAATTCGAATTTTAGTTTCGAATTAGGATTTTTGAATTTCGAATCGAATTTCGAATCAACTCGAATTTCAAATATGAATATTTGAATCGAATAACGAATTGAGGTTTTTTTTTTCGAATTCTATTCGAAAATCCTAATTCGAGGTAAAATTTGACTAAATTCGAATTCGTATTTCGATTCGAATTCGTATTACAATTCGGATTCTTATTTTAATTGAATTCAGTATTTCAATTCGAAATTTATATGTATATATTTCACACTATACATAATCATTTATTGTATATATGTAAATTATACACACACATTTATAATATATATAAACGAATAAAACAATAATGTTTAAATGAAAATATAAAATTATAAATATATGCTCTTTCCTTCTTGTTTTTTCAGTTTTTGTTAGAAATAATTATACTTAATAGTATATGAAATCCATTTTACATTACTAGACCATATTCAAATAATTATTGTTTGTGCTAAAAATATATTTTAGGAAAAAACTATTTCGCTCTTACAGTCTCACATGGAGGGCATGTGGTGAAATAATCTATAAGAATATTCCACCAGCTATGTCCATTTTATGGAAAAATACAAAGCTTGTGTACATACACTATACAACATACATTATATATTTATACAATATAGTCTTTGATTTTTTTTTATTTGTTTTAAATTTTTATTACAATATGCATTATACATTATACATTTGTACACTATATTACATATATTTATCTTCAGATCATATTAAAATATAAACTATATGATAACACACACTATATCTCTTTATCTACACACGTACATTTTGTCAATTTGATACCTCATACTTGAGTATAAAAGTTATTTATCAAGTAACTAGTGCTAGTATAAAATTGGCACAAAATAATTTATTAAATTTATATAAGGGAGTTCGTTATGAATTTATGATAGTCTTTAGTTAAATTAAACAATGAAAAATGGTTAGTCGATAATTTGTAATTTTAAAAAAATAAAATCTAGAATTTTATTGGGTGTAGTCCAAAAATATTATGTTATGAATTCAAACTTTATTCACTTTATCGATAAATTTGGATTTTTGGATTGACTCGAATTCGATTCGGAAGTCGAGAAATCCAATTCGTTTAAATTCGATTCGAATTAATCGAATTAGGATCGAATTTCGAATTGAGGTTAAAAATTTTCATTCGATGAAATTCGATTCGAGGAAGTTGAAGAATTCGGAATTCGATTCGATGAACACCCCTAGCTGGTGGAATATTCTTATAGATTATTTCACCACATTCCCTCCATGTGAGACTGTAAGAGCGAAATAGTTTTTTCCTAAAATATATTTTTAGCACAAACAATAATTATTTGAATATGGTCTAGTAACGTAAAATGGATTTCATATACTATTAAGTATAATTATTTCTAACAAAAACTGAAAAAACAAGAAGGAAAGAGCATATATTTATAATTTTATATTTTCATTTAAACATTAGTGTTTTATTCGTTTATATATATTATAAATGTGTGTGTATAATTTACATATATACAATAAATGATTATGTATAGTGTCAAATATATACATATAAATTTCGAATTGAAATACGAATTCGAATTAAAATAAGAATCCGAATTGTAATACGAATTGAATCGAAATATGAATTTAATTTAGTCGAATTTTACTCGATTAGGATTTTCGAATAGAATTCGAAAAAAAAACCTCAATTCGTTATTCGATTCAAATATTCATATTTGAAATTCGAGTTGATTCGAAATTCGATTCGAAATTCAAAAATCCTAATTCGAAACTAAAATTCGAATTCGAATCGAATCGAATTTCGGATCCATTCGAAAAATGAACACCCCTAGTTCTTCGATTACGATTCTTTTTATTGTACAGAAACAAAATGGGGGAAAATATTAGAAAATAAAAAAAATCATAAAGAAATTAAAATAAATAAATAGTTTATTTTTAATTTTAGATATTTGTCAACTTCTCATCCAGTCAATTACACATGGCAACTTCACCACATTTATCTATGTGGCAATTTTGTGTACAAAATTAAAATATAACAAATTGAAAAGATAACAAATTTAATCAAGATTATGAAAGATAAAATATAATCCAAAAAATAAAGGATTTTTCACAATTAGTTTGGAAAAGATCAAATCTAGCTATCCGAAGATATTTTTTTTAAAATATTCAATGAGTTCAGAATATATATTTTTGAATTTAAAAGACAACAAATTTAAGAGATGAAAAATAGTCTAAAAGTCAAGATTCTATCTAAACTATCTTTTAGATTTTTTATCTTTTAAATTTGTGACACTAAAATTTTATATTTTGACAAATCCCGTGTAACACACGGATGTTATTCTAGTAAACTAATTAAAAGCAAATTCTTTATTTTTCGGATTGTATTTTATCTTTTAGAATCTTGATTGAAAGTGGAAAGACTTCCCATTATTAATTCAGATGAGATAATATATTTTACGAAAATATAAATTTTAAACTAATAGAATAATATTTAAAAGATAGTGTAGATATAGTACTAATGGGAAATGTTGGAATACTTGATAAATTCATATACACTCAAATTGTCGCGTCGTTAATATAATATAAATTCATGATTGATTTGTATATAACAATTTAAAAGATAGTGCAGATAGAATACTTGTTTTTGGATTTCTTGTTATCTTTTAAATTTATTATCATTTAAATTATTAGATAGGGATTCCCATAGATAAATGTTAAGCCGCCACGTGGAATTGGGAGGATGAGAAATTGACAAATGTCTAAGATTAATGAGGTGATGACATGTGTCAACTTTATTATTTCTTTTAGTATATAGGATGGATTAGGGATAATTATAAAAGACTCTTGAGGCTTGGGCTATTTACCAAAAAAAATCCAGAGATGTTTCAAAATTACAAAAAGCTTCAGATTGTTTAATTATGTCTTAAATATAAAGGGGTAGATGTAATATTTTTATAAATATCAGGGGGCTTTTGGAATATTTTTTGTTTGTAAAGGGGAAAAATGTAAGGCGAAATCAAACCTCAAGGTTTTTTTTTGTAATTTTCAAGAATCACTGGAGTTTTTTGTAATTAGCCCGAACCTCAAGGTTTTTTTTTTTTGCATCCCTTAACTTTATTATAGTTAATAACATACAAATGCTATTGTAAATTTGGAGAATTTATAATCTTTATATTAATATTAAAGATTATACAGGGAATTTTGTTCGGTCGCCAAGTAAATATGATCATATACATCATTAGAACGGGATGAAATCTTCTGTTCCACTTCCTATTCTATCTATACATTGGATGAATAACATGTGTACAATTGTGACATCATCTTATACCCATGTCATTCATATGATGTAATGGAATAGGAGTTGAACATGAAAAATGGAATAGGAAATCTCAATGGAGATAGAACTCCATTTAAATATCAGATGTCAACGTGTTGTCTGCCCCCACCTCCATACTTTGTCCCAAAATGTTAACTGGATCAATCTCATTAGGGATGGCAATGGGCGGGGATGGGGCTGGTATTGGACATACCATCCCCATCCCAGAATCTCATCCCAAATACCATCCCCGTACCATTACCCATTTTGTGCATTTGGGACGGGGATGGGGAATCCCCATTCGGGGATCGGTGTCCCCACGGGGAATCGGGTTCCCCATTTGTAATTTTTAATAAAAATAAATTATAAAATAAATTACTTAAAATAATTAAAATAAATAAAAAAAATTATAAAATAATACATAAAAGAATTAATGAGAACAATGAAAATTATAAATACTTAAGAGTTTAGTATTTAAATTTAATAAAATAAATATTATAACTAGAATTAATATAATAATAAATAAATATAATATATATGTATCGGGGAATGGGGATGGGGAAGGGAAATCCCCATTTTATCAAAACGGGGACGGGAATGGGGACGGGGATGGGACGGGGGATATAAATACCATCCCCGTCCCATCCCCAATTCTAAAGAATCGGGGAATCACCATCCCCGTCCCACCCCCGAATTAATCGGGGATTCCCCATCCCATATTGCTCGGGTACCAACGGGGATGGTTCCCCGCGGGGATTTTGCCATCCCTAAATCTCATTGATTTTATGAAAAATGTCATGTGAAAATATCAAATTTATTATTATTGAATAGTGTTTATTTTCCCGCAAATGATAATTAATGATGTAAGTATGCATTCAAATGCATATCTCTGTTTGCCAAGTGGCAACTTGAATAAACTTCTTGTTTAGTGAAAGTTATTATTGTGACAAAATAAAAATTCTTATAACTTAAGTAAATATGCGTATATTAGTATGACTTCAAATTGTAAATTATCTTGTTGTTAATACTTGCATTTTTTCGAGCAAAGGCCGCGTGGCCAATAAATGTTTGTCGAACCGAGACTCTATCCTCTCTATTCTCTGACAAGTTAAGGACATCTTTGGTTTTCTTTTTAAAGTAATCTTTTCAATTTTACACTAACAAAAATCTGAAATAATGTTTGTTTTTATAGCATGATAGCTTATTTTATGAAGTGATATAGCTTATTTTATACCATGAATAAACTCATAACGTGAGAACTCGTTTTAAATTGTAAGAGCTTATTTTATACCGTAAGAACTTATTTCATAATGTGGGAACTTATTTCATAACGTGATATAGCTTATTTTATACCGTGAATAAGCTCATACCGTGAGAACTTATTTTATACCGTGATATAACTTATTGTATAACGTGACAACTTATTTCATAACGTGAGAACTTATTTTATACCGTGATAGCTTATTTTATAACATTATATAACTTATTTGATATCGTTAATAAGCTCATACCGTGAGAACTTATTTCATACCGTGAGAGCTTATTTTATAATGTGAGAACTTATTTCATAACGTGAGAACTTATTTTATATCGTGATAGCTTATTTATAACGTGATATATCTTATTTTATATCAAAAATCAGTTCATACTGTGAGAAATTATTTTATACCGTGGGAGCTTATTTCATACCATGAGAACTTATTTTATAACGTGAGAACTTATTTCATAGCGTGAATAAGCTCATACCGTGAGAGCTTATTTCTACTGTGATATATCTTATTTTATAACGTGAAAACTTATTTCATACCGTGATAACTTATTTTATACCGTGAGAGCTTATTTCATACCGTAAACCGCTAGGAACAACTTATTTAACATCTCTACGTACGAGTGTGTGTCTTATCCCTTACTATCTCTATTGTACTAAAAAAAAAGACAATTTTGTTTAAATATTTAGTTGAGGTGGTAAATGTAATATTTATAATTTGGGACTTAAAGTTGACGCGGTTTACGTACATATTGACCTACTATAAATGAACTCAATTTATTTCCCACCTGTGATCACATTCATGAACAAATCTACCCCCTTCACTCACAAATCTTCATCTTTTCACGGGTAACAAAAAAAAAACCATCCAGTACTCATTCATTTTAACAGCACAGAAAAAGAAGAAAAAAAAAATCCATGTTTCATGGATTTGAGCCACAATACAAACTTGTTCTCTATGCTACTTCAAGCCATTTTTCTCATATGTTCTTGTTTTCTCTTTAAATTCACCACTTCCATTGACACTATAACCATCAACAAACCTGTTAGAGACCAAGAAACAGTACTAATCTCCAATGGGCAAAATTTCAAGCTTGGATTTTTCAGCCCACCAAACAGCACTTATCGATATGTTGGGGTAATGTACAATATCCCAGTGAAGACTGTTATATGGGTGGCTAACAGAGAAAGCCCTTTGAAAGATTGTAATGGAACATTAGAGATATCAAGAGATGGCAATCTTGTAATTCTTGATGGAAAAAAGGGTGTAATTTGGTCAACTAATCTTACAAATCCTGTTTCATTAGACACAAATGTTGCTCATCTCTTGGACACTGGGAATCTTGTCTTGAAAGACAACTCCAACGGTATGATAATATGGGAGAGTTTTTCACATGCTTCTGATTCTTTCGTGCAACGAATGGCGATTACAGCTGATGCAGGCGGAAGCGGGAACAATAATCCGTTGATTTCTTGGAGAAATATTTCGGATCCGTCTCCCGGAAATTACAAGGCTTCCATTGAGCCTATTGGGATCCCGGAAGTAGTTGTTTGGAGTGGTGGATATCCTTATTGGCGAAGCGGTCAATGGGACGGTCAAACTTTTATTGGTTTACCAGGGATGATCTCGTCGTATCAGAATCGATTCGATCTTGTGAATGATCGTCCTGGATCCGAATCGTTAACCTTCACTTATTCCAATAGCTCTGTTATGCAGTATTTCGTGTTGAATGTTTCGGGGGTTTTGCAAAAGAAGTTTTGGTTTGGTGGTATGGGGCATTGGGAGATAGCATGGTCATCCATTGGCAATGAATGTGATGTTTATGGTAAGTGTGGTCCTTTTGGGATTTGTAATTCTCAGGAGAATCCAATTTGCACTTGCTTGCCAGGGTTTGATCCGAAAAACGGACACGAATGGGATAACGGGGATTGGAGCGGTGGATGCGCTAGAAAAAGTACGCTTCAGTGTGGGAAGAAGAATAATAATTCTGTGGATGGAGCGGGAAAACGGGACGTTTTTCTTAGGATGAGTTTGGTGAAGTTACCGTTTCGTGCTGAGTCGTCTCCGGCTAATTCGGAAGGGGAGTGTGGGAAGATCTGCTTGGATAATTGTTCGTGTATAGCTTATGCTTATTATGATGGGATTGGGTGTATGTTGTGGAATGGGAAAAGCTTGTTTGATATACAGAAGTTCTCCAAAGGTGGTGCAAGGCTATATATTCGACTGGCTTATTCTGAATTAGGTAATATATATACCTCTGCCCCAGTTTGAAAAAACAAGCTTTAGTTCCACTTGTGTTGGTTATAGGAGTATTCTGATCAATGCTGCATGTATTTAGCTTTCAAATATCTCATTTTTTTGTTACCAGGACACCATTGAACAACAAGTGTCATTAGGGAGTGTTGAAAAAACTTCTGTTTTTAGAAAGAGTGATTTAATGTATCAAAAATAAAAGTAGTTGAGAATTAGTAGTTGAAAATTAAAAGTTGATAGTGTTTGTAAATAAAATAAGAAGTTGAGAGTGTTTGGTGCAAATTTTGAATTTTTTTTTCTTAAAGACAAACCAGAAGCAGAATCTCTTTACAAAACTAATGATTATTTTCAGCCAAAAGCAGATAAGCACTTTTTCTAGTGATTGCAAACACTTTCTTACTAAGGCTCCATTTGGGTTGGTGCATTTGAAGCTAAATACATTATAAAAGTCAATTGAACTTATTTGAATGAGATCATTATACAATAGATTTGAAATTCTTTGAGCTCCTATTTTAAGCTATTTTTTGAGTAATCGTGGTAGATTTTTTTTTATTTTTTGAGGGAAGTAATCGTGGTAGATTTAAATCCATCTTATACAATATCATTTGAAATCCTTCGATCCAAGTGCAACTAAAAAGATTCTTGAGTTTAGTTAATTTTAGGTATAATTACAAAAACCTCCTTGAGGTTCGGACTAATTACAAAAAAATTCCAAAGATTTTTTAAAATTGCAAAAATTCCCTTGAATTTTGATTCAATTTACAGTTTCCCACTCAAATTTAAGATAGAATCAAACATGAGGGGAGTTTTTGTAATTTTCAAACATGTCTGGATTTTTCTGTAATTAGGCCAAACCTTAGGGGGTCTTTTGTAATTATCCCTTAATTTTATGCCCGCGACAGAAGAAAGCCAGCCAGCTTGCTTATGCTTTGTTTGTTCTTAAACTTTTGCAGATAACAAGAAAACCTGGAAAGCAATCATTGCAACAATAGTAGCTCTGGGATTCATCTCTGTTGTCCTCTGCACATACTTTACAAGGAAATGGTTGGTAAAATACAGAGGTACATGTTCATTTTACTATTCTCAACTTTATATACTTAAACTAGTGAATTATAATATTATATAGGGATAATTACTAAACACTCTTGAGGTTTGGGTTAATTATAAAAAAATTCAAAGATGTTTCAAAATTACAAAAAAAAAAAAAACTCCTTCACGTTTGATTCTAACTTAAATTTAATAAATTTAAAAGGTAACTATAATGTTTTCATAAATTTCAGGGGGGTTTGAAATATTTTTCTTATGAAGGAGCAAATGTAAGCATAATTGTACATAAAATCGAAGAAATAAAAATCGAATCCCAGATCTTGAACTTCATGATTTTTACAATTAATTCGCAATCAGCGTACTAACCTTGAGCAGCCATGTCTTTCTTTGTTGAAAATAGAAGAAACCATTTTCTCTCTCTTGGCCTTCGTTAATCCAATAGAACGGTAATTTTTTAGCGATAGATTTTTCAGTTCCGAATGAGTTCTATTATAGGCAGAGAGAGGGCCAGTTTTTTATAGCAGTTATCTGCCAAAAACCATTGTAGCAGAAACGATCTCAAACACGTTCTATCAACGTGGGTAGAAGTGGAACAGAAACCACCTCTTAACGAAAAAATTAAAACTTATCTGATAACTTATTTATTTGAACCACAAAATAAATATTTAAAATTCATTATTTAAATAATTAAATCCTTAATTATTTGCACGTGGGCCACATAGTAATTTTACATTCTCCCACTTGACCCATATGACAAATAAATCTTCATGGTTTAAATATTAAGACGTATACATAAAAGATAAGTCTTACATTTAATTGGTCAGATCTTAATGCTATAATAAGTATATTCTAATATGGGTCATGACGATTATATGTCATTAGCCCGACATAGTTTCTTCCATGTACCACAATATTAGTTTTCTGCTTAAAATAAGTCATAACTAAATTATCAATAATGGTTCACATTAATGTCTAAGTCAGACAATATCCCGTTAAAGTAATGTCAACGTTCATGTATACATCAATGACAAACAGGATATCAATTAATTTCATAAACAATACATAAGAGAGCTCAAAGTGTCAAATACATAATGCATATAATTCTTAAGTTACATTAAGAATGCCCATTCCTTCGACATGTCGAATAAATATCTTTGGAGGCAATCATATAGTCAACAGATCTGCAATGATGACATCCGTGTTAATATGCTCAATTGACACTTTTTGTTTCTAAACTTCTTCTTTAATGGCAAGGTACTTTAGTTCCATATGTTTAGTACCTCTGGAATACTTGTCGTTTTTAGAGAAGAAGACCGTTGCGCAATTATCACAGTAAATTTTCAGCGGCTTGGCAATATTGTTGACTATTCGAAATCCTGAAATAAAGTTCCGCAACCAATTTCCTTGAATTGTGGCCTCAAAGCATGCCATGAATTCAGCTTCCATAGTGGATGCATCAATTACAGACTGCTTCGCACTTTTCCAAGATATTGTTCCCCCAGTTAATAGGAACAAATAACCAAATATGGATTTTCTAGTATCAACACATCCGGCATAATCCGAATATGTAAAACCAATCACCTCCAGATGATCAGACCTTTAATAAGTAAGCATATGATCTTTTGTTCTTTGCAAGTACCTCAAGACTTTCTTTGCAGCTTTCCAGTGATTCATTCCTGGATTACTCTGATATCGGCCAAGCATTCCAACAGCAAAACTGATGTCTGGCCTCGTACAAGTCTATGCATACATTAAGCTCCCAACAATTGATGCATAAGGAATATCATTCATTTATTTGTATTCCAATTGGATATTGCATAAGACTGAACTTACCTCCCTTCTGAATTGGAATGACACTTGATGAGCATTTTTCTATTCTAAATCTCTCTAGAACTTTATTAATGTATGCTTTCTGAGACAACCCTAACAATCCTTGTGATCTATCCCGAAATATTTCTATTTTGGTCACATAAGTTGCTTCTCCTATATCCTTCATTCCAAAGTTCTTAGAGAGAAATTTCTTGGTTTCATATAATGCACCAAGATCATTCGTTGCAAGCAAGATATCATCAACGTACAGAATCAAAAAGATAAACTTGCACCCACTTGCTTTTAGATATATACACCGATCAACAGTGTTTTCCTTAAATCCAAAAGACGTGATGGTATCATTGAACTTAAGATACCATTGACGGGAAGCTTGTTTAAGTCCGTATAATGATTTCTTAAGTTTACACATCATATGTTATTTTCCTTCTATGGAAAAACCTTCAGGTTGATCCATATAAACATCTTCCAAATTTCCATTCAGAAAGACAGTTTTCACATCTGTTTGGTGTAACTCTAAATCATAATGAGCCACCAAAGCCATAATAATCCAAAACGAATCTTTCTTAGAGACTGGCGAAAATGTCTCCTTGTAATCAATATCATTTTTTTGAATAAAACATTTGGCAACAAGGCTGGCTTTGTATCGTTTGATATTGCTATTTGAGTCGCGTTTGGTCTTTTAAAACCCATTTACACCTGACTCTTTTACAAATTTCAGGCAATTCAACAAGGTCCCAAACTTCATTATGTTCCATAGATTCTCATGGCATCAAACCATTTATTAGAATTAACACTTTCAATGGCATGTGAAAATAAAACTGGGTCATCATCAATTCCTAAGTCAAATTCTGACTCTTGCAAATAAATCACAATCATCAGAAATAGCAAACTTTGTTTGTCTTTCAAACCTTCTTAATGCTATTTGTTGCGGTTCATTCACTGTAGTAGGTTCATCAATGTTATCTTCATTGTGGGTGACTTGATCATTAATTTGTTGTTCTTGTCCAACATTAGGTTGTTCAACATTCGTAGGAACAACAACTTTAGAAGAAGTTATAGGCAAAGGAATTTGCACCTTAACTTCTTGAATGTCCACTTTTCGTGATTCTTGACTCCCACTGACTTCATCATTCTCAATGAACCTAGCATTTCCAGTTTCAACAATTCTTGTACTATGGTTAGGACAAAAAAATTTATACCCTTTGGACTTTTCAGGATAACCAATGAAGTAACCATTGATTGTTCTATAGTCCAATTTCTTTTCTTGTGGATTATATGCTCTTATTTCTGTCGGGCAACCCCGAACATGCAGATACCTCAAACTAGGGTTTCATACCAGTCAACAGTTCAAAAGGAGTTTTAAGAACTGCGTTACTAGGAACCTATTTAACAAATATATGGCAGTTTTAAGTGCATGCATCCACAATGATGTGGGTAATGGAGAATTACTTAACATACTCCTAACCATGTCCAATAGAGTACGATTACGCCTTTCTGCTACACCATTTTGTTGTGGTGTACCTGTCATACTGTATTGAGCACATATGCCACGCTTTTCAAGGAGTTCAGCAAATGGGCTTGGGCATTGCTCGGATTCATTATATTTTCCATAATATTAACCACATCTATCAGATCTGATAATTTTCACTTTTCTATCTAGTTGTCTTTCAACCTCATTAACAAATACCTCAAGGGCATTTACTGAATGAGATTTTTCATGTAATAGATAGACATATCCATAACGTGAAAAGTCATCGATGAAAGTGATAAAATATTTTTCTTTTCTAAAAGAGGAAACATCAAAAGGCCCACAAATATCAGTGTGTATTATTTCAAGAATTTGTGTGCTTCGAGTGGCTCCTTTCTTTGTATGTTTTGTTTATTTTCTTTAATAGATGGATCAACCCTCAAGGGAGTTTTTGCAAGTTTCAAAAATCTTTGGTTTTTTTTTTTTTTGTAATTAACCAGAACCTCAGGTGGTTTTCGTAATTATCCCTATTATATATCATCCAACACTTTTTCATGACATTTTTGAATCAGGAAATCAGCAAAGAAGTAAATCGTTATCATCCGGAATAATAGGAGAAACAGATCCAGGCTTTTCAAAAGAAACATTGCTCAAATACAATTCGGACAACCTTAAATTTGAAGATTTGACATTGTTTCGATTCGAAATGCTCTCAAAAGCAACACAAAACTTCGACTCGATCCATAAGCTTGGACAGGGTGGCTTCGGTCCGGTCTACAGAGTATTTCATCTCCTATTCCAAGACATTAGACTTATGAACTTAATAGTAATGTGATCGAATTGATTAAAAAATGTCTTTTGCAGGGAAAACTACCAAACGGACAAGAAATCGCAGTAAAAAGGCTTTCAAGATCGTCACACCAAGGGGCAGAGGAGTTCATGAATGAAGTTGAGGTTATCTCTAAGCTCCAACACAGAAATCTAGTTAGACTCATTGGTTGTTGTGTGGAGGGTGAAGAAAAAGCGTTGGTTTATGAATACATGTCCAATGGAAGCTTGGATTCTTACATTGATGGTGAGTCATTTAAGGTTGTCCAAATTCAGATCTTCCACATTAACAGGGCAGTGTCAAGAAAAACTTAAACAAAGTTTAGTTGAGAGTTATTTTGCTCTTGGGATAATTGCATTTTTCCCGCCAAACTATAGCGAGTTTGCCTACTAAACTCCAGAAAATTTTCTTTTGCATGTCTAAATTGAACATTTTCACGGAGCTGATTTGGACCTATTATGAATTGACATATGTCAACTTTTGATTGGTTCAGCGCATAAAGTGTAATGAATCATACAGTTCGGACGACAAAATATATATTTTTCAAAGTTCATTGGACAAAGTGCAAAAAAAACAATATAGTTTGGACCACAAAGTGCAATTAGCCCTTCAATTTTAGTACCTAAGCTATATCCTATTTTTTAGTACGCCACTTTCATATAACTTTTGGTACCCCATGTCTTACATTTTAATCACTTTCGCCACATTTCATCAAATGTTCGTCAATTTTAGTATACCTATGTTTTTATTTTTTAAACAGGAGATATGTAAGAGAAAGTGATTAAAAAGTAAAACATGGAGTGCCAAGATTAACATATGTTCAACAAAATATGGCGAAAGTTATTAAACAGTAAAACACGAGTACCAAAATTGATATGTCTTGAAAATAGGGCATAATTTAGGTAGGTACTAAAACTGAAATTATCGGTTTTGCTCTTCTTAGAACTTTTCATGATATTATGTGACAACCCTTTTTCAGATTTAGAGAAAAAAGAGTTTCTTGATTGGCAAAAACGCGTAATCATTATTGAAGGGATTTGTCGAGGGCTCCTTTATCTTCATAGAGACTCGAGGTTGAGAATCATTCATAGAGATCTCAAGGCGGGTAACATCTTGTTGGATGATGAGTTGAATCCAAAAATTTCAGATTTTGGAATGGCAAGGATTTTTGGAGGCAAAGAAGACCAAGCTAATACGATAAGGGTTGTTGGGACATAGTGAGTACAGTTTGTCTTATTCAAGAAATACTGTCATGCATCTTTCTACAAATCAAATCTCCTATTCTGTTCTCGATTTCATCTGGTATTTTAGTACACGACATCAATGTCACATGTATATAATGATATCCATATAATACCTTGTTATAGGAATGTTTGCAGCCACCGGAAAAAGTGTTTCTCATTCTTTGGCTAAAAAAACACTTTTAAGTGTTGCATTTCTGCTTCATTTAATCGGAATCTAAAAGCAGGGAGATGAGTGCCTTCGGTTGTGCTTGGATACCAGAAATTTTCATTTTAGAAATTTTTGTAACTTAAATTGTGATTGCCTACCAAAATTTTAAAAAAATACACTATTTACTCACTCTCACTTTTTCTTACATCAATTACATCTACCTACTGTCCAAAAAAATAAAATCATTTCATACAATTTTCCATAAATTTCATTATTCATCCACTCACATATTTTTATCTACCAATCTTTTTTTTACTTTTTCTATATCACATCATCTTTCATCATTACACTTTCATTTCATATCCATTCACTTCTCTTAAAAAGTTTTTTTCTCCCTCATAGATTTTTTCACACTATTCTCTAGCAGAAAAAATTTTTCCAAAATGAAAGTATATCCAACCACAATTCTGCTTTTGGCTTCACTTTTACAAACAAATAAGCATTGTTACAACTTTTTCATCAAACACTCTCCACTTCCAATTCTTGACTTCTGATTCTATTTGCAAACACTGTCAGCTTCTCATTCTCAACTACTTTTACTTCTGTTATAATAAATCACTTCTTCTAAAAGCGGAATCACGTGTGATTTCTCTATACACCAATTTTCCTACTTGATTACTTTGCTTATATATGTTTAATTCATGTTTGCAGTGGCTACATGGCCCCTGAATACGCACTGGAAGGAAGATTCTCGGAAAAATCAGACGTCTACAGTTTTGGAGTCCTATTGCTAGAAATTCTGAGTGGAAGGAAGAATTCGAGCTTTTATCAAAACGAGCATGGCTTGAGCCTAATATCCTATGTAAAATTGAACGAATTTTTCGCTCTCATGTTCGTGCATTTTTAGTTTCAACTACAAAATTTCACTCATTTAATGTCTTGTGGTTGGTTTCAGGCATGGAAATTATGGAACGAAGCGAATATCTTATGTTTAATCGACCCACAAATATACGATCCGATGATGGAAACAGAGATGAAGAGATACTCAAATGTAGGTCTATTATGTGTTCAAGAAAGTGCAAAAGATAGGCCAAATATATCTACTGTTCTCTCTATGCTTTGCAGCGAGATTGCAGAGCTTCCTGATCCTAATCATCCGCCATTTTTTGTGAACCACAAGACTTCTCAGACAGAGTCCTTGAAAAATACTATGTCTGAATGCTCTGTAAACAGTGTAACTGTCACTAATATTCAAGGCAGGTAGGTCTTGAATCTTCTGAGATACATGTAAACATATTAAGCAAGTGTATGAGGTAAATGCAGAGTTTATTTTATTTTTTCATTTCTTTTATTCCTTAACCACAAGTGTTCAACTCCATATAGCTTTCAGGGAAATAGATTTAAAGAACAATTTAAACAAATTCATTTGGTCTCAGATTTAATAGTTGAACAAAGCAATAAAGGATAGCAGATATAGACACTCTATACCAAAACATATAATACTTGGTGTCTGTTGGGGGCAAAAATGTCCTATTATTATTATAATTCAATTTATAATATTTATTTAATCTCATTAATTGTTTATTAATTAGTGGGTTACAGTTGGAATAATCCGGCCCACGAGGTCCAAGTCCGGCCGACGAGTTGTTTATCCTACGAGGCCCACTACCTAGGTATATATAGGTTTCTCCATCTCATTTGTAAGTCATATTCGAATAATCTCTATTATTCTCATAATCTCATAATTCATACTCAATATTCTTTGTACTGTTTAATATCCTCTCTCGTTCACCATGCTGATTTAAGCGTTGAAAGGGCCTTCCAGGGTGGTCGTTTGCTCATGTTGCAGGCAAGTTCCCATGAAATAAGATATAATCAAATAATCAACACCACATTTATTTGAAACACATGTTATTGTTAAACAAAAAGGAATACAAAGTGAAAAAAAAAAAATAGGAACAAAAATCGCTTGAACCTCTAAGGGTGCGATTGGATATACTTTCATTTTGAAAATTTTTATTTTGCTAGAGAATAGTAGTGAAAAAAGATTTGGGAGAAAAAAAGATGAATTTTGAGAGTGTGATTGGATGTAAGATGAAAAAGTAATGATGAAAGTTGATTTGATGTGAAAATAGTAAAATAATGATTGGATGTGATTGATAGTTAGAAATGTGTGAGTAATGAATAGTAAAATTTGTGGGATAATGTGTAATAATGATTAGTTTTTTGTGAAAAAATGTGTAGATATGATTGGTGAAAGAAAAAGTGAGAAAAAATGAAAGTGAGAGAATAGTATATTTTCTAAAAATTTTCATAAACAATCGCATGTTTGGTCAAAAAAAATTCTCCAGCGGAACAAAAATGGATTTTCGCTCACATCCAATCGCATACTAAATAACTTTGTCCAAGATAACTGGATTTTTTGTAATAAAGCTAAAGCTTAGGGGTAGTTTTTGTAATTAATTCTTAATTTGTGTAACAAAAGATATTACGGCTTGTGCTAAAGAAAATTCAAGTTGCGCTTTGACGTCTTTCATAAGCAGGAAAACAAATTAATCTACAATAGAATCTCTACTAAAGAGCAAAAGACAAGACTTCATTTTCTCTGCATAAATAACCAAAAATCCACATCACCAAAAATCTACAGTTGATACGCTAATGGATTCTCACACAGCTACACACCGTATCAGCTCATTCCTTACTTCGATTGGGTAGTGTAGCATGATAGCATTTTCAGTCGCATAATTTTCCAAGGTGACATTCAAAATTTCACCCGACAAAAGCTCCAACTCAAATGAATAACAGAAAATGCTATATGCTATAAAACTTCTACCTCACTGAAAAAGATGGCGACGAAAGGCAGCTATCTTCTGTCATGCGGTCTTCGTGAACCAGATAAATGTTTCCCAGAATCAACGGAAGTTCTAACTTTTCCTTCTGTAGGCTTCTCTCCTTGATCGTGCGCTTTCTTTTGCTTCCGTAAGATCTCCTCAGCGTGTCGACGCCACAAGGACTCTCTTTCTTTTCTCGGCATTTTGTTATATCTAGGATCACTCTTTAGGAGTTGTTTGGCTGTCGACCAAGATGTGATTATGGTTTTACCGTCTTCTGTTTCTTGGGCTGAAGCTTCGGCAGTTATGACCTCTGTCAATAGAGCTCTAAACTCCAGCACACATCTCTACAAGCATCAAGGAATTCAGTAATTAGGCTACAAAGACGACTTGTGAAAAGACACTACAGCAAAGAGTTGCTTGTGCTCCATTAAACGTAAGTATAATTCATTGGAAGAAGAAAACAAGAATGGCAGACATAAGTTTGTGCATATCTAATCGTAATATGCAAGAATTCGATAAAGCACTCTTAACAGTAAACTCATAGAAGAATTAAACTAAATTGTGATTGGATAAAGTATTACAAACAAGAGACAAGGATTTAGCACAGAGAAATCTCTAGCTACTTTTTCCTCTCGCAGCGACTGATAATGCACTCTCTTTCCTGGATTACGACATTACTAAGGACCCTCATTGAGAAGATAAAATAGTGTAACAGCCAAACCATGTTTGATAAATCAATAACCTCGCTTAAATAATAAAAACTATTGATTACAACCAGGCCAAATGTACTAAATTAATAATCTCGCAATATGCATAAAATATTCATTTTTTTGCCCTCATCCTTTAGGGCTCGACAAAAATATTATTTAGTTGACAGAAGAACATTTGAATATCAAAATAATAAACAGTTTTCTTTATAGACAACTACTATTATCTTGATTCATGTCACGTCTTTTCATTTTTCTTTGTACCTAAATTGAACAATAATTATGCATCAAACTCTTCTGTTCCAACCCTTTTACAAAATATGCAAATAAAATACACCGGTTTTGTGCTTCTATACATGTGCATAATCAATAATTGAAAAATGTGAGTTCCCTATGTGCACATATTAAATTTTGACCACATATCATTATATTTTTTATTTATAACTAGAGCATGAACCTTGGTAGAAGATGAAGTGTATGTACATAACCATAAAACTTCTCATAAATTAGTAAATTAATTAAACATCGATAAAGAAATAACCTTTAAAACAATACTTTTTCTAGTTCCAACAATATTTATTAATAGAGATTTCATTGTGGTTAAAGAATAACTCTCTGTTCCTTAAGATTCATATTTGGGAGATCAAAAAAGAACACGGCAGAAGTTTTGAACTAAAATGGATGACCGTTGTAAAGGAATGTCAAATTTGGTCTGTCACTCAATCACCATTAAAATCAGTCTTGGCGTCTGGGGTGGGAATAAAGTACATGAAAAATTCTCAGTGGTGTGCCCACACGAGTTGATAAAGAATAAAGGACAACTCAATGAATGATTAGCCCTACAATAATCCAAGCCATATCTAACATACACCTAAAAAAGCCAGAAAAACAAGTGTTAGATATCAGAAAAGCCAGCTGACCTCAAGCAAAGTTTTGACATGCTCACGGAAAAGCTTCTCTAAGTCAGATTTATCTAAATGAGGATTTGCAGCACGTCCTTGAGGATCCTTCTCCAACTTAGGCTTTGATTCTGTCCAGGATGCCTACATGCAGAGAGCAGATATTGTTAGGGAGAGAAATTAAGCGAAATAGAAATGGAAGAAGCATCACATACACAAGACAGGATGTTGGAATTGAGATTTTGCTAGATACTTGATGTTTGTTTATTTTGCTGTCAAAGTATGTTTTGTGGTTACCCTTAATGTTAGTTTGGATATTTTGTTGATGTATGGTCTTAGGAATGGACAGAGTATGGTGTGTTTACCTAATCCAACTAATGTATTTTGTACTCTATAAATAGCATATGAATGGTGAAATGGATGAAGTAGCCAAGTGGCTTCTTTTTTGAACAAAAATTTGTCTGCTCGTTTTTGTTCTTTGCTTGCATTTTTGGTTTTCCTCCCCTGTCAAAATATTTCTTCAAGAAAATTTGAAAATGCACGTCTATTTTCAGCTCTCCAAAATTTACAACACAGGATTTAAATGGTTCAACTGATAATCTCTATGTTTTCATGTTACGCTCTGTTACAAATTAAAAGAGAGATGCCCTTATATATAGATGAAATATCTGGCTAGAACAGAATCCAGATCTCCAACAATAGTGCCATGTTGTCATGATAAAAGAATATCTAATTATATGAGATTGCAATGACGTAGTTGTGGGGCAGTGGCTTTCTGGTGATTGTGATAATTATCATGCTATCAACAAGATAATCCCCATTAAAACCTCATCTCAGTTTATGTGAGATATAGGAAATATTTAAAATTTCTTGAAACAATGCTGAGATTTTGCTAGTTATCTTTCACAATATGACCTTCCAAACATAATAATATTGAAAAGAGAGAGAAGGAAAAGAGGAGATAATACTGGTCAATAATGGCATGTGCAAGGGAGTGGGGTTAAGAAACAGCTTTTTTTGTACTACACTCTCCATTGAATAAAACAAGAATTATGCTCCGGGTTTTCCATTTAATAAAGAAAATTGCAGCCAAAGGAATCTCTACTCAACCTAACCTTCCCACAAAGGCATAAGTCTTGTTTAGAAGCAAATCCCAAAGTTTTCTAATGAGAGCATAACCTTCTTTCATCTCCTAAGCTATTTCTAGTTGCCAAAAGGCGCAACAACAACAACAACAACAATAACAACTAAGCCTTAATCCCACTATGTGGGGTCGGTGATATGGATCATATCACACCATCGTTTACGGTCCAAAGTTGCCAAAAGGTGCAGCTTGATGAAATTGTTTCCATCATAAATGTTGGTAAAATGTAGACAACGCAATTAACTTCCCATCATTTCTTTACGGTATCTACTAGTTTTCTAGAAGTATCAAATAATAAATGATATATATAAAACAAAAGAAAAGAGAGGCAAAATGGAACCAAAAAGCAAATTTTTACAAAAATAATCACTTTCCAAATGCTTATACTGTGTATTAAGTACAAATTATAGCACTTTTTGGTGGTTTTTTGCCACCAACCTACAGAATTGAAGTACATATTTTGGTATGTTCCGCAGAGCCATATCTTGCACCCACGTATGGTACTTAATGTTTCCCATGGTTTATAGCTGATTTTCTAAAGCTCCGCCACAGTCTAAATTACCATGTCAATTATAATTTTTCCATTTATAAGCAAATAATTATGCCATATTATGTTGATTGGTTAAGCAAATGTCAGGAATTATCTCTGCAAACAGAATTGAATTGATTAACATAAGAACTACAAATAGGTCAAATATTAAATCTAAATTCCCAGGAATCAGATAAAGCATTTTAATACCTGCGGATCTTTTATTGTTTCTACCAATAAAGCTTGATATGATTCAATAGCCTCCTTTCGGCGAGCTTTCTGTCTCACCCTCTCAACTTCTTGCTCCTCTCTTTCTTTTCGCTTGCGTAGAGCTCTTTCTCTTTCCTTCAATTTTTCCTATAAGCAATGCAGATGCACACACAATCACAGACAACGGATATTAAACAACCTAACGAGGTGAAGGTAGAGATACAATTAACTCATATAACAGAGAGCAGGTAGAGATGTTTCTATTTGTGACACAAATAATAATATTCATTTAACCAGAAAGAAGAAAACAGTATGATCCCTCATTGCAACCTAATATCTCTTACTTTATTCTATCTTTCAAGTGACATCCATATTATCATCACACGAGGCATTCAGCTTAGCAATCTCTAAAACTCTGAGTTCCTAGTGCATCTCAATCATCCTCCAATGAATTTTATTGATGACTTGCAAATAAATTTTATTTTAAGAATTTATATCAAATTATCAATCCAACGAAATTAGATGTTACTTGTGAAAGTGGAAGACAATTTGTATTTTTTATTATGCTTGATGAAGTTGCGAATTGTGAAGGTAAATGTTGTGCTGTGTTTTCCTACTCTTTCGCGGTGCAGGCTAATCCATGCATTTTCATGTTTATTCTATAATATGCTCTCAACCAAATGTCAATGTAGCAGTGTTCTCCTAAATCCTACTCTTTCGTGGTGCAGGCTATTCCATCTGGTACTCTACATTGCAGCAGTTTTGCCTGAGGGTCATTTCCACTCCTTTTCTTTTCTCTTTTCATTTTAGTTTGTATTGATCAGCTGAACTGTGAAACTTGAACATCATAATTTCTTTAATGGTGTTCTAAGAAGACAGAAAGGTGTTGTAGCAGCGTACTATGTAAATACCAATCTATCTAAATTCTTATCTTCCCTTTTCCGTTATCAAGTACAGACGGTGGTCCTTCTATATCCTTCATCTGTCTTCGCTTTGTTATTGTTCAGTTTTATATCTTCTAAATATATGCATTTTCGTGTTTATTCTATAATATTCTTTTCAGCCAAATTGTCAATGTAGCAGTACCATCTGGTACTCTACATTGCAGCAGTATTACTTGAGGGTCATTCCCACTCTTTTTCTTTTCCCTTTTCATTTTAGTTTGGATTGATCAGCTTAACTGTGAAACTTGAACGTCGTAATTTCTTTAATGGTGTTCTGAGCAGACAGAAAGGTGTTGTATGTAGCTTCAACTGAGGCGTACTATGTAAACTCCAATCTATCTAAATTTGTATTCTTCCCTTTTCCGGTATCAAGTACTGACGGTGGTACTTATATATCCTTCATCTGTCTTTATTTTGTTATTTTTCAGTTTTATATCTTCATGTGTGCTAGCTGCATTATTCATTTGTTCTATTAGTATTACTATATTATTGTCTTCTAGAGTTCATTAAAGTGAAACATAATTTGAAAGCAAGCTAACATAATTCTACGCCACAAACCAAACACCTATCTTGATTGTTTTTTCTATAAGAAAAATGATGAGAAAAGTAAACAACAACCAATGCTTTCCAAAGGAGGTATAAGTAAAATATAAGACTGGGCCTTGATATATGACAAATAATTTTCAAACTAATGATAATTGTAAAAGGAGACACTTTGTGAGAAATTGGCAAAAGCTAAAATTATCTTCAAACAAGATACTACTTCCAAGAAATAGTGCAAAAGGCAAATCCCCCTGTTTCAAAAACAGAACACCCTCAATTTAACATGACTTTTAACCACATTGTTGAAGTACTCAAACAATTTCAAACATTGTTACTCAACTCTCCATGGCACCCCCAAATTCTAACTGCCCACAAGGCTGAAGCACATCAGCGAACCTAAATGCACAGCTCAGGCTTATAAAGAAAGAAAATAATCTGATGCAGGTGATTTGGAAGAAAAATTTAGGGATTGAAAATAGGATCTGGAGGGAAGTGAAGATGTTATGAGACAGGCACAATCATGGTTAGTGGACTACCTTTCATTGTAAAATGTGATAACAGTTTTCATATTAACACCCTTTTTCCTAATTATTTTGAATTTTCTGTTAACTTAAATAAAATTAACTTCGTAAATGGAGCGCAAATAGAGAACACGACCTGCTTTCATGGGGGTTCCAGTTCAATTATAGGTAGATTTTGGAGTAGTTGTGTATGGGTAGTGCCAGATGCCAGTTATACTATATTAGTTGGACGAAAGTGAGTTTATTACTCGGAAGACGGTGGCAGTGCAGGGTGGTGGGCGGCGATCTGAAACAGTGGTCGCCGGTGAAAGTGTTGAGCCGCAGATTTGGCAAGGTCAGGAATGAAACTAAAATCAAGAGTCAATACTGTTGTCCGATAGGTGAGAGGACAATAGATTATAGATCATTAACCAAGTGTCACTTTTTTGGCATGAGAGAACACTTCCATTACTTCGGGCAATACAGAGGAAGGTGCAGAGTTTTAAAAATCTGCTATTTATTGAGAAGAGAAAGGGGCTTCTTTGCTTTTAACACGTATTATGCACTGAATCGGAAGTGCGAGTTGGAATCAAGAAAAAGAAGTTTGCATCTTAATAATGGAGGTTATATAGACCTCAGAACTAACTTGACACGTCACAAAGTTGTATCTAAATTCAAGTCCATCATAAAAATTGACAAACAATGACTCGACAAGATGTTTCATGGACAAAAAGAAAGGGGATCTCCAAAATGCAAAAGTGGACTAAAATAGTACAAGTTTATTTTTTTGATTCATATATGAGTGAACCTTAGGTAACCATTTAGAAATGAACTTCATCATGAAAGAAAACAGAAGATGAAGCAGAGGTATAATTGATCTTTGCTGATAAGAATATCAGTATAATAACCAAATTAACGGAACAAAATTCAAAAAATCAGTAAGCAAACAGACTTTTAGAGAAGAAAATTAAACAATTTTGGATAACCTAAAGCAAAATACAACAAATGTGATTAATTCAAACATAATTAGCACTTTTGGAACTTGGAATTAAGCATTTCTCTCACCTCCTCATCTTGTTTTGCTTTTGCCTTCCGCACTGTCTCTTCTTCAGCAGCCTTTAGTTCAGCAACATATTCATTAAATAACTTCTCCCTATCATCATGCTTAACAGACTTGTATCTCGGGTCACTTTTTAAGCTATCCTTCACCTACAAGAGACAAGAATCACACCTTTATCGAAGGTACATGAACTTGTTTACAGATTTTCAGAACAGCTGATTTACATGTGCTAAAACATTCACCACTATGCAGGTAACTTCAGAAATTCATATCAATGCTTGTTATTTATCCATACACGCTCACAAACACACAAGTGCATGTATTTGAGATGACAGAGAGATTACAGGGAGGACAAGAAATCTTCCTAAACTCAGAAAAAAATTACACTGGAACGGCTTGCTAAAGGAGGGAGCCAACGACAACAAAATCGATCAGGTGTTTCCGATTCCTCTTCTCATTCTAATTGTTAATTATGTCGATTAATTTTTTAACGTGGAATGTGAGAGGTATTGCTAATCCGGGTAGCCAACGTCATTTGCATGCTTTAATTAATCGTTACAAATTGCCTTTTGTTGCACTTTTAGAACCTATGACTTTGCCTGAGTTTAGTTTCTATTGTCGTAGATTTGGCTTTGATAGTGGCTTGAGTAATTGTTCTAATCATATTTGGATTATGTCTGCTGCTCACTTACATTTTGACGTCCTTGCCGATCATGCGCAATTGTTGCATTGTAGGGTGACATCTGCCGTATTGCCTCAGCCTATCTTTCTGACTTTTGTGTATGCTAAATGTGATAGAGTAGCTAGATATGATTTATGGGATAAATTACGTGACATTGCGATTAGTATGGAGGGGTTACCCTCGCTTGTTAGTGGTGACTTTAACATTTTTCTGCATGATCACGAGAGGATAGGTGGTTCTACTATGAGATGCTTGATTTTGCTTATATGATAGGTGGTCCCATCTTTACTTGGGCTAGAGGTGGGCTTCATGAGAGACTTGATAGGGCTTTGTATAATGAACATTGGGCTGATGTGTTTACTTCTTCTGTTGTTACGCATTTATCTCGTGTTCGCTCTGATCATGCTCCTTTACTTATATCTTGTCAGTTTTTACCGCTTGTGTCGCGATCTTCATTTCGATTTCAAAGATATGTGGATACGTCACCATACTTTTTTGCGGTGGTCAAAGAAGCGTGGGGCCTCCCATTTTGGTTGTTTCGGGATGAGGAGCTTGCAAAGACAAAACCTGAATCAGTCCTTGAGACTCGAGATTGGAATTATCGACATTTGGTAATGTTTTTGATAGGGTTGGGATCGCGATGATGATGCGGTTTACGTGGCTCGGGACGCGTATGATAGTGATCCTTCTCCGACTCACCGGTGAGCTACATCTGCGTGGCCGAGCACGAGCTACGCCTTTGAAAATGGAGGAAGACTTTTGGCGCGAAAGTCGTTGTTAAGTGGGCGGTTGAGGGGGAACGAAACACTAGGTTCTTCCGTGGATTTGTTAAAGAAGAGGTGTCGCGCTAGAATACATTCGATTGACGATGAGGGTGTGACAATCACACAGATTTCGAGATCCGTAAGTCGGCCGGTCCGATTTTTCCAATCTCTGTGACTCCGATTTGGAGTATCGACTCCCCGTGTTGATGAGTTCTTCCCCTGACCTCCCGATTCTGTTAATTTTGAGGTCTTTGTCTTTATGCCGAGCGGTTAAGGAGGTCCGTGATGCGGTGTTTGGGATTGATCCGTCAGTGTCTCGGGGGTAGGATGGCTTCTCATCGTTGTTCTTTCAAAGCCTTTGTTGGGATTTGGTCGGACTGATGTTGAGGATGTTGTGATTGATTTCTTCTCGGAAATCTCATGCCGCCCACGTTCACAGCTACCTCCATAGTCCTCATTCCAAAGGTTCTCACCCTTAAATGGATGGGTGAGTTTCGACCGATTAGCTTGTGTAATGTGACGAATAATATTATCTCGAAGATTATGAATGCGCGATTGGTCTCGATTCTACCATTGGTTATCTCACCGAATCAAAGTAATTTCACCCCCGGACGTGTTATCTCGGATAACATATTGCTTGCGCAGGAGCTTATCCATGATATCAGCTTCGCTACGGATGTTCCTAATGTGGTGATGAAGCTGGATATGGCAAAAGCTTATGATAGGGTGCAGTGGGACTTCTTGTATCATGCCATGATTAAGATGGGATTCCCCTTTCGGTGGATTGATATGGTTGGTAGTTGTATTGAGCATTGCGGCTTCTCAGTTCTGGTTAATGGTACCCCCTCTGGATATTTTCCTTCGACTCGGGGACTGAGGCAGGGGGATCCTCTATCTCCTGCTTTGTTTGTTCTGGCGGCGGAGTATTTATCCCAGGGGTTGGATTCCATTATTAGACGTCACCGGGATATGATTTATTAGACGCGGCGGGGTTTTAGATGATGTTGTTATCTTCATTTGGCCTATCTTTGATGATGTTGTTATCTTCACTAGGGTGTCGACGATGGCCTCGTCACGTTGAGGCAGTTTTCGGAGCACTATATTCGCTACTTCGAGGGTGGGTTGGGTTGCGCCGACTTTCGGGATATTCGACGCCTTCCGATTACAAGTTGTGGTGGAGGTTACGCGAGGGCCACTCGTTGTGGGCTCAATTCTTGATCGGCAAGTATTGTTACAATGGGCGGTCTCATGCGGGTAGAGCCTCTGTAACACATAATCATAGTCATCGTGGAGGCGCTTGAGGCGGATCGGTATTCGAGCCCGTGGAGCGGATTTTGGGCTCGTTCTTATGGCAAGTATTATTAGGGTAGCCGTGTTCGGTTAAACGGGATGATACTTGGTTTGGGCATCGGCCACTTGCGGATCATTGTTTGGATCGACCGTTGGATCATATGACGGTTGATTGGTTCATTCGCGATGGTATGCGGTGGGATAGAGATAGGTTGTATCGGTCTTGGTCTCCGGATGTGGGCTTCCTGAGAGTCTCATTGAGGATATATCCGGTTCCGATTTTCTTTGGGTCCGAAGATATCATGCGGTGGATGTTCACGTCTCATGGTGGGGTTTCTCATGTCTTCTCGCTGGGATTCTCTCGGGGTAGAAATGCTTTAACCTTCTATATGGTGCCATTTGGAACGATGCTCTTATTCCTACTATCTCTATATTCCTTTCGCGCCTCCTTCGTAATCGTCTTCTGTGGATATCAAGCTTTCGTGCACGTGGCACTTCCTCGCCTCACGTTCTTTGTTGTTGCTTGAATAATCCACATTCATCTCCTCGGATCGAATCTATCCCTCACCTCTTTTTGATGAATGATGTTCGTCGTGTGGAATCACTTTCTTCCTTGGTTTGACACTACACTTCCACACTTTTTGATATGATATTGTTCCTTTCATTTTTGGAGGAATCGCACACACGGATCACACACAAGCGGCACTTGAGTTTCTTGGTTCCCTGCTTGATTTTATGGTTTGTATGCGGACGGAAAGGAATAGTGTCAAACATCGACACCTTCCTTTCTTGGCATCTCACATTATTTGGCGCGGTGGAGCGGTATCTCGGATTCTTGTTTGGTCGGCGCCCGAGCCTTTGGATTGGTCTGGATGCTTCCCCACTGTTGGCTTTTTGCAGGGGAGTGCTCCACCACAGGTTCCGCGCAGGCCGAGGATTGTGATTTGGCGAGCCCCTCAGTCTCCTCAGATCAAGCTGAACACAGATGGTTCGTTTGATCGGGACACTTTGATTGCTGGCGGAGGAGGATTGATTCGAGATCATTCGGGCAGACTTATGTTGGCTTTTCATTGTTCTCTCCAGGCGGTGTCTAGCTTTCATGCCGAGCTTCTAGCGCTGGAGATGGGACTGCGGCATGCCCGTCAGTTTTCACTACATATCTGGATCGAGTTGGACGCAGCAGCGGTGGTCACCACGATCATATCTGGTTGCCTTGGCTCTTGGAAGGTTCAACACACCCTGATTCGCATTCGGAACATGCTGAGGGACCTTCAGTATTCGATTTCCCACATACACAGGGAGGGGAATCGACCAGCGGATCATCTAGCGGAGTTAGGAGCTGATGCCCTTGGTAGTCACATTGTTTATGAGGGCACGGCTTCTCACCATCTGCTATCACTTATTCGGATGGACCAGTTGGGGTATCCGAGCTTTCGATCTGATAGATCATTGGTTTCCATTGTATTTTAGATATCTCATTATGATAGTCTTTCTGGATGTCGTAGTGATAGGTCATTTGTATGTTGATTTCCTCCCGCCGTGATGGGACATGACATTGTATGATACTTTGATTATTTGATCTACATGTAGGGGATCACGCCTCAATCCCCCACCCCCCGGGGTGTTATTTTGCTTAAAAAAAAATATGGGTTACCCTCACTTGTTTCTAGGGAGTATAAAAGTCCTTTTGGTTCAACCTAAAAGATAAGGTTAACACTGTCCATGTTTCGGTACTCCATGTATAAATCCCATCCCACCAATGACTTGTTTTTTATCAATTTCCAAACGCTATAAGAAAAAAAATATGTATTGTTGGTTCCAGAATATAAAGAGATTGTTAGCATTACATTTTTAAATTCAGCAACAACTATGTTTTCAAAGACAATTAACCAATCCAAACAGGAAACCTTATTTTTTAAAGCATTAATATGTTCTTAACAACCAATGGCGCTTATGAGCAAACTAAATAGCCTTAAGTTAACTCGTTCAAATCACACTCCGCCATATATGAAATTCAAATCCACTTCAACATGTATTCGCCACAAATCATCTCAGCTACATTTTCTGGCTGTATTTGAAAGAAAGATGGTGGTTTTTAGTAAAGAAGAAATCAATGTTTTTTGGCCTCAGATCGGAAAGGTGTCTGCTGCATATCAAATAATAGGTGCAAAATAGTTTGTGATATTACACTATACTTAGAATGTTATTCAGATATCACAGTTGACAAGGAACTAAAATGACCTTGTGGGACGACGCCGAGTATAAATAAGTCTCACAACATTTTATCCCCTCAGTAACAGATCCTGGGGATGAGCGTGAGAAACCTTAAAACTAGGAAGTCATATGCAGTAAAGTAATAATTTAATCATTCATAGTCCAAATAAATTATCACCTTCCATTAAGATCAGTTTCATGTAGCCTAGATCTGGATAACCCTAATGTGCATCACTCAAGCCTTCATGTGTACGGTCAGCACAACCACACAAGTACAGAATAAATGAATATTTATCCATTGAAGAGTCATTAGAATCTAGAGCATTAAAAACTTTATCATTTCAATAATCTAAACGAAAAATCCATCAAGTTTTTGAAGACAACGCTTGTGGAGAAACTAGGGACTTCCTATTTCATGTTAAATTCACTACGATCCTGATCAAGTCTCTGCATATTAGTTTATTCATGAAATTAAGAACTCTGAACCTGCCAAAAAATTTCCATTGAAAAACACCATCTCCTTGTGATTATCATTAGTATATTCAAAGTGTTAGGTGCTCTGAGCCTTCGAAAGACTTTTCTCAGGAAAAACTAAATGAAAAAAGGTTTTACAACCGCTTGCACTAGCACCTTCCATTGAAGGACAAATCACTCATTTTCAACCTTTAAAGTAGTAGTGCGGAAAATCTTACAATCACAATGTGCAATGAGCATCTGCATGGTATTTACAGTTCATTTATGCATGTGCCACTATATTGGCATGACTGCATAAGCAACCTTCGACCAGGAACTATAAATAACATCACCGCTTGCCATAAACATACCTTTGACCAGCGGGAATTAGAATTAATATCTCCTTTGTCCTGAAGCAGCGACTTGAAATTAGATACCGAAGCAGCACGCTCTGCTTGAGCTCTTTCTTGAGCTGTCCTTTTCAGAGGAAAAACCCTGTAAGAAAAACATGGGAAAAAAATAAGTTGAACAACAAGCATGACGTTGAATAGCTATACACAAAACATTTGCTGCCTAAAAGTCTAAATGAAAGATCTTAGTCATTACTCTGTTCCCTACCTTATCACTTTCACTGAGCAATCTGCATATCCCAAAAGAAGAATTTGTGCAGATTAAAAGAAGTTGTTATGGTGGAATCTGCAATATATCATACCTCTCATTCAACAAAAGCTCCCTGTCTTTCCGGTCCAAGGCCTGAAACCGTGGATCCTCACCCCATCTCCTCTTAAATGTTTGATAATCAGTGTTATGGTCAATCTCCTGAATGTTAAAAGACTTTCTTAGTTCCCTTGACCACATAATGTCTATCTAAAATTCAAATTCCAAACCGATAAAAAAAAAAGAAATTCAAATTCCAAAAGAAACAGAGAATACTTTAATAGGAGACAATTGCATCAAACCTCCTTTGCTTCTTCCAGTAGCTGCTTGAAACCCTCCAAAGCCGCCTTCTGAGCAGCTCGTTTTTCCTTGCGCTCCTCTTCAGCACGTGTACGGACATAATGCTCGAAAAGAGCTCTTCGGGCACTGTGGTTTGGAATAGCCTGCAACAGATCGACTCATGAAGCAAAGTAATGAAAAAACACTTCCGCAGTGAGCATATATAAGATGCACAAAATACGAGGAAAGTGTGATACGTAACCAGTTGAATTAAAGACTAAATCAAAGATTGCAGGAAATAAATCCATTTGATTTGTAGAACCCGGTAAGCTTGCAATTCATATAATCATAGTCAGAAATAAATATACATAAAGGTTAAAGACTTCTTAGAGATCGTCATTGCACATGTTTCATGATAACTGTATTCCTATGCTGTCTCCTAACGGCTGCTAACCATTTCCAATTCTTGAGAGATCTTAAAACTAGCAACTAGCAGATTTGAGGGTCCAGTCATAAACTTTTGGAATGAAATCGGCAATGATTCGAACAAAGTAGCTAAGACAGACAGCCATTCTAGCATCATAGAAGTAAACTGTTGATATAGTTCAATGAAGAAAAGCTACAAAATAAAGCAAAAGACTATTGCTGGATGGACACACGAAACATCTAGCTGAAAAAATCAAAAAATACAAATTCAACAGTTCAAGCATGTCAACATATGCAGCATAACAAATTACAATTATTTTTTGAGATTTTTCCCCACAAGATGCAGTCTATCAACACCCCCAAGCGCCTCTATTGAAGGTAGCCAAGTTGAAGAGCTCTTCAGTTATTTATCATAGTTTACTGACGTAATCTGACCCTGTGATGCCATAAGTGTTTCAGGGGTTATCCTGAGAATGGCATCTGTATTTTTCAAGTTATTACTTTATACAAAATTAGTTCATCAGACATTCTTTAAGCCTAAAACATACATTATTCCTAGGCTCTTTGGGTTTTAGAACTGTATCCAGCCACAGTCCAAACAGGTCCTCCTAAATCATTATGTAATTACATTGTTGATAATAATGACTAACATTTAGTCACAATGTATTTGGTAAACTAACAAATTGATTCCTTGTATCTAGTATTTGTGTACTAAATCGAATCAAAGGGCTAGAGGGCCATTTATGCCTAGATGTACCAGAATCATATGAAACACTGGTCAGTATGCCTATTTATTATTCCTCCATTAATCTTTAGTATCAGTAAGACAGTAGTCCAAAAATTGCAAAATAACCATGAAGTGCAACAATAATTTATTGCATACATGAAAGACTGACAGCAAAAGCAAGCAACTAGTTTTATTTACTTGGTTCGAAGAAATAGCTTCTTGTAGCAATCAACTTATCAGAAGTACTTACCAGCACAATAAAAATGTTACATCTTTCCAAGGGTATTCCAGACTCTACATATTGAACTGATTAACAAAATTGGAAAGTCTTTAGATTCCAAAGTGGCAAAATAAAAAAACGAAACTCTAGTTGTTGTAAATAACTAAATATTACTAATCTAATAATATATTCTTCTTCCAGCTAAGATATCGCCTTCTGAAAGTACACAGGTAACAAAGCGATGCAAGTACAGATTAGCAAAGACATGAAATCTGATAGCAGATCTGAACAACTAAACAATTCGAGAGCATGAGAAAGTATATACCCAAAAATATATTTTGTCTCTAAGTGGAGAATTTAACCAAGAGTATAACAAACATACGTGACAAAGCTCTAGAGATACAGCATGCCCAAATCCAGAAGAATAATTCATTGCTAAAGGAACCAACAAACCTTAAAGCGTGGATCGAACACTATTTTAGGAAGTTCTTTCTCCCATTTTGAGAATGGTGCCACTCCCCGTTCCTTGAGCATCTCCTAGAAATTCCAAGCACAGATGAGAACTGAATGCAACAGGAAGTGAAACATGAACACAGAGATTGACTTAAATGTAGAAGAAAATGCTAACATACAGGACATAGTTTGGAGAACTAATTACAACCCTGAAAGAACAATACAGAAATTGAGGAGCCAACACCATCATACAAACTACAAGCTATTTAACAAAAAGATTGAAATAAGAGGAATTAATTTATAAGAGTTGAGAGTCTCTGTGTACGTGAGAGAAAGATGTGAGAGAACAAGAGTGGTAAATTTAACAGAACACTGTAAGAGAATTCATAGCATGGGAAAGAGCATACAGCACGATGGAAACGAGAGAAAATGAAAAACCCTTGCAGGTATAGCTTACAGGAAGAAGAATGCTTCAACTAAAACCTGCTTAAACTTCAAAGAGTAGGGAGAACCCTTTCCCATCAATTTAAGTTAAAATACAATAAGAGTAGAAAAAATATTCTCCCAAAAAAGTTAAGAAGCAGAATTTTTGAAAAAAATTATTTCTTACACCTACTGTTGATTACCATTTGCCTCCTTACAGTTTAGTTGCAAATTATAACCTTGATTTTTTCACTATTTAATTTTACAAACTAATACACTTCGAAGAAAGCTGTTATTGTTTCCCTATTCACAATGGAACCTATTTCTTTCAACAGGAATAATAAATGTGCATTTTTAGTTTACAATAACATGCCAGCCATTTGTCAGTAATATCTTCAGAAAATTTATGCTCTCGGTAAACAGGTAGAATCTCCACGTATGAATGATATTCACTGAAGCAAGCATGGGTCTCTTCATCTGATGGTACATGCAGTAACTAATACACGATCTAGCATGCACAGAATGAAACCGTCATTATCATTTCTACATTTTTTACAAAAACCCTCTCCATCTGGCCCAGGAAACCTTACACTCCTCGAAACCTTTTGGGACGCCTACAATGTTTCAATTATTTTTTGTTTCTAATATGTCAGGAGCCTAGGGAATCACTCAATATCCTGGACTGTAATTTACAAATGACTGATCAAAAACCAAAAGTTTCAAATAAATCATTATGACTTCAATATACATTATACAATAGGTTATAATCATACTTTTTGGGCTTAGGACTTCCTAGCCACTATCAACTCCATATCACATTCTTCTATGCATTAGAATAGACAGCTCTTATGGGTCCGTTCTCTTGCCTGAGCTTTACCAAGTCAACAACGCCCAACCAGCCTAGGCAAATACCAATCTCCAAGTCAGCACACAGTGCGTTGTGGAGTCCTACTTTCGCACTTTTCAAGTCATCTTCATATCTCAACTTAGCTCATCAGCAAAGAAATGGTAGCCTTTTTGCACATCATAAATACATGCTTCTCACAACACACAAAATCTTATTTCTCAAACTCAAGTTATACGCTCACGAAAAGGAAATGTTTTCAATGTTGGTTGTGGAACTTATAAGCCCACATATACCTAATTTACCTTGAAAATCAGATGATAACAATAACCAAATAACCCTAAAGTGCTGAATTTTATACAGCATGTCAAGCAACACATTCATGGCCCTGTTCATACAGTCAAGTAACATTTGTAAGAAAATTATTGCATGTCCTAGGGTCCAATGATATCAAAATCAAAGTTTCTACAAAAATTCAGGAGACTGTAAAGCAGTTTTGTCAACTGGAGATATTGAATGGTAGTACACATGGCTATAGTCTATGATCCTTGACTCCCTTAGAACTTAACTGGCATTAGCCAAGTGCAGAATGCAGATGAGCTCTCCAGAACAATCCAAAGGTCCATGTGTGCATGCCCACCATAATATCTAAATGTGGATGGCTCCTCAAGAAATAGAAACACATAATTCAATTAGTACCTTAAATTGAAGGATACATTCCTCCTTGGTGGGACCTCCATCTTCATCCTCAGAATCGGAAGAGGAATTGGACATATCACCATCACCATTTGCATCCTTCTGCTTATCTTTATTGTTCTCCATTTGGAGATCCTTGCCGGGAGCCTCAATTGGTTTTGAACCATTTAGTTCTGTAGCCGCTGAACCTGACGAAGCCGGGCCCTGAGAAGTAGAATCAGGTATTCCAGAATCCTGCAACTTCTTTTTGATGAGATCCAGTGCAGAAGATGACCCAGAGACAATTGAGGTTCTGGCAGCTGTAGCATCACGACCACCTGTGTTAGCAGCAGGTGTGCTTAAACTAACAGGATCAGATCCTTTTTCTGTCATTGCATTAGTATTTATCACTGGCACTGATTGGGCTTTGAAAGCATCAGCTTCTTGCTTCTTCCTTAACTCTGTTACCTCACTAGGTATTTGCCAGCTACTTGACTGATTAAACAAAATGATATCGTCAGATTACCAGTCAGGTCATCACCAAATAAGAAAGAAAACAAGATACAAAATTAAGTCAAAGGATAAATCGTACAAAGCGCTATAGCAATTATAGATGCACGGGTTCATCTAGACAAAAAGAACTCAATAAACAAAGAAATGACGGACATAAAGAAAAGAAATCAGTTTCAATGGACGAAATAGTATGCCTCTATAAAAGACAGCAAAGAGTGCCAAGAAACCTCAGACTCTGACTGTACCTGAGTTCTACTGTTGTAATAATATCTTTTGCCATCATTAGTGGTAACCAGTGTCCAGTCAGTACCAGTTAATTTCTCCCTGAACACATAAGAACATGAAAAGACATCAGAATAACTTCAATTCAGAAACTGCTCAGGGTTTAGAAACAGATTTGGAGTGCTGCTTGATGTTATAGATTAATTTCCAGAGAAATAAAAAGGTAGCTAGTACCCATAGTCAACTGCGCATCCAAGACACTGAGAGGTGACAGCAGAATCAGTAAAGTTAATGAATATTACTTCAATGATTTTTTTTTAAATCATAGTAGCATCCAGGACACGACAATTCAGTATCCCCAGTAATAACAGTTGACGCTAAGTCAACCCTAATTCCCAAAATTTTACTGAGTTATATTAAGATGACAAATATGTCCTCTTCCAGGGACTTCTCATCCCAACATAGTAACGCCACTTAAATCCACTTCCAATTACATCATTAGAGAAATTAATGTATCAACTAATTCACAGTAATGATTCCCAGAGAGCCAACTAAAGCATATTTACTAGTTTTATTAACAAGCAACATAGCTCTTAGAAACCCAAGCTACAGGTTTTCCCTATGCTTTTCGGTGAAGGCAATTCTGTTGCATACCCTTCCCTTTCTATTAAACAGTTATTACCTTTTCCACCAATTACACAAGAACATTTGCAAGCAGCCCACATGCAAAGCTAATACTGAATGATACTGCCTCCAAACATATAAGCGGTTAGAGAGAAGATTTTTAATCATTATTTTCAAAGGATAATTCTAGCAACAGCTGGCCGAATGAATCTACCTAGTACAAGTAACAAAAGCAATAGACGTAAGACTACACCCTCCAAGCTTTGCCTGCTCACTGCCACACTGCATTATGAACTCATCCACAATTTTGATAAAGCAAGAAAAACTTTGAATATATTTTATTCGGTAATTAAAAATACAACTCTTTTCAATCATGATAATGATTACTAGACGAGCCACTGAGCCAGAAACTAAACCACACTCGCTTATCACAGAAATTGAAGCCATCAAGTAGTTTGATAATTACACGCCGTTTACTCCACAGTTGTCAATTTTTACAATCGAGGTAATTTTTCAATACGACAGGAAAATTTTGCATTCCAATTCCAGTTTTGGGAACAAAGCCAATTACCTCTCAAATGGTATCTCCTATAAACCATCAACAGTATACTGATGCCCAGTTAGCTTCAAAAATGAGAATTTCAATAAGCTAATCATCCAAGAGACAGACATAAAAAGAGAGGAAGTCAAGAGGGCATAGACACAACAAAACTAGATAACAGTGGAACATAGAGTGAAGGTAAAAATTAGTTCCTCCATCAAGGGCAGAAACCTCACCATGAAACAGGAGTTGGCTGCACAGTAGCTTTATCAGACTGCATCCATGAAAATAAATTACAATCAGAATCGATCAAGAAAAAGAAAGAGGTGTCCAGAAGTTACAATTCATAGCACGCAAATGCAGAGAGAGAGAGAGAGACTTTAATTATCATCATCTATAATCTGCTGTATTCAACAATCTTTCAACATGGAAAAAGTGATTATTTTTAGTGTTTCACCATAAAATTAGTCAAGAATGTCCCTACTCAGAGTCCTCCACTGCTACAACCTCTTCCTGAAATCTCGATGTTGACATACTTTAGTGCAGTTTAAGAAAATTTACATAATCCGGATGGGGTGCACCCCTCGTCTGTTACCCTACTCTTAGCACCCTAGCTTTTATTTTCTAAAAAATCTTTCATCCCTTAAACTATCCCTAAGCTAAACACGTTGCAATTTTTACACAAGTTAGTTATTCCACTTCTAAAAAAAAAAAAAAAAAAAGATCATCACAAACCTTTCAAACAAAGCCTCACTCACCTTTTCCAACAATGCTAACAAAACTACTAAATACAACGTCATCACATTCTTCCTACTATCAGCTACCATTGAACTTCAGAGACGCTAGGTTTAAGAGTATATATATCAATATAAAAGCACATCTTTTGAATATGACTTAAGGAATATCTGAACCAAATGTACTTAATTACTAAAGAGAACAAGGCAGGGGTAACAAACTCAAATGCATAATTAAACTGCGGAGACGTTCTTCAAGTTAACAAAATACTAGTCATTAAGAATGCCAGACATGATACATATTAAAGATTTAAAAAGAAAAAAGAAAACCCCTAGATAACACATTCACACCACTGATTTTCACTGACAATAGTAATGCTTGCAGTACCTCTCCTTTAAACCCAGACGGTTTCTGATATGTAGACTCCCCCGTCAATGCATTATAATAGTATAAGATCCCAGTTTCTGTCCTGTGCGCAGTCCAAGCATCCAGTTGTTCTTTGGTAGAAGCTATATCCTTGGTTTCAGCATTACCAACATTTTCACTGTTATCTACAGAAAATTCTCGCATCATTGCATAGCACAATAAAATATATGGACTCATAAATGCAACCATATTTGAAGTGAAATTCTGGCTTACCAATTCCAGGTGGTAACTCTGCCTGTCCAGAACCAACAGATGACTGGCCACCAGCAGGAAAGGAAGCTGTAGGGGCTCCAACTGCAGATACCGCTGGAGAAACTCCAGGAGGTTGGATGTCAGGAAATGAAACAGAAACCGGTGGCATACCACGAGATGGCATGGGATAAGGACCAGGAATAACAGCAACATATGGTGAAAATGGTGGTCTAGCAAAGCCACTGATCTGCTGAGGCTGCAACCACGGTCCAGGAGGAGCAGCCTGAGGAGATGGAGAGGGGTACATAGCAACAGCATTATGCTGAATAGGAGGGTTAGAGAGAACAGGAGCATTAGGCATGAAGGTTCTTAGGTGTGCAGTAGAATCAACAGATGAAGCCTGGATAGTTGAATTTGAAGGAGAAGGCACAGAGGAAGCTATTCCAGGGGGACCAGGTGTTACGGGAGTTTTAGGAATCCCTGTAGGCACTTGAAAGTTTGGCGCAGAGGGCATCCATGTAGTCATATTACTAAAATTGTTGGATGCAAAATGAGTTGCTGAGGGACTAGAATTTGGACGGGCAGGCTGAGGAGCAGACTGCATAAAGGCTGGTGCAGAAGTCATAGCTCCCATTTCTTGAGAACCATCAGCTCTTACATTCTACAGCCAGAAACAAATCCAGAACTATTAGATACCAGAAATGGCAAATAGCACTTAACTTGAGTATGAGAACAAAGTCTAAAAGAAAACTGTAGGACCCTGATTAAATGAAAGAGTTTAGAAACCACCAAACTGGTGTCAATCGCCCTCAAGCCCAAGGTACTCATTTCTGAATAATATTCTCTTTAATAAAACAATTTTAACGTCACTGATAAAGCTTGAAAACAAGGATTACATCGTTAATAAGCAACTGCCTCCTTTTAAGGTACAATTGATACACAATTGTTAGTTGTTACCATTCTTCCAATGGCATCATTTCATCTTCATGCTAAATATTCTCTATTTCTCCGTTTGTTAATATATACTCCAAGAGAATTATATCCATTATGCACTGTCAGACCCTTATAACAATTAATAAGAAAATTATTGGTCAGTGAAGCTTGTGCCTTTACAACCCCTTTCATTCCAGGAATATCTTCAGAAACTTTTTAACTAGTTACATTTTCAAGGGAAACCCAGGAAAACTGTTTAATGAACAGAGGACAAAGCTTTTTGAGACATCACCACCAGCAAGACATGTTAATTTAGACTACCTACGGAGGAGCTTACAGTTAGTGTCTGCCAGTTGTGCAGTATTAGTGCAGGGTGCAAGCTGTCTCAAAGAAACATCTAGTGATGAGGAATGAGGAATCAGAATGAGAAAACACGACAATCATGATGGGGCAACCGAATGAACTAAGCAACAAGTTTAGTAGTCATGCATATGATGTCAAGTTGGGGTCACATCTCATGCAAACTGACTAGCTATTCTCCAGCATGGCAATGAAGCAAGAAATAAAAGAATTAAGCTAATACATACACTTCTATGTGATTGATCTGTCTGGTTTGGCTGCACATTTCCAATGAAAGAATAATTTCCTTCCTGAACAACAGGAGGGACTGGAGGGGCCATGACCTGTACTGCTGCTCCAGGTCCAAAGGAACTGGGATGTGATGGGAGTGAAGAAGCAGGAGGTTGCATGGATTGAGCAGGAAATGGAGCACTCTTTCCTACTGCAGAGAGACTTTGTTCAATGACCTGCCACAAATAAATAACGACTGTTGAAAAATGCCAGACACACCTATTCAAAGCGAACGAAGCGAACGACCATCTCAAAACAACAATGTCTTTATTGTTTAAGACTGCACAAATTGCTTTAGAGCTTAAAGTGGCCACACACTCTAATAATTGACAATAAAAGAGAAGGAACGGGACAAATAAAAAGTACATGAAACCATGTTAACTTCAAAGGGCGGAGAAAGAAAGGAATAAAATAATTATTATAACAAGTGACTTCACTGCCTGGAAATAAAAAAACCAGGGGTTTCAAGGGCAGATTTTAACAGTGAACGTATTTTAAGTGTTCCATAAGAAAAGGTGTTAGACAGCAAAACTTCTTAATTATGCACAGCTGTCTCATAAAAGGTGATTTAGTTTACAACTGGAAAAGAATATACCGCTCTCTACAGGTCTTAATCAGATGAACTTTTCCCTTTCCTTAATAGCGTTAGTACTAACTATATAACTGATTTTCTTCCCGCCTTCGACTAGCAGCTGAGGTCATTTCATTCCATAGTTGATTTTAGACTTGGATGTTGTCAAACATAAGCATTTAAACCCACTTGTAGCAATATTGTTATAGTACACATCACGGACCACATCACATATATTCTTCGCCAGGACATACACCAAATTAACCGCAATGGGCAAGATTAAATACAATTAGGACACTCTTGGCATATTTTTAGAACTCAACAAACAAATTCTTTATGACCTAACATCCATACCGCCATTCTAAATTAATTCTATCCCAACACTCTAAACAAGACTCTTCTTTATCATTGAATATCCTATTATTTCTTTCTAATCAGACCGACCAACAAACAGTGTGAACAACTCTCCATAAAATCCTTCCTTTTCATCCCAGATACCAGCCTAGATCACATTCAAAGAGCTCTGCTGTGGACCGAGGAATCACCCACTCAAAACCAAGCTCAATTAAAATCTCGTACCAAAGTTGCCCCATAAATGAACAATGCAGAAAAATATGATAGACAACTCACCTCCTTACCACAGTTGAACATACAACAGATGGAAATGTGTACACAAGAACATAGTTGAATATACAACAGATGAAAATGTGTACACAAGAACATAACTAAGAGAAAAGGCATCGATCAATAGTGCTTTCAACATTTACACGATAGATAACTCACCTCCTTCAGAAACTAAAAACCCACAAACAAACTAAAGGGCTCAATATATTTTACAAAAAAAAATACCCACGTCTTCCAAAAGCAAACCCGAATGCTACAACATTATTAAGCAACATGTTAATATGCAAAACATAATGAATAAGTAACAACCAAACAGTTAAACAAAAGAAACAAAAAAGAAAAACACGTGTGTAAAAGAGATAGCACAAGGAAAATGAAACCCCAATTCACTATGTCTTAGGGTTTAAAATTTCTTTTACATTGAATCAGTGTAAATACAGGTAAAAGATCAATACATAAAGACGAAGAAGGAAGATCTTACCTTCAGTAGTGAGCCAGAGAAGAAAAGATTACACTGGTTGGCGAGAGGGAGAACTGAGAAGCTCTCGAAAAACTGCGTCTTCAAAAACTGCGAGGTAAATTATGCGTGATTGTCTTACATATGGATTTTTGTTTAATTGATACAAATTTGGGGTTTGAGTTTATGCTTTTGGTGAAGCTCCCAAACGACACCAAAATCCTGAAATTAAATAATTTTCCAAATTTAAGGGCAATTTTTTTTAATGGAAATAGTAAATTAAAATTAGGGTGGCGCTATTTGCACACCAATATTTGATTTGCACACCAATATTTGATTAATACATCCACTTCCAATATTTACAAAAATGTCATAAGTTAAAAAGACTATGATACCCTTAATAAAATAAAACAGTGTAAATACACCCCTTTAATTTCTAAATACACTCCATCTCTTTTCTAAACATATAATATTCTTTTTCCTTTCACCTTCTCTCATTATTCTTCTGTCTACAAAATCTTCCACAAAAAAAAAAAAAATTCAAAACCCTAAATTCGCTGCAAATATGGACCCGAATGAATTCATCGACACCAATAATGTAAGAATTTTAATACTTTATTGCTTTAAGTATCATACTTTTCCTATTTTTCATGTTTTTTTCGTTCAAAATTTCGACTGGATCGCGCACCTTACGCACAAATTTCGTCATGGCACGATAGTGTCAATTTTCTACATGGCATGATCATAAAAATGTGGCACGATCATGCCATGTAAAATGACGCACGATCGTGCCTTGTATTTAAATAAGGCACGATCGTGCCGTGTATTTAAATAAAGCATGATTGTGCCTTGTATTTAAATTGGGCATGATCGTGCCATGTTTTAATTTTTTGTTTAAGTTTTTTTTTTGATGAATTTGTTTAATATTTTGAGGAATCAAGTATGAACCCCACACAATATAGTGTTGTTTGTCCAACCAATAATGAGACGAATCAAGTCCAAGACCTAAGTATTGCTATGGATTACACAGACGTTTTCACAACTTACGAAATTTTCATATCTCGTGAGAAGTTATTTGAATGGGTGTGGGAGCGGGGGAATGAACATGGCATGGTAATAGTAATAAGTAGGTCGGATAGTGGTGCTGGTAAGAGGAGACCTCGTATGTTGTTGGCTTGTGAACGTAGTGGAAAATACCGTGAATATAGTGGAAAATTAACTCGAGGAAAGCAACAAGAGAAAAATGTTGAAAAAGATGATGCCCCCTCGAGCAATTTGAAAAGAAAAGGTCGTGGGGGAGAAACCGGAACAAAGAAGTGTGGATGTCCATTTCGTTTAAAAGGCAAGGAAATCTCCATTGGCGAATGGGTTTTGAATGTTGAATGTGGTGTTCATAATCATCCGATTGCCCAATATTTGGAGGGTCACTCATATGTTGGTCGATTGTCCAAAAACAAGGAGGAATATGTCATGGATATGTTACAGGGTAATACTCGACCTAAAGACATTTTGTTTGGTTTGCAAAAGAAATTTGTAGATAATAAGTCCACAATACGGACTATCTATAAAGTTCGTATGAAGAATAGAGTTGTTGAACGAGACAGTCGATCTCAGATGCATCAACTTATGTGGAAATTGAAGGAGCATAAATATTTCTATCATCATAGGCGTTGTGAAATGACTAACACTGTGAAGGACCTGTTTTTTGCTCACCCGATGAGCGTTGAGTTGTTGCGTGCTTTTCGTAATGTACTTTTTATGGATTGTACGTACAAGACAAATAAGTACAAGTTACCCTTGTTGGAGATTGTTGGTGTGACGTCAACAAATATGACATTCTCTATTGCAACCGCTTATTTGGAGTTTGAGCGGGAGGACAACTACATATGGGCATGTACCATTTTAAAATCCTTGATGGACCCACTTTCCCTCCATACTGTGATTGTTACTGACAGAGAATTGGCTCTAATGTATGCAATTGAAAGAACATTTTCCAATACTACACATTTTCTTTGTCGGTGGCACATTAGTAGGAACATTTTGGCAAATTGCAAGAAAATACTTCGCACGAAAGAGAAATCAGAATCATTTATGTTGTATTGGAATTTATTAGTCCTCGCAGATATCGAGTCATCATTTTATGAATTACTCAGGGGATTTCAATCTGAATTTGTAGAATATCCAACTGCCATGTAATATGCAATGGAGCAATGGGTTGGGCCTTACAAAGAAAGATTTATGTCTGCTTGGACGAATAATATCATGCATTTTGACAATACCACTACGAATAGGTAAAGTTCACACCAATGTGATTAAAATTGCTTTCTATATTTTAATTAGATATATATATATAAAATAATTGAGTGATTACATTTTATTTTAGAGCGAAGAGTCACCATGCTGCGTTGAAAAGACAACTCGGATCGAGTCATGGTAACTTCGAGACATGTTGGAGACATATTCACACCCTTCTTGTGACATCACATAACGCAATCAAACACTCTTCTGAAAAGAGCAGAAATGTAGTTCAACATAAATTCAAATCAATTATATTCATGTCGTTGCGAGGTATGGTGCCTATACATGCATTGAATAAAATATATGACGAAATGGATGGTATAACAGAGGGTGGTGTTGATCCCTTATTGTGTGGGTGTGTGTTGAGAAAGGCATGTGGATTACTTTGTGCTCATGAGATATCTGAGTATGTGAGGTTGGACAAGCCAATTCCCCTTAATCAAATTGATGCGTTTTGGAGAAAATTAAATATGTCACCAACCGAAGGGAATGATGTTGGTGTTGGGCATGAAGTTGGCAGTCGATGGACTCAGTGTGTGGGTGATTTATACACAAAATTTGAATAAGTCATTGAAGCAGAAAGACTGTTGATGTTGAAAAGATTGTTGGAAGTTGCCAATCCAACAATAACCTCACTGATTGAGCCCGAGATTCATACTCGCACTCGTGGGCGTCCTAAAGTGTCAAAATCTAAACAATCCAAATCTACGAAACGTGACCCGAGCAAATTTGAGTATGTGGAGTCCATTAAAGATAGTTGTTCGTCGGTTGATGAAGTAATCTACCATGTTGGTCCAACAAATGATACTCCTATGTTTACATCAATTCCAAGGCAAAAACTACCGGTAAATATAGTATTATTTTATTAGATGTCATTTTTTTAAACAATTCTTGTGCGATTGGTCTTACTTTAGTGTTTGAATAGGTTGTTCGCCGACCTGGTTTTAAGGAATCGTTGTCATCTTACTTTCATATATAATTACATTGTTCGTATTAAAGATGTTGAGAGTGATGGTCATTGCGGTTTTTGTGCCATATCTGACCTACTTGGCTACGGTTAGCAATCGTGGGGTCGTGTAGTTTTATTTGCCTTCTCACCGGAGGACAAATCGTCATGTATGTGCTCCCAAAAAGGTTGCATCGGCACTCGGCTTCGACATCGCGTATACCTCCATCTAAAATTCAAAATAAAAAAGTCATCATATAACACAATATTTGTTAAAAACATTATACAATTGTTATATGCTAACTACCTGACGAGAAAGAAACCCCTCCATGTTAATGCTAACTTTTGGAAATCTCCAACGGAGGCAACGCGGTATGACCCCATCAAATGCAGAAATCCCACAAACAGTCCCCAATTAAGATATCGCTTTGTACGCCCATCCTATGAAAAATATAATAATTAATAATAGCTCAGGTAAATTATTAAAATTACATGGAGTGAAATTAAATTTAAAATATCACATACCAAGAATATCCACACAAATCCATAGAAATGGTATATATGCAGTTCCACGTGTGGTAGCTCGTTGAGCAGGTGCTGAAGATAATGCAATAGGATCTGGTATGAGTACTTTCCTCATATAAACGACTCCCACTGATCCGTATCCTCTATTAATGTCCATGCTCATGTTTCAATCATTGTCTTTCCTCCATCTCTCCCAATCAACAAAAAATAAGCCATCAACAACTTGACAACTCGTAATGAATCTTCTGGTGATTCTCGGAACACCCCATTTATAAAATCATCGCGTAATTCATCCATCTTCAACTTCTAACCAGGATAATAACGATGATGCAATCATATCTCAGGTGGATTATGATGGGCATTCGGGTTGAAAGTAATAGACCTAAAAGATAGCCCCGACACGAGTGCATACTCATACTTAGAGAATCGAATAAATTCACCTCCAATTCTATACCACAACTCGTCATCCCTCGCCCAGTCATACCTCATGTCCAAAAAGGTAATGCAAAGCTCTATTGCAACTGATTCCTTTAGAATCCAAACGCAATAGAAACCCAAAACAGGAGTTTACAAACTCCAAGTACACATCATTGCTAATACCCCTCAACTCATCTCTAATTACCGAAATAATATATAATCGACTATAAATGTTCAACTTCGCCTTTGTCAACTGAAATGACTCCCTCTTCCAAGCCTACTGAACCTGTAAAATAGAAATCAGGTTATTAATAACAAAAAAAGTTTAGCATAATTTTGAAACAGTTTAACTACATATAAAATTACAAATATCCTTTAATGCACTACAATATAAGTATTAGTAGAAGCAAATCATAGTAAAAGCAAATCATAGGCAAGGAGAAATTATTTTTCAAAGACGTAGCGAAGGCACGATAGAGTGCCTCATTTTCAAAAAAAAAAAAATTCATTCGTGCCTAATTTTAGGTAAGGCACGACAGTGCTCATTTTTTGGAAATTTTTTTTTTCGTGCCTTATTTTTGGCAAAGCACGATTGTATACCATATTTTATCAAGGCATGATGGTAGGTCTTATTTTCAAAAAAAAAAAACAACCAATTCGTGCCTTGTTTTTGGAAGGCACAATAGTTAATTATTTTTTAAAAAAATCGGTCATGCCTTATTTTGCAAGGAACAACAGTTAATCATTTTTAAAAAAATTTGGTCGTGCCTTGTTTTTGCAAGGCACGACAGTTAATCATTTAAAAAAAACATTCGGCCGTGCCTTGTTTTTGCAAGGCACGACAGTTAATATTTTTATATATAAAAAAATTGGTCGTGCCTTATTTTTGCAAGGCACGACAGTCACATTTTTAGAAAATTATACTGTCGTGCCTTAAGGCATGACCGTAAGCAAAAATTTGGAAATTATAGTCGTGCCTTGAGGCACGACCATCAAAGATTTTTCAGGAAAAAAAGGCCCCAATTCGTGCCTATGCCTATTTTTCAGAAAAAAAAAAACAGCCCCCATTCGTGCCTCTACGAAACTAGCGAAAATGATTCAACTTTTCGACTAAAATACTCAATTTCAACAACAATTCGATTAACCCAACCTCTAAAGCATTCAAGAACACAAAAAATACCCTATTTTTGGACAAAATAGACTATAAATTGCAAAATGTTGAAAAATATAAAAAAAAAAATTTACCTCCTCTTGCGGTCCGGCCGCCGGTGCGGCCACCGGTGAAGCCGTCTTCGCCCCATTTCTTCTACTCTTCTTCCTTCTAAAATATTTCAACATATTTTTGGGAGAGGTTGGGGTGTGAGGTTTGGGGTGTGAGACGAGAAAATAGAAGAGAAATGAGGGTGGGGTGTAGGGGTGTATGTTAAGTTAGGGGTTTTTAGTTTGGAGGGTAAAATTAAAAATATAGGTGCGGTGTATTTAGTATTAAATGAGTTTGTAAAATAGGGATGAAGTGTATGTAGAAATGTGGTGTATTAATCAATTCTTAGGGTGCAAATAGTGTCACCCTTAAAATTATTATTGCAACTTATATTTTTTTTTTTTTTTTAGATTTTTTTTTTAACTTTGTATTTTTTTGTGACCCGGGATATCTACATCAGTTGGGAGCGCAAACACCACACTTCCTTTAAGCTTATGGGATATTCGTTCTTTTCACTGATGGTTTTAATCCTATGGGGAAGGAAGGTCAACCCCAAGACTCCAACCCATCACTCCGCGTTAGTCAAAATTTGAACTTAGGGCCTTAAGTTTACAATTGCAACTTAATACCTCAAAAGTAAATTTTTTGTAATAGTCATGATACTCTAGTCTATTTTTTTTCCCTTATCAATTATTGTGCTAAAATATTCTATCTTCAATTTCTTTTGTAGTTAGTTGACAATATCTATTTACGTTTTAGTCCATACTCCATACATCATCTATCATTGCAAATTTTTACATATTTTATATAATATTTTAGTTTCATTTTAAAATCTATAAAACAAATATGAACATATTTAAATTTAAATAGGAATGATAAAATACAATAGAACTTGGTTTAATTTTTATTTAATTTACAGTAATATGATGTATTAAAACATAAGACTTTTTAGATAGTGAGTATTCTTTTTTTTTTTTTTTCCGAGACAAAGTGAGTAAGTACTCTTTGTTGATTTTGCGTTCATACGAACACTGAAATAGTATTAAAATTTGCACGATTTGTGAGGCCCGAATTTTAACGTGAGATACGGTGTTATATAGTAATTATTTATTCGGCTATGTATCACAAACCTATTATTAATAAAACGCGACTCTACTCTTATTTATTTCTTCCACGTCAATTACGTATTTCGCATTTTTGAGCTTAGCAATTTTATATTCTTCTCTAGTATTAATACTTGATCGAATGACTACGAATTTAAAAATATTGGACCCTCGATAAATTAGGAGTATATTCCAATCCCTATCCAAATATTTCACTATATTCTATAATTCATTTCCCCAACAACTTCCAATTAATTTTTTTGTTAAAAAAATACATATTTCTTATTTCACATCTTTAATTTTAAATTTTAATATTTAAGTATAAATATTTATACATTTTATTTTTCCTCAATTTTATAAAAGAAAGAAACCAAATATTTTATTTTGTTATTTTATTTTTCTAATTTTCGGAATTTAATTAAAATTGGAAAATTTTTCAATTTATTTTTCAAGCCTACATTTAAAATTACCCTACATATTCCACTACATCTTGGTCAACAAACAATAATTTCCCTAAACATAGCTTTTGGCTTCATGTCCCTAGTAAAAGGACTCTAACTAATTTTTTATTCCTAAATCACCCAATTATTCCCACTAAGTTATTTTTTTTACCAAAAAAAAATTTGTCCCCTCCTCTCTTGCATAGTGATCGGCCATTAGGTCATTTTGGAGCAAAAATTCCATCTTCAATTCACCAACACATTCAACTCTTCAAGCAAAAATCCTCTTCCTTCTCTCTAAAATTCTCCAACTTCTCTCTATATTTTCTTCTTCTTCTTTCTTCAAAAACTTAGCAAAATTTCAAGAAAACTCCTTCTACACCTTCATAAAAATTCGAATTATACTACCCCAAAGGTAACAAATTTTCTTCTTCAATCTATTCTTATACCTTCTAGCTCACCTCTTTCACCTTCTAATTTAAGTTTAATTTTGGTTTAAGGTGTACTTAGAAGACCACTTGAAGAATATTAGAGCCTTGTGATCACCTTAGCAAGACCTCAAGTAACTTGAGAAGAGAAATTGGACTATAAGGTAAGAAATGAGATTTTTAGTACATTTTTTTCTTCTCTTCCATTTTCCAAAATTTTGATACTCCATTTTCATTTTTTTGATTTTTAGGGGCTGACCTTAAGTGATATTTGAGGGTGAGCAAGTAAAACCATTTTTGGAGACCTCTACTTGTCACATTTTGCCTACTACACAAGGTAAGTGTAGTTTTTACCAACTTCTTCACCTCTTCTTCTTTTTCCTTAATTTTTAACCTCATTTTCCTACTCCTACTTTTTTTTGATATTCCTTGACTTAGGGGCTGACCTAAGTCACTTCTTCATCAAAATTGATTTATTCCATTTTTCACCAACAAATCAATCTTTAAGGTGGGTGGAAAAATCCTTTCAACTTCTAGGTGTTTTACTTAAAAATGCATGTATTATTTTGATTTTGAGCACTTAAGATATATATATTATGTATTGCATGATATTTTCTTGTATCAAGTTGGAAAAATTCTCAAGTGTTGCTCAAAAATGCGATTTATCGAAAAATAGGGCATACATGTACACTTTATTGTTATACTTGATGAAATTTTGTATGAGAAGGATATGTATGTGTATGACTCTTGAAATCTATGTTTTGAATGATTTATAACCTGGACAAGTCGAGCATAATTGATTAAATTTCAACTTTTGGACTTAAAATGCAAAAATAGAAAGTTGGTGGACTTAATTGCAAGAAAATAAAACTTAAGGGACCCCTCTATAATTTTCAATTTTTGGGACTGAACTCAGGTTCAAAATTATGTTTTGACATTTTAATAAAGTTTTAAGAGTTTTTAGATAAATAAAATCAACCCTTAAAAGCCCAAGGACTAGATTGTAAAATTTTAGAAGTTTAATGGCTATTTTGAAACTTTCGAAACCGTACCAAATCCTAATTTTAAAATTTGAAATTTTAACTCTTAAGGGACTGGAAATAATATATTTTAAGTGTATTCCAAAAATCCAAGTGTTTAGAGCTTGCAAAGTAAATTTATAAAAATTGAGGGACCAAATTGTAAAAGATTAAACTTGAGGACCAAAATTCAATTTCCAGGACTTATGGAATCCATGCACCTGGAAATACTAATTTAACTATAACATAATTATATCTTGGACCCAAGGTTCAAGTTTCATAACAATTGGACCCCCTAAAAGCGCTAAAGGCAATTATTTCAAAATGGTACAAAATGAGATTTTCAAAAGTTAAGGGACCTATACTTGATTCTTTTAAAAACTGCTTTTGTCTCAATATTCCACTGACCTTAGTGACATTTTACAACTGGAATCACATTAAAAGCCCTTCCGGTTTGTGAATTCCAATTATTTTAAACTTAGAGCCATAAATGACAATTTTAACAAATTTGGGGCCAATGTGAGAATTTTATAAAAACTCGACCTCCAAACTTTAAAAATCTGTCTATGAACAATTTAGAGAATTTAGAAACTGACCTCATAATTTTTCAAGGTCGGGAAATTTATTTATTTAACTTTTAACCCCAAAAGTAGTGATTTTTACATAACGGGGCTAATTGTAAATTTCCTTTTAACAAGGACCTAACTCAAATTTGTTTTTTTAAAGAAACAACCCTGGACTCTCTGACTTTAAAAATGAATTACAAATGTTTTATTTTCTCAAAAATCCCTTGTCTTATCTGATCGTCTTGACCGGTTAATACCCGATCGCGGGGCGACTTCCTCGTCTTGCGATTTTGAATCTATAACGGGACTTATGTTCCACCTAATCTTTCAAGATACTAAAGATTGTTTATCCTCTCGATAATCATCTTCATCCAAATAACTCCACCAACGCTATAATTACCACTCGCGATTTTCAAAACTTTTCATGAACTGCTTCCCGAATCAATATACTCGACTGCCTGGTTGACTACCTGAACGTGTATTTAATTTCCTGCCTAAGTCAACTTGGTGTGTCGAGCTCACGATCGGAATGGATACGTCGGGGATGGGAAGGCGGCTCGGCCGCTATTCCACTCTCGGCCCCATCGCCCTAATCCCGCAATCGAGGGACGGAGTTTGTCCGAGGAAGCGGGTCGTAGTACTTGAGGTATAATCATGATTATGACGAATCCGAGGCTTGCTAGCTCCAACGTGGATTTTGACTTTGCCTATGGAGCGATAAGGTGACAGGTCTTGGACCATCATGAACGGGGAGTTACAAGGAAGAACGAAGGAATCATTTGTCCGATCCACACGATTAGGAGTTAATCAGAACGTTTGGTTGGCGCTACACATCAATACGCAACCGCTACTTGTAATGCATGGGTTGGCGCTACATATCAGTACGCAACCACTAATTGTCTTGCATGGGATTGGCGATACACATCAGTACGCAATCATCTTGTCTTGCTTTAATCATCGTGCCTGTGTGACCACGAACTATTTCTTAAATTGTATAAATATATTACTTAATATATATTTATCACGATGCTTGTGGGCTATGTGTGAAATCATGCATCATACCTCACGCGTTTTCATACAACCGTTTTCTCGCATTAACTATATATATTGCCACACTTGCACACGATCACCCCATCCACTGAGATTTTTGTCTCACTCCCTCCTGTTTTCTAACATTTAGATGAAGAGTACGTTGAAGACGTCGAACCTACCACAGATTGAATCCCTACCATTGATGTGGAGAGACATTCCTTTTACTTTTATTGTTGATTGGACTTCTTCATTTTATTTCTGTTTGGACTGTAAGTTAAATTCGGATAATCTATTGGGTTGTATTTGGATACCGTCGGACCTTAAGATGTAACTCGTACTTGTGTTTATTTTAATTCCACTACATTAGACTCTTTTCACTTGAAGTTTCGTATAATGGGTTTAGACTGTTGATTTATTTTCTGTTTAAGTGATTGATCGTCGTCGCGTCGCGTTTGGAGTGTGACAGTTATGGTATCAGAGCTCGGCTAGTAAGATGGAAACTTACACCGAGCTGACCCAAGATAGGACCCTGATTTGTGTTGGGTAACTGCGCGACCGACCAATTAAGTGTGAAATCGATTTCAAAATGGCATAGAACCGTAGTACTGATGTTTATACTAAGTTAGAATTTATGCTTGAAGATTCCATGATCATACTTGATTTGACCTAGTTGACTCTAGACTGACTTTCTTTATTCATTCTCTCCCTGTTCTCCCTTATCTTTTCCTTAACTTCGTTTAATCCTTCTTCGTTTGGCTTGATCAGGATGGAGCCGACGCCACCTATCTGGTAGGAATTATTGGAGGCCCGCGTCGAACGTGATTACTTCCGGGCATACATGAACCACTGGCACCAGGAATGCCTTCAGGCTACCTCAGAATTGGCAGAGGAACGCCGCCGTAACCAAGAACTGACACACCTCCTGACAAAGAGCCAAGAGGAGAAGAATAGCCTTACCCTTCTTGCTAAAGATCACGAAGATACCATCCGCGCTCACGAAGGTCAAATTCAGTCGATCCAGAGCACTTGGAAATTACTCGCAAGAAGATGGAACGCGCTAAGGAAGGCCGCACAAAGTGGGAGATGGACGCGTACATGTCAAGGGCCACCATCGGACGTCTCGAAGATACTATCATCAAACAGATAACGGTGATCGAGGACCTCACACAGGCCTTATCTCAGCGGGATGCCGCTTTGGAGACTGCTTTAGCAGCCAATGTACTAGCACCGCCACCACTCGAGGTGGAACCAGAGGCCGACCCTGAAGAAGATCCTGAAGAGGATCCCGAAGAGGATCCTGAAGAAGATCTTGAAGAGGATCCCGAAGAGGATCCTGAAGAAGATCCTGAAGAGGATCCCGAAGAGGATCCTGAAGAAGATCCTGAAGAGGATCCCAAGGAGGATCCAATGGAGGATGGAGAGCCCGAGGCGCTTGAAGCCGCCCCACTTGATGACGCTCTGGGACTGGAGCAGTGGCCAGATTTAGCCGACGGGCCTAATGCTGAGGTGGTACCTCATCCCGATCTGGTTCTGGTTATGGACGAGGCTGCTAGTGATGATGACGGCGACCTCACCGAGTAGATAGCTTCTATGTTAGATTTTAGCCGACGCTTATTTCCATTCTGTTGTATTTTACTTCCCGTTGTACTTTGATTAAGTTGTATCCTGACTCTAGATTACCTTCGATTCTGTATTACTTTTGTATGAACTCATTCGGGTGTATTCAAATTTTCACATCAATGAATATACTTTTTCTACTTTTTCTACTTATTCTATGTCTTGTGTATTACTGTTGTGATATAACTTGTTATATGCGAGTATTTATTGAAATCATTCATTTATGGATTGTAGCTAAACCTCAAGAAACAAAATGGTTGGACACCGTGGATGCGGGAGACCCCACCGTGTTCCCCAAAGGTATAATGACACGCGCGAGGGAATGGGTACCCTCCCCCGAACTACCACCACCTCCTCCGCCAGTCGCAGGAGATAACTTGACTGCAATAGCCCTGCAACAGATACTGGTTTTCATGAGGCAACAAGCAGAGCCTCAACAGCGTATTCCCGAGCCTGCTCGAGAGGCGAATGATCGCACATTGGAGCGATTCTTATGATTCGACCCACCGACTTTCTTAGGAGAGCCAGATGACCGAAAGGCAGAGGAATGGATAGAATATCTTTAATGCTCTCCAATATTCATAGGAACAGAAGGTTACACTCGCCGTGTTCCGACTAGAATCGGCTGCTAGATATTGGTGGAGAACAGTTGAGAGAAAGTGGGAACAAGACCGAGTAGCTTGAACGTGGGAAAATTTCCTGGCTGAATTCAATGAGCAGTACATTCCCCAAGTCGTGAAGGAGGCACGCCGGGATGAATTCCATAAGTTGAGATAGGGGAACATGTCTGTGGCCGAGTATGAGTCTGAATTTCATCGGTTGTCCAAATATGCTCTGGGGACAATCAATACAGAAGAGGACAAATTGTATAAGTTCACACGGGGACTGAAACTGGAACTTCAAAAATAGCTTTTGACTGTTGAAATGACAACCTACTCAAGCGCGGTAAAGGCAGCTCTCCGCATCGAGTTGGGACTGAACCGTATTGGTCAGATTCAACAGAGTAGGCCATCAAACAGTCTCAAAAGGATAGCTGTGGGACAGCCATCTAAGCCGCCAGTTAAATTTCAGAAGGGGCCAGTTATTAAGGCGGAAAAAGGGAAAGGACCAATACAGGGAAAACCGGGTCAAGTATGTGCACATTGCCAAAAACCGGGACATACTGTCAATGATTGTTGGCGCAAATAGGGGTGATGCTTGCTATGTGGCAGTAACCAGCACCAGCTGAAGGATTGCCCGAAGTACGAGGATCGCACGAAACAAGTGCAGCCACCAAAGCCGGGTAATGGCCAGAGAAATTGGGCAAGGATGCCCGCTCAAGCATTTGCACTAGCCGGACATGAGGCTCCGGAGGCAACAAACATGGTGGAAGGTAGGCTTCTAATATCTAACCACTACGCTAAAGTACTATTTGACCCTGGATCAACGCATTCATTTGTCGCACCACATTTTGCACACAAGCTGCATGCTTGCATGGAACATATGCCTATAGGTCTAGAAGTGTCCACTCCTATGGGCGCAAGCCAGATAACAGATATTATCTATAATGCATGCGAAGTTAAGATTGATGAGATAAACTTTCCTGCTGATTTGATCTTGTTGCCTATATCCGAATACGACTTTATATTGGGAATGAACTGGCTGTCTGCACACCATGCACAAATGGACTGCCATCGCAAGTCCATTAAGCTATGTGAACCGATAAGCCCGAAGTAGAAATTTTGGGAAGAGCACGGGTTAAGATCGCCCCAATCATTTCAACAATGAAAGCGAGGAAAGCGATCACTAGAGGGCACAAGGGTACTTGGCATTTGTAATTAACAAACCTAAGGTTGAGACACAAATTAATCAAGTACATATAGTATTAGAATATATAGATGTATTTCCACAAGAACTCACCTTTGTCCCTCCCGGATAGGGAAGTCGAGTTCACCATCGGTATTACCAGGAACCGCCCGATCGCTTTAACGTCGTATATAATGGCTCCTCTTGAATTGCAAGAGTTGAAGACACAATTACGTGTTTCGATGGATGTGGGATTTATCCGACCAGGTACATCTCCTGGGGAGCATTGGTACTATTTGTCAAGAAGAAAGATGGCACATTAAAACTGTGTATAGACTATCGCGGACTTAACAACGTGACCATCAAGAACAAATATCCCGTCCCGAGGATAGACGAACTGTTTGATCAACTTCAAGGAGCGACGGTGTACTCGAAGTTTGATTTACAACAATGATATTATCAACTAAAGATCCGTGAAGAAGATGTTTCCAAAACGGCATTTCAGACCAGATATGGACACTACGAGTTTGTAGTGATGCCTTTCGGTCTGACAAATGCACCAGCAGTGTTTATGGATCTGATGCATCGAGTCTTTCAACCTTATTTGGATCAATTCATAGTGATATTCATTGATGACATACTCGTATACTCTAAGTCTAGAGAGGAGCATGAACGTCATCTGAAAATTATTTTGGAGACACTACGAGAGCACAAGATGTATGCCAAATTCAGCAAGTGCGAATTTTGGCTTAGTGAAGTCGCATTATTGGGACACATAGTATTCGGCACTAGGATCGCCGTAGATCCTTCGAAGGTACAAACATTGGTTGAATGGAAACAACCCGAGTCTGCAACGGCGATGAAAAGTTTCTTAGGACTAGCTGGATATTATCGAAGATTTATCCAGGATTTCTCCAAGATAGCCGGACCACTCACTCGACTAACCCAGAAGCAAGTCAAGTTTGAGTGGAATGACAAGTGTGAGGCTAGTTTTTCCAAGAGCTGAAGAAACGACTTACTACGGCTCCAGCCTTAGCCCTTCCAAAGGGAACAGAAAACTTTGTCGTCTATAGTGATGCATCAAAGGAAGGACTGGGAGCAGTACTCATGCAGGAAGGAAAGGTCATTGCTTATGCATCACGGAAACTCAAGCCGTATGAAGCCAATTACCCAACGCATGACTTGGAATTGGCAGCAATAGTGTTCGCGTTAAAGAAATGGAGGCACTATCTCTACGGAGCAACATTCATAGTTTACACAGATCATAAGAGCCTAAAGTATCTATTCTCTCAGAAGGATCTCAATTTGAGGCAACGGAGATGGATGGAGTTAATAGAAGACTATCACTTTGATATTCAATACCATCCTGGGAAAGCTAACATAGTAGCTGACGCCTTAAGCAGAAAGGCGAGTTTAGCCAGACTAATGATTCGAGAGTGGAAATCATTAGAAGAGTTGAGCACTTGGAATCCGACGAGGACTAATACTCCAATTTCTTGTGCTAACATTTTGGTTAAGCCCGAATTACTGAACGAGATCAAGGCAGCATAGGGGACAGATGTGCAACCTCAAAAACTGAAAGAGAAGATACTTAAAGGAGAGAGGTCAGAATTCTCGATACATGAAGATGGGATCATCAGATTTCAAAATCGAGTTTGTGTACCAAGTGACGAGCGAATTAGGAGTAGAATTCTCTCAGAAGCACACCGTTCAAAATACACTATACACCCTAGAGGAAACAAGATGTATAAGGACTTGAAACGACATTACTGGTGGGTAAACATGAAGAACCAGGTAGCGGAGTTTGTTGCGAGATGTTTGACTTGTCAACGAGTAAAGGTGAAACACCAACAACCATCTGGTTTATTACAACCGTTGAGAGTTCCCGAGTGGAAATGGGAATACATAACGATGGACTTCGTGATGGATCTACCAAGGACTAGAGGAGGCCATGATGCTATATGGGTAGTCGTCGACCGACTCACGAAATCCTCACACATCTTACCCATGAAGAAAACCGACAGCTTGCAAAAACTCGCGCAAATTTATATCCGACAGATCATTCGACTGCATGGAGTGCCAGTCGACATTGTGTCAGACAGAGACCCGAGGTTTGTCTCCAGATTCTGGAAGTGCTTGCACGAGGAAATGGGTACCTCGCTAAGCTTCAGCACAACAACACATCCACAAATGGATGGCCGTCTGAGCGAACGATTCAAAACCCTGGAAGATATGCTGCGAGCCTGCACGTTGGATTTCCAAGGAAGTTGGGATTCACACTTACCATTGGCTGAGTTCGCCTATAATAACAGCCTATCGTGCCACAATTGGGATGGCACACGAAGCCTTGTGACGGGCGAAAGTGTAGATTTGGGAGTCGATGACCATTGGACTCCAAAGGAGAAACGAAAGTCACCTCGATTCCAAATACTTAGTTCGGGAGGCCATTCAAGATCGAACGGATTATCAAGCCGCCAAAAGAGTTACGCGGACAAGAGGAGAAAAGACTTGGAATTTGAAGCCGGAGATGAAGTATTTTGATCTCTGTTGGTCCCAAGAGGTGTGAGTGTAAGGTTTAGAAGGGGGTTGAATAAACCTTACCAACTTTTCGATTTAGTCCTTTTAAAAATGATCGATTAATACTTCATTGTCCTTGATGGATATAAAAATAAGATGTTATAAATAAATTAAAGTAACTAAAATGTTGACTAAACACTCGTGATTTGTTTTTAGAGAAGACTTTGAATTTGGTTAAGTTTGTTTTGATACTTAGTTTTAGCACTCGAGTTGATTATCAATTGGATAGAAAATTTATCCCCGGAGATATAAAAATAAGATGCATAAATTAAAGTCTAAAAAAATGTAAATGACACTATAAGTTTTATAGAGGTTGAAGATGGGGTAATTCTTCTATCCTCTCTCTTCTGCTCTGGAGGAATCCACTAAGATCGATCAATATACGAGTGGTTAATGATCCGGATACAAGTCTTGATCACGCGGTGACTTGATCCTTTGGGACTCGATCGGAGATGCCTTGTCACTGGTGGCTTCGTGACGACTCGGACTCCTTCTTCACAGGCACCGCTTTGCTACTACTGACTCACTTGCTTAAGTTCCTTGGATTTGATCATGAAGCCCTCCAAATAGCTTAAGCTTGGTTCGACCTTGAACCTTTCTACAATCTCTCGTGGAATGTAGACCCCTTGATTCTTCAAATGATTCATCTTCAATCGATTGAAGTTGTCTCTCCTTCACAGTGAGTGTTGGATTGATTTCCTTCGTAATGTAGGCTTGAGGATTGATCTTGAATAACTTGAGTATATTTTTGGTTCGATTCAAAATGTTAATTTGTATTTTCGTTGTTCAGTGTCGGTAACCTTCTCTCGAGTGATTCCTCGGCCTTTTATAGTGATCTTTCAAAAATCGCCCGTTGAAGAGATAGCTTATTTTTGAAAGTCACTTGTGGTCGTTGGCTTGTCTTATTGCAGTCCTTGGAATTTCAACTTCCTCGTATGAATGTTTCTTCAGCTTTTCAGAGTTCTGAAACGAGTGTAGTGCTTCCCATTGGTTTATTCCTCTTACACGCTTCGGGATCGAGCACTTCGAGAAAGGCAAGATGGAAGTATTACTTGTTTAAGTAATTCTCTTGATTTTTGTGCAACAGATCTCTTTCAGTTATCTCGACTTGACTGCATTTTCTTATCATCCCCAGGTGACTTCGAGTCAGCTTCCAAATCATTGGATAACTCTTCTGTCACTTCAACATTGAGACTTGGGTATCTTGAGTTGACTTGACTGATACTTCACTCTGTTGCATCTCACCGCACCTTGATCGAGTTCTATGTCTCTCTTCTCTGCCATACTCAGCTGCCTTGCAGCGAAGTCTTCCTTCTAGTCTCCAGTTGTCTTCTCGCATGTTCAGGGATAGCTGACTTAACTCAGCTCTACCAGCCCTATTTATTACAATGCAGTTTACAACAAAAATGGGGTGCCAACTTCCTATTATAAATTTTACATGGCATTCATCAAAATCAACAAAATAATTTCCCAACAATTTCCCCCTTTTTGATGATGCCAAAACTTAAAACATACATCAATAATTAAACAGCAAAGATACATACAGGCAAATGTAGAACCACATAATGTATGTTTAGAATCGATCCTTTATTGATCATAACATTCTTGTTCTTTACATAGCTGTTTACAAGGTGTATTAGAGCTTAAACCAACAAAAATGTATCAGAGTTTAAATGGAGCTTAAGCTAACCATGTTGTTCTATATCTACACAAGTATAGAAATTGTACAATTTTATTCAAAGGTAATTAACACTTACATAGAGTGTATTTACATAGTAAAATACATGAAGGGGTGGACAACAACACTTCATCTCCTTCGATGCCTCTTCTTTCATCTTCTTGACTCTGTCATCTTCTCGATCTTCTTTCTTTTTCTCATCTTCACCGCCTTCTTTTTTTTTTTTCATACGCCTTTCTCGGCGCAGCCTTCATCTCTTCTCGCTTTCTTTTTCTTGTCTTTCCTCATAGCTGAGTTTGTCTTTTATTTTCCTCTTCAATTCTCTTCACATACTCAAGATTGTTCTTAGCCACTTGCAAGTTGGCTACGTCAAATCAGCCCAATAGATCCTCATTTTCTCTTGCCGGATCTATATACTCAATATTTTTGGGCGAGGCCCAGTCTCAAACCTCTTCCTCCACCTCCGCTTCTTCCTTTTCCTCCTCGGGCGTATATTTGTCTTTGGGGGTCTTTTTTCTCGGAGTGATCGGCAGAGTGATCGCGAGAGATTGCCGAAGTCTCTGTCTGTCCTTCTTCACATAGTGTGAGACCCTTTTCCCAAGATAAATCCAGTGCTTGAGCCATGGACATATTTGCGAAGTATCCTTCAGATTCGAGCATCTTGAATTCATCAACTGATCTTGGCTCAGTTCCGGCATCTGAAATGGCATAGGTGTCTCTGTTTATCGGAATGCCTCCATGTTGCTTCAGAATATCCATAACTCGGGCATCCATCCTTCCTTCCACTTCCTTCATCACTGCTTCAACTGTCTTTCTCTTTTCAGCCATATGTACAGCAGAGTGTTGGAGTGGCAGAGTCACTGGGAGTTTGCTAATAATATCAGTTGTGACAAGACCTTGTTGAGGGGTTTTAGCAATCATCAAGGTCACATATTTCGAACCTTCCCCCTCAATAGACTTCCCTTTCTTCTCTCTTATTACTTCCTCAGTTGTCTTTCCTTTCACAGCTGCTTCCCCCTTCTCAACTTCAGATCCCTTCAGCGCCTTCAGGTATTCCTCTTCCCCCTTTTTGGCATCATGAAAGGAGAGAGGAACCCCTGGAAATAAGCTAGCAAGCAAGAAGTCTAGTCGACTGATGGTTGAGTTCTGCTTCGAATCTGCTGCGGAGTATGCTGCACGGAACTCAGAGTGAGTGGCATTGGATTCAGCTGTGACCAACTTCATCTCAGCCATGAGGAGACTGAATTTTCGATCCATGTTCTCTTCCACACGCAGGAGTTCGTTCTTATTATGTTCACGCAGCAACTTGATCTCGGTAGTGTGAGATTCATGCATTTGTTCAATGTGCTCTTGCAACTTTGACTTGGCATCAGCATTCTCAGCCCGCCAGACTAACAACTTGTTGAACAATGTCCTAAAGTATCGAGCCTGTTCCACACGCATAGTCTGCTGCTGTTGCCACCACTCACGGATTCTGACTATGATGCCTCGCAGATCAGCAGTGAGGTTGGCGTCTCTGTTATCCAGCCTCATGTCCAGTGAGGCCTGGTGCCTCTCCATCCGTTCAACCTCAGCAAATAAGGCTTTGAACACGTCATAAATTTTAATTTATCACCTCTGTTTCACTGACGCCAAGCGTCTGGTTAAGTCATAGTCAACTGGAACAATTGTGTCTGATGGAATAACAGGATCAGGTTTGTGGAAGCGCTCGCGATCTCTGTCTGATTCTTTAGGGAGGTCAGGTACCTCCATAGAGAAGGGAAATGATTCTACAAAGGGATCATCACGGGCAACTGAAATCTATTCAATGATAAGTGGTGCTCGTGAAGTCCTCTGTGAAGTCGATCCTGCTGCAGCTTGGGAGCTGCGCAGGTGGACTCGGGTTGTTTGTGGTCTCATTGTGAAGTCGACCCACTTGCTGAGCCTCAACTGTCTCAACAGCTTCGTTGGTCTCAGTTGGTTTATCCAAATTAGTGGACTGGTCCTCGGCCTTATCAGAAGCGTCATCAGACGATGATGAGATTTCCATGGGTGGCTCATCATCAAAGTTGAATGTTTGGCGAGTAGTCTTGGGGTTAGACTTACTCGTGGTTGGAACATCCTTAGCTGAGTATTTTGGATCAGTCATGGGAGTTGACTCAGCTTCATCGTCTCCTTCCAATCCCAGAAAGGTTACATCAGGATTATTCTGGGAATCGTGAAGGGCACTTATCTCCTTTTCTGATGGATCAATGATAGCAGGAGGAATGTTCTGTGCTTCAGCTTCTCTACCCTGGGAAGTCTCAACCTCCCATTGGCCTTCATTACCCCCTGCAGTCTCTACTGCAGCGAGGCCTTGTACATCCCTTTAGACAGTGTCAGCTGTCTTGGGGTCTTCTGAGGTGGCATCCATTGGAGTCTCAACTCCATGGATTGCACTTTCATCGCCCAGTGTTAACTCCCGGGCGGTTCTTCATGTGCCTTGATCCTCGCTGCGTCGGCGGCGTGGCCTTCGGAGCGGTTGGCACCTCGGCTTGAGACAGATCTCAATGCCTCGAGCCTCATTGATGACAACTTTTCGTGTACTTTGTGATTGTTCCTTCTCCACTTCGCCTCCGAGATTCATTGTGGAGTCACCGCAAAGATCCTCCGACCTTGCCGCAGTGGAGGGAGTTTCCCCTCAATCGGCACACCACCGAGTGACTTGGAATGGGGTCACTGTCTCCGGACTCTGCTTTTCCCACCGAGTATTCACCGTTGGAGCAGGTGGTGAGACACCTTTATTAGGGGTTGGCTCGACCGGGGTCCCCACGATCCCGCCATCGCCATTTCCCTTAACACCTTCCTCCGAATGAGCTGGGAAGTGGTGGCAAAGTGACAACAGATTGCAATATCTTCGCACCACTCCCATCGGGTCTATCTCCACCGTGATTTGGAGGACTCTCCCGGTCCCTCCATCATTCTTTGCTCATGAAGGATTCTCGATTCCTACATTGCTTGTCGATTTGCAATTCTCCGCGGGCAAAGAACAGATCTCGGATCCTCATCACTTTTCGATAGACGCCAAAGTGAGAGTGTGTATGATCGGTGGTGCCGGTGAGAGGGCATATGCTAGCCTTCTCACGTGCCTCTCGCGTCCTCACCGCTTTAGCCCGTTCGTTTTCTTTTTGAATCTGCGCAGTATGTTGATGCAATTATCCTCGTCAAGGGCTTGCAAAGATTATGTCCACCTCAAGAAATCTGAAGAGTTCTTCTTCCTCAGGAATGAACTTTGGACATTCAAACCGCACTGGATAGGCTCACTTCCATTTTCTCCACTCTCTCGGATGATTTTGGATGTCTGGATATAATGGAGAGTACATGATTACATCGTCTTCATCATTCCCTTGCTCGCCCTCGTTTCCAGGGATTAGGGGTAGCAGACTTCGCTGCTCGACATCTTCAGCAGCCTCTATTACAGGTGGAGAAGCAACCTTGTCAACAGTGATTCGGTTGTCTCGGCCATTCTTTGTTCCTTAGCTCGCTCGCATCTGCACTGGTCTTCGAGTTGCCTCATTGATCGCCCAGCAGACTTGGCGAGTTTCATCAATCACATCCTGGAGACTCTACTTCTCAGCAGTCTCGGGTATCTTCTCGGTGAGTGGCGACTCGGTCGGTTTCTCAAGCTCTAACACTTGAAAATTTGTCTTCTTCGTTTTGTTTGAACCAGAGGGATTTCTCGGTTCGAGATAAGGTTTTTCCGAGTCATGGGCGGTGGGGGCTTGTCGTCGCTGCCTTCTTCTTCGAGGAGCTGTTGTCTTGGTTTATCGCTTCTCCTTTTCTTGACGATAGGAGAAGGTATTTGAGATTCCTTCTCTCTGCGGCCGCAGGGCAGCAGGAGACACGGCTGCGCGGGGCAGTGACTTAGGCTGGGCAAGGGGAGCAAATTTCTTTTTCTTTTTCATAGGGGCAACAATCTTCTTTAGCAGTGCAGGGGCAACCTTCTTCTTTGGAGGAGAGAGACAATCTATCTATCTTGTGGTCGATTGTTTCCCCTCACTCATGTCGCCTCTCTTAGCGTAAGCTCTTCTCGTGCGCTAGAGAGGTTTGATCGAACATCCTCTTGTTTACATGGAACGCCTTTCCATGTCAAAGAGGGACTTTCTTTACTTCCATCATTCGGCCAACCACCAGGCGTGTCCCAGGGAACCTCCAAATGTTCCATCCTCCTTGAAGGATTTTTCCCAACATTTTGGCGAGTTTCTTTGTCAGACAAACTCGGCCAGTTCACTTTCTTTTCTTCAATGATCGCAGCCATTATGATCAACTTTGCTTTGGACAGTTGGTCAAAGCTGCCAAATTTGATGTCTATGCATTTGGCAATGATATCTAACAATTTATGGTAGTCCTCCTTCAGCAGCCTCTTATTAGTTGTGTAGACTACTTTCTCAGCACAGTCGGTCTTGGCTACTTCCTTCCAAGCGGCCAACAGTCAACATCGCCTTCATTAATTTCGGTGCTCCTTCCGCAAGAATAAAAAGATGTTCTTCCAGATCCTTGGAAGTAATGGTGAACTCCTTTCCATGAACAGAGGACTTGATGCCCTCATCGTGAACCTCAGCGTTCACGTAGAACTGTGCGACCTCTTCCACATAGGTCATCGGAAACTCCATCGTCAGAAATGGTTTCAGCCCAGACGTTTCCAGTTTTTCAGTGATCTTCTTCACGAGGGCGTCGTTGGACCCCTGTTTGATCATACATTCGAAATCCACAGTAGACTCGGTGTGGATTTGCTTTCCTAGTTTGACAAAATCATGAGTGGATGCCATTTCTCAGTATTTTACCGAACGAAACTTAGAAAATGATATGAGGATTGATAGGGTTTTTGAGAGAAAATTTTGCCTTTGCTTTTGAGAGAGGGATTGAACAGTTTTCGGTAAAGTGAGAGAGAAACGGACGAAAGGGTTTAAGTATGGTTCATGAAAGGACGTGCGGGTGGTTTTTTTTTTGAAATGTGATCAAAATCAACGGCTTAGATCTTGCACGCCGATTAGCATTTGAGTTCTCGCATTTAATGCGACAGCATTTATATCCAATCATAGGCTTTGTGTGCAGCTTTTGACTGTACACATCATAATTATGCTGACATCATTCTTAAAAACATTCTCGCTTAGTAAAAACGACTGCGTTTTTGTCATTTTACTCATAAATGACTCAGCTTGTCCCTTAGCTGATTTAATTTTCTCTCTTCGCATGTAAATACTCAGCTGTCAGCTAACATGGTACATCTACCTTTTTGATACGGCTGATTTACTTAGCCGATTTAAGAGTTCAGCTCTTTTTCCTCTTTTCGAGTTTCATCTTTTTTCTTTGAGTATTCTGAGTGTTATCCCAGCTCAATTAACCCTAACTCATGCTTGAGTTCTTCGAATCTTGATTCACATAACGGTTTTGTGAATATGTCACCTAATTGCTTATCAGTAGAGATATATTCCAAAGTGATGTCCTTCTTTTCAACATGATCTCTTATGAAGTGATATCTGACATCAATGTGCTTCGTTCTTGAATGTAACACAGGGTTTTGGGTGATTGCAATCGCACTTGTGTTATCACACATAATTGGAATTTCCATTTCTTCAACCTCATAGTCTCTCAGCTGCTGTCTCATTCATAAGACTTGGGCACAACAACTGCCAGCAGCTATGTATTCTGCTTCAGCTGTGGAGGTGGCTATTGAATTTTGCTTCTTGCTGAACCAGGAAATTAGCCTATTTCCAAGCATTTGACATGTGCCTGAGGTACTCTTCCGTCAACTCGCATCCAAAGATAGTCGTAGTCCGAATAGCCAATTAGTTTGAATCCACCTTCCTTAGATACCATAAGCCAACTTCTTGGCTTCATTTCAAATATCTCAAGATCCTTCGCCGCAAGTCATGTGGCTTTCTTTTGGAGCAGATTGAAATCTTGCACATACACCTAAAACAAAGGTGATGTCCGCCCGCTTGTAAAGATAGAGAAATGATCCAATAAGTGCTCAGATCTTGTTTGATCTACATGCTTTCCTTTCGCATCCATATCCATTTTGATCGATGTATTCATTGGTATTTTCACATAAGACTTCTCTTCCATACCAAATTTCTTCATTAAATCTCTCGTGTATTTTGTCCGACTTATGAAGGTTCCATCCTTCAGCTTGTTTCACTTGAAGTCCAAGGAAGAATGTCGCCTCTCCCATCATGCTCATTTCGAATTTGCTTTGCATGAGATTTGAAAATTTATCACACAACTCTTTGTTTGTGGATCCAAAGATGATGTCATCCACATATATTTGAACAAGCAAGATGTTTTTCCTATCTTGAATTCTGAAGAGTGTTCTATCCACTTTGCCTTTTGTGAATCCATTCTTAGTCAAGAATTGTGACAATGTATCATACCATGCTCTAGGTGTGCCTGTTTTAATCCATATAGAGCTTTCTTGAGCTTGTATACTTTATCTCCAAGAGTCTTCTCGCTCAAATCCTCGGAGGTTGTTCAACATACACTTCTTCTTCCAATGCACCATTAAGGAATGCATTTTTATATCCATTTGATATACAAGAAAGTTCTTGTGAGTGCATAGGCAAGAAACATCCTTATAGCTTCCAATCTTGCTCTAGGAGCAAAAGTTTCATCAAAATCTATTCATTCTTCTTGGCAATATCCTTTGGCTACCAATCTTGCTTTGTTTCTTACCACGTAAACTTCCTCGTTCATCTTGTTTCGAACACCCATTTAGTGCCAATAACATTTTGATGGGTAGGTCTTTGAACCAATTCCCATACTTTATTTCTTTCAAACCGATTCAACTCTTCTTGCATGGCTTGAATCCAATGTGTGTCATCCAACGCTTGTGACACATCTTTAGGCTCTATTTGTGAGATAAAACAAGTAAACATTGCTTCTTGTTGAGTTCTCGATCTGGTTTTCACTCTTCTCTTACATCTCCAATGATTAGTTCTCGTGGATGGTCTCTCACCATCTTACATCAGGTTGGAGTAAGTTAGCTGGATTCAGTCGTCTTGCAGCTGTGTTATTTTGATCAGCTCTCTCATCATCACTTAATCGCAAATTTTCTAGCTCTTTTTGAGACTCAACTATCTCATCTTCATCCGAGTTTATAATTCCTTGCCTTCAATCATAGGACTCTTTCGCATGGTTGGTTGATTCATTAATCCGCCGACTCTTCAATGTCTTCTCCATTTACATTTGGCTCATCAAACACCACATGAATGGATTATTTCGTAACCATAGTCCTCTTGTTAACTACTGAGGCTTTGCTTTCACCGAGTATCCTAAGAAGATACCTTCATCTCGCTTTAGCATCAAAAGCCTTTAAATTATCTTTGCCATTGTTATGGATGAAGCATTTGCATCCAAATATTTTGAAGTATGCAACATTTGGCTTTCTTCCCCTGTCCAAATTTCATAGGAGTCTTTGTCACCGTCTGCTTATCATGCATCTATTTTGAGTATAACATTTGTGTTTATTGCTTCACCCAAAATCTTTTAGCGACCCGCTTCACCTAACATGGTCCTCGCCGCTTCTTTGAGAGTTCTATTTCTTCTTTTCGCAACTCCATTTTGTTGTGGAGTCCTTGTCTGCTGATAATTCATGACCAATACCATTGTCAATACAAGATCGAAGTTATTATACCATTGACAAACTCGGTTCTCGTCGATCTTATTTTGATAATGGTTTGACTTTTCTCATTTTGGATTCTCTTCATCAACTTTGGTTAGTTTCGCAGAGTTTCTTTCTTCTTACATATGAATATTGTCCATGTATATCTTGAGTAGTCATCTACTACCACCAAGGTGTATTTCTTTCCGCTTATGCTCTTCATTTGGTTCAATGGACCAAATAGATCCATATATAGGGTGCAATATTCTTGTTGAAGATGGACATGTCTTTTCTTTGAATGATGACTTGATTTGCTTTCCCATTTGGCATGCATCACATACACTTTCTTCTTGTATATTAAGTCGGAAGTCCTTCTACAAGATCGCTTCCGCAAGCTTGTTAATAGTTTTGAAATTCGGGTGACTCGGCTTTTTTTGTGCCACAACCAACTTGATTCATTTTGTGCTTTGCTAGTAGACAAGTGCTTGGTGTTGCAGTTGACCAATCTACCACATACATGTTCTTTCGTCTGCATCCTTGCAACACGACCTCATTGGATTCAGTGTCCTTGATTTGGCATATTCCCATGTTAAATCCAACATTGTAGCCTTTGTCACAGAGTTGGCTAATACTTAGCAGATTGAATTTGAGTCCTTCAACATATGCAACATCTGTGATTTCTAATCCATTTTTCTTGATGGATCCAATGCCTCTTATTTCTCCTGGAGCTTCATTTCCTCCAAATATGACTTTTGCACCTTTAATATTCTTGAATTTTGATAAATTTTTCTTGTTTCCTGTCATGTGTCTGGAACAGCCACTATCCATGTACCAGATTTTAGCTGCTCCTTGAACCTGCAATCAAGTAAATTAGGTTTTAGGTACCCATACTTGCCTGGGTCCTGAGGGGTTAGTATTGTAAGATGATTCAACCAACCCATAGCCAAATGATTTGACTCTAAGGGGTTGCCATCTATCAGTGCCATAATCATAATTAATTTTGGCAAATTGCTTGGGGGTTCTAGGTTCATACAGTTGTCTCTTTTGTCTGTATGCATGTGTATGTGTTTTAGCAATTGCCTTCTTTGGGTAGTTATGATATTTTTGAGTGTAGTTCTCAGGTGCATATGTGTGCTGATGAAAGCTCTTATACCTTTGGAATGGCCTTTGCTGAGTTCTAGGCCTTTGCCACTTAGGCTTATATTCCGCAGGTCTTTGCTGATAGTTCACATTATTCCAATCATCTTGGCTTGGGTAGTTTCTACCATTCCTATTATATATATATATTTCTTTTATAGAATTTCTGGGACTTTTGGTAGCTCTGTTTCTTCTTTACAGAGTATTTTCTATTTGGAGTTTCTTTGAGGAACTCGGACCAATTTCTTCTCATTGTCCTCTCAAAGACACTCAATCGGCTTTCCTTTTCCTTTATAACCAAGGCCGGTTTGCTTGTGTTTGTGCTTTGGAATGAATGTGTGTGCACAATTTGGAGTTTTGGATTTTAGAGATACTTCATTGCTTGAAGATCCTTTTTCCAAAATCACTTTTGAGCTTGATATAGTACAGAGGAATTAAATCCTAAGCCATTCTTGTCTCCACATTCTCTTTGACTCATAATAAGGTCATCCAATGATTTAGATGCCTTAGTGAATGAGGCAATCACATTTTTTAGGTCATTCTCTCTCTTTTCGTAGTAGCTATTTCTCGCAATTAATCGAGGTTTTCAAATTTTTAGACTTTTATTTTCATTAGCTATTTGACTTAGAGTACTCATCTCCTTAGTCGGCTTGAGAGTTTTTGCTTTTGAGTAGCTGTTTTCCTCGTTTAGTAGTGTGTGCGAGGTTTTAATGTGCTCAAAGTCTTTCATCATTTTGCCTAATGAATCATAAAGATCGGTGGGTGAAGAGGTGTGTGTATCACGATCATCATGTCACTAGACTGAGTGTGATGAGTTAGAGTGTACCTCATCTTCCCCGGTCGGGTTGGTCTTGTTCTTTAGCCATTAGACAAATCAAGGCTTCTTCTTCGAGAGTCACTTGAGTAGTCGCCTTCACTACTCTCTCGAATCAATTGTGTGTTTTTGACTTTTGTCTCGTGATCTCGCAGCCAACATTGCCTTTCTCTTTTCCCTCTGTCTTCTTTCCTCAAGACTTTTCTTTCCTCTTCATTCCTCTGTATTTGTTGACTACAGGATATGGGCAATCAATGGCATAGTGACTGGTTGCTCGGTTCAAAGATAGATATTCAACTTTTTTTTGATCGGTTCTTTCCATCCTTGGATTGTCAGTTCTTTGATATTCAACTTTTTGATGCTCTGCTCTCTTGGATGGTCTATCTTCCCTTGACTTGGAGGGTGCTGAGTGTCTTCTGGAGGATTCACCTTTGCTTCTTTTGTAGTTCTTATTGAAGAACTTATTAAACCTTTTAACCATCAGGGCTATTTCCTCTTGGTCAATGACTTCTTTGACCTCAGCTCTTTTGCCATCCTTAACAATTAGAGCAACTGTTTTGGGCACATCTGTCTCTTCCTGGTCTTTTCTTCTCAGCTCAAATTCGTAGGCTTTGAGATTTGAGAATAGCTCATGGTTGGATGTCTTGGATAGATCCATGGAATGTCTCAGTGCCATGACCTTCATTTCCCATTCAGCTGGGAGACTTTTTAGAACTTTCATACACATTTCTTCGTGTATATTCCTTTCCAAATGCGAGATAGTTCATTTGTAATTTCGTGAACCGAGCATCCCGTTGGTCTAAGGTTTTCCCTGCGAGCATTTTAAAATTCTCAAATTTCAGACAAAGAACCAATAGTTTATTTTCCTTGATTTGCTCCGAGCCTTCACAAATTAATGTTAGCTTGTCCCTGCATTTCTTTAGCCGTTTTGTATGATTTGATTTTGTTGAACATGGATTTGTCCAAAGTTTTGTAGAGAATGTCCTTGGCCACATTGTCCAAGTTATATCTTTTCTGTCATCATTTGTCCATTCGGCTCTTGGTTTTTTAACCATAGTTGGTCCGGGAGCAAAGACATCATCTTCTCCTTCACCGTGCGGCTCTTCTTACAATCGTGTTCACTTTTAAGATCCGGAGGGCCCATCTTCTATCACTATCCACATTTCATCGTAATGCTTTGATAGATGAGCCTCGCATACGAATTTTCCAATCATCAAATTCTTCAATTGTGAACATAGGGATGCGTGTCGATTTGCTTCCATGATAATAACTTTCTTTGAATAAAAGAGTTTTGAAAGATTAAAGTACTAAAACAAACTTTGAAAGATTTGGAGATCTAGTTCAAGAACTGATCCGGAAGGCTCAATGAACCAACCGCTCCGATACCACTTGTTGGTCTCAAGGGGTGTGAGTGTAAGGTTTAGAAGGGGGGGGGGGGGTTGAATAAACCTTACCAACTTTTCGATTTAGTCCTTTTAAAAATGATCGAGTTAATACTTCAGTGTGTCCTTGATGGACTAAGTTAGTTAATCGCCAGAGTTAGTCACTCAACAGACTGATCGAGCCGTTGACAGAGTAACTCATTGTTTTGACTAAAGACTTAACTCGTCTGCGTGATTTGTTTTCAATTGGAAGACTTAACACCCTTGAATTTGGTTAAGTTTGTTTTGATACTTAGTTTTAGCACTCGATTGATTATCAATTGGATAGAAAATTTATCACATGAGATATAAAAATAAGATGCGTAAATTAAAGTCTTTGAAATGTAAATGACACAATAAGTTTTATAGAGGTTCAAGATGGGGTAATTCTTCTACTCCTCTCTTCTCCAGCTCTCCCGGAGGAATCCACTAAGATCGATCAATATACGAGTGGTTAACAATCCATATACAAGTCTTGATCACGCGGTGACTTGATCCTTTGGGACTCGGCGGAGATGCCTTTTGGTCACACAAATGGTGGCTTCTCGCACGACTCGCCTTCTTCACGGGGGTAGCGCTTGCTACTATAGCTCACTTGCTTAAGTTCCTTGGATTTGATCATGAAGCCCTCCAAATAGCTTAAGCTTGGTTCGACCTTGAACCTTTCTACAATCTCTCGTGGAATGTAGACCCCTTGATTCTTCAAATGATTCATCTTCAACTCGATTGAAGTTGTCTTTCCTTCACAGTGAGTGTTGGATTGATTTCCTTCGTAATGTAGGCTTGAGGATTGATCTTGAATAACTTGAGTATATTTTTGGTTACAATTCAAAATGTTAATTTGTATTTTTGTTGTTCGTGTCGATAACCTTCTCTCGAGTGATTCTCGAGCCTTTTATAGTGATCTTTCAAAAATCGCCCGTTGAAGAGATAGCTTATTTTTGAAAGTCACTTGTGGTCGTTGGCTTGTCTTGTTGCGATCCTTGGAATTTCAACTTCCTCGTATGAATGTTTCTTCAACTTTTCAAAGTTCGACACGAAAAAGATGCTTCCCATTGGTTTATTCCTCTTGCACGCTTCCGGGATCGAGCACTTTGAGAAAGGCAAGATGGAAGTATTACTTGTTTAAGTAATTCTCTTGATTTTTGTGCAACGGATCTCTTTCGATTATCTCGACTTGATCGCATTTTCTTATCATCCCCAGGTGACTTCGAGTCGCCTTCCAAATCATGGATGACTCTTCCGTCACTTCAACATTGAGACTTGGCTATCTTGAGTTGACTTGATTGATACTTCACTCACCGCATCTCACCGCACCTTGATCGAGTTCGTCTTCTCTTCTCTGCCATACTCACCGCTTTGCGGCAAGTCTTCCTTCTAGTCTCCAGTTGTCTTCTCGCATGTTCAGGGATAGCTGACTTAACTCAGCTCGACCAGCCCTATTTATTACAATGCATTTTACAACAAAAATGGGGTGCCAACTTCCTATTCTAAGTTTTACATGGCATTCATCAAAATCAACAAAATAATTTCCCAACATAGAGGGAGCTGAAACCATTTATGTACGCCAGTGTCTGATTTTATTTTTATTCTTAATAAAATAGATAGTTTGTTTTTAACAATAGTATATTTTGTGTTTTTAGAATGAAATGGTTGAACTTCAAGAGCAATACCGGCAGAAACGTGTGGATGAAGGCTTACCACCTTGAATGAGTTCAATCTAGATTTCTTAGTATGTGATGAAGTATTGGGAAAGCGCTCTGGATACATTAAAGGACTTGGACAGGGACCCAAGCCTTCCAAGTCAACTTCTTCTGATGTCGGTTATCGTAGAACGACTAATATAGAACTTAGAGAGGAGCTTACAACTACTCAAGAAGAGTTGGAGAGAACTCGAGCAGCCTTGCAATATCATAGGATATAATACAAAGTCTTGAGAGCACCGTGGAGGGAAACCAAATGATGATGATGCAGTTTTTTCAAAACATAGATCTTGATGTACTACAGTCGCTGATGGGTCAATCCTCCTCCTCTGTACCATCACTGTAGTTCAAAATAAGTATTTCAAGTTTTGGCTTATTATTCGATGCTTAAGTTTAAATTTGCTTCATCATGAAAATTAAATACAAAAAGAATATCCACATGTTAATGTTTTTGAGATGAAAACAAGAGCAAGAAAACTCAAAATTAGATACAGGCCTCCAAGAATATGACATGATATGGCTCCAAAAACTTTTCAGAGTCTCATTAATCTCTTTTTAGGTAGACTGTTGAAGTAGACATGTTAAGAAATCCAAAAGGTGGTGCCAACATGTTTGTTATAGGAAAGATGAAATAATTGACATACAGTTTTGATATTATAATCCTCTTCTAAACTTAAAGACAATTTCGTATAGTTGCTTTTGTTATCATACAAAAGATTGCTTTTGTTACCATACAAAATAAAATTATACTTTAATGAAATGTTCCAAATCGATGCACTTGAATCCATAGAGGTTGGAATTGATTTACTTTTTAAGAATTGAGCTACGATATAGTATATTTTAAATTGCTACTATTTAGACATGTTATTAGAATAGTCAATTGAGTGGGCAAACTGATGGTCTAATTGTTGTTTCTTTTGCCTTAGTTCTTCACTACATTGTATTTTCAAATCCTTTTTCTTTTTTTTTTTGGCAGTTTGATGAGTTGTTGCTTATGTATTTTCTTTCAGGTTGTTGATAATTAGATCGAAGAGAATATTTCTTCAAATGATGCATACTTTATCTTTTTGCTGTTTGGGGGGGGATTTTATTTTTGGCTTTTAAAATAACGTTAGAACAGATTTCATCCAATTGAATTTGTTGTAGTTCCCTTCAAAAAAGAAAATACTTGTGGTTGTTACAATCCACACTTGAACATAATGCTCGAACCTCAACTTTTTTTGTTTAATTTCTTTTGAATGAGCATTGTGGTTATTTTATTGTTAACATTTGTTATATTATTTATTGATAGTACTTACATATAAAAACAATCTAAAAATTAAATAAATATAAATATATGCATGAAAAATAAATAAAATTATATCTATTTTAGCAAGGAAATTAAAAAATTTGCGGTTAATGTTATAGTATATCTACTTTAGCGAGGAAATTAATAAATTTGCAGTTAACATTAGCCACGAAATTAAAAATTTCATCTCTAAACTTTAGCTGGGAAATTAAAACTTTCCTCTCTAAACTTTGCGAGGAATTTTAAACAAATATTGCCAATGTGGTTTAGTGACGCTCTTATAGAAGAAAGAGGTGCGACGAATTTATTTTCTCACAAAACTCCATTTGTGAAGAAATCAACAATGTTATCAAGAAAAAATTTCCCCCCTAAATGTCCTTTTTCATGTAGTGTTTGTTGGTAAATTGCAAATCAGACATGAGCAATACACCCATGTTATCCATGACATTATTACAGGAATATGTTAAATGACCAAAAAGCCCTTAAGAAAATGGGGTGTGGAAGTCATGTTATAGAATCCCAACGGAATATTCCGCCGGAATTCTGTTATAGGTAACATTTCTGCAATCCCGTGTAATTTAGATACTGAATTGCCAAGAAAAAATGGGTACCAAACTCGCAGAACCCCTATAGTACATGTTGCAAATAATCAAATTACTCTTTCTTTTTTATTCTTTAGTCAATGATTTTCTTCCTCTTTAAAACTTTATATCCGTGAGGGGACTTTTGGGCTTTCTTCTTATTATTTTATTTTTTTCCCTTTTTTGTTATCATCAGGTTAATGAAGATATAAAATGTTGGATGGGGCCCCAACAAGTTCCTGCATGTCTATTATCACATCTGAGAACTATGAGAATTGATCAATTCGGGTGTATAGAGCAAAAGTTTATAATGGTAAGATATCTTTTGAGGAATGCTAAAGTTCTGGAAAAGATGTCAATAAATTCACATATCCATGGAATTGATCTAAAGGAAAAGTTGGATGTGCTAAAGAGAATCTCAAAGTTTCAGTGAGGATCTAAGGCATGTGAGCTTGTGTTCGGGTGGATTGTTTGGGGTTGGATCATCCAGGTTTTGACAGTGGTCTTAAGTTATATCTTTTGATGTATATATTCAACAACCAAATGTTCCTTCCTTCAAAACGCTTCTTTGCTATCAAGCTCTACTGTGGTTTGCTTTTATACTAACTGTTTTGTGCAAAGTTATTTTAGGTGGTTTTATAGCCTTGTTGTTCACTATCTTTGATTTCTTTTGCATGACCTGCAAAGTAGTTACTATTTTTATTGGCTAGTTTTATCAGAGAACCTTCTTCTTTGAAAAAGTGATCAGTAATTATGGGTTGGGTTGAAGTTTGTGAAGAGGTAATATGGGCGGGGGGAGAAAATGTCATTTTGTAGACATACAAGTTGAAACTCTTGTACATATAGAGTACGTGAATGTAAGTTTTGTTGGCATGAAGATGATGGAGATACAAATGAAGCCAATTTATATGAAGAAAAAGAGCTTAATCAGGTATTCTTTTCATGTTTGAATTCTCAATAACAAATTGAGAATATTTGTACGTGGCGTGGTTGCAACAATCATATGTGTGGAAACAAGAAATGTTCATAAATCTCGATGAATCATATTCATCTAAAGTAAAGCTCGGAGGTGGGAAATCCAAAAAATCACCGAAAAATGAGCAATAGCAGTCCAAACAAAAGAAAGTAAAATGAATATCATTAAAGATGTATTTTATGTACCTGACTTTACTCAAAATTTATTGAGCGTGGGCCAACTCCTAGAGAAAGATTACAAGGTGGAGTTCAATAATGACCACTATATCATTATTAACTAACAAAAGAATCTTACAATGGCTAAAATTAAGATGAGTTCAAATAAATCCCTCTTAATTTCCCATTGACTGAGAAAATTGCACTTCAAATCACTTCAGAAGAAGAACATAATCTTTGGCATTTGAGGTATCGGCATTTGGGCTATAAAGGTTTAAATTTGTTGAAAAAGAAAAATATAGTCTTTGGTCTTCCTAATATTCCAGTTCTAGACAAGACATGCGAATGATTTATTTTTGGCAAAATGCATCGTTTGTCATTTTCAAAGATATCATACAGAGCCAAAGCTCCTCTCGAGATAGTGCATGCAGATATTTGTGGGCCAACACAAACACCATCTCTCAACGAAAACAGGTACTTTCTATTGTTCGTTGATGATTTTTCCAGAATGATGTGTGTTTATATTTAAAGTAAAAGTCAGAAGCATTTCCAAAATTTCTAGAGTTCGAAAAATATGTAGAAAATCAAAGTGGCAGAAAAATAAAGACTATACTGACAGACCGAGGAGGAGAATTCATCGGAAAATCCTCAAAAAAATAAAGACAAATGGATCCACAGACAACTAACTGTTCGCTACAGCCCACAACAAAATGGCGTTGCAGAGCGAGAAAATCGCACAATAGTTGAGATGGCACAGAGCATAATGACAGTAAGAGGACTTTCAAAAATTTTCTAGCTGAAGGAATAAATGCGGCAGTCTATATTTTGAACCGTTCTCTAATAAATGCAGTTCAAAATAAGACGCCTTATGAAGCGTGCAACTAAAGAAAGCCACAGGTAAACCATCTCGAAGTTTTTAGTTGCATTGCTTATTCCCATATTCCATCTCAACAAAGAGAAAAGTTCGATGAAAAAGGAGAAAAATAATCTTTATTGGTTATAGTGATAATCCAAAGGATATCGTCTGCTAAACCCAAAAATAAATAAAATTATAATTCGAGATGTTATTTTGATGAAATGCAGAATGGAATTGGAATGAGAATCAAAAATGAAAACAAAAGTTATATATATGCCCAAAAAATCGCCTACTTTAACAAGTAATGAAGATCAACAAAGCACCAGCTCAAGTTCTAGTCCAAGCTCGAGTTCATCAGGACCATCTGAAGAATTCTATCCAGAATCTGAAAGTCCAATTATAAGGGTAAGAGGTTTAAGATAAATGTACGAAACTTGTGATTTCGCATTTTTTGCTTGTGAGCTTCAAAATTATGAAGAAGCTGCTAAAGTAGAAGTTTGGCAAACTGCAATGGACAAAGAAATTGCAAGTATTGAAAATAACTATACTTAGGAGCTCGTTGACCTTCCCAACGAAAAAAGTGTGATCGGGGTCAAATGGATCTACAAGACCAAGTACAAAGAAGATGGCTCAATTCACAAGCACAAAGTCCGTTTGTCACAAAAGGGTATTTTCAGCAACCAGGAGTTGATTTCAATGAGACATTTGCACCAATTATTGTAAAGGAGACAATAGGAATTGTACATTGTAGCATAATTTGAGCTACCAGTCTACCAAATGGATGTTAAATCAACATTCCTCAATGGTGACTTGAAAGAAGAATTGTACGTGGAACAAGCAGAAGGCTACATTGCCCACGGTCAAGGAGATAAAGTCTATCGACTCATAAAAGCACTATATGGATTGAAAAAAGCACCAAGAGCCTGGAACAACAAGATTGACAAGTAATTTCAACAAAATGGCTTTCAAAAATTTCAGAGTGAGCCGTTGTTATACGTGAAGAAACAAGGTGCGCAAGATTTTCTAATTGTTTATCTTTACGTAGAGGACTTGATCTATACATGGACAAATGCAACATTGGTGCAAGATTTCAAAAAGGCAATGATAAAGGAGTACGAGATGACTGACTTGGGTCTCGTGAAATATTTTCTTGGGATTCAAGTTTGGCAATCAAAAGGAGAAATTTTTATTTCTCGAGATAAATATATTAAAACATTGTTGAAGAAATTTCTTTCAACTTGATTTGCTGAGTTATTTTGCCTTTCTTGTTGGCCATCTTTTTTATTTTCTTTTTCTAAAATATTTGTTTATACTCTGAATGCTTGCTCCAAGCTTTGATTTGAGAATCTACTCATTATTTTTTCATGGGCTTCAAGTGATTCCATGAGTTCATCCAAAGATAGTGTGGATAAATCTTTGGATTTTTCAACAGCAGCAACAATATGCTCGAATTTTGCTAACAGACTTCGTAGCATTTTTTCAACAATCTTTTTATCTCCAATAGTATCACTGTATCCTCTGATTTGATTGATTACGGTGGAAACTCGAGAAAAAAGTTCTTGGACATTTTCATTATCCTTCATTGATAAATTATCAAAATCTCACCATAAATTTTGCAATTTAATTGAGATAACTTTTTTGTAGCCTCCGAATTGTTGTTGGAGAATTTTCCATGCATATTTTTATATTTTCGCTCCCGTAATATGCGTAAGGATAGATCGATTTACCCCCTGGTGTATAAAAGACAAGGCTCTTGCATCTTTGGTCTTATTCTCCTTATGCTCTTTTTTCTTTGCGGCGATTAGTGCGGCTTCCTTTTTGGAGTATGTGTACCATACCCCTCTTCAACAATATCCCAAAGTTCATAGGACAAGATCAACGTGGGCATTAGGACACTCCATAGTTCGTAATCTTGACCAACGAAGATAGGAACACCTTGTTGGAAATATGTGAATGCAAGTTCACTGAAACTAGTTGATACCAGTTTTACAAATAGGAAGGGTTATCAGGCCAATGGGTGACTCAAATACCACAATCGTTGCGTATAAGGGTGTATAAATGTGAGAGAATTATAATATTTGAAATGCTAAAATATATTTTGCATAATACAATTTAAAAAATACACTCAATTTTTCTCATAATTTTGCTACACAATTTTCTCACACTCTCACTCTTTGAAGCCTTTGTATTTAGGCTTGGTTTGATTCTCTCGGATGGATGCCGAGAATGCTAATAAACATAGCCTATCTATAGGCTTGAACAAATGACTACAAAGTAATGCATTAATTAGTGGGTAGTTTGGTGAACACTAATTTAATTCAAAATGCTTAGTGATTACTTTGGTGGTTGTTGAATTTGTCAAACTCCAACACATGTACTCCACTTGCTCAAATAATTAAAGATAAGGTTGGCTAGTGCATTTTAGTTGTTGAACTATTTTCTTGCTTGGACAAGTGTACTCAATTACAAATTACCTTTAACAAGTATGTGGAGAGGTAATACGGGTCAGCCAACTAGCCATCATAGAGGACTGGGCTTTACTTTTAGAGGCTCAAAAAGAATTAGACCTACTTTAGCCCGTTTCAAGCGCCTCAAAGCCCAACAAGCCCAAATGACCCGATAAATTTTACATGTGATGGGTTGGGATGATCCACAAGAAATGTGGGCTGATGAAATTTTGGGCCAATCCAATTTTACGATTTGACCAAATGGGGGACTTAAACCGAATGCTTTTCAAAATTATTTTTGTCTCAATATCTTAATATCCTAAGTGATATTTTAGAATTGGAATCATATTTAAATCTCTCCCGGTTTTGGAGATACGAATTTTTATATTTTCTAGTCAAAAGTGATATGTTTTGGGAAATCAATGACTAAACTATAATTTTCGAAAATCCTGACCCCGACTCTCTGCAACTGGACTCTTTGGATCCTTAGAAAATTTTAGAAACTGACCTTATATTTTTCAGATTCCTGAATTGAGACTTATTGAATTTATAAAATGACAACCATTAAATTCTAAAAGTCTAACAAAATTGTTTTTTTTTTCAAAATCCCCTTTCATTTTATTAAAGATATATTTTGGAGGATTATTATCCGAAAATTTACTAACTTACTATAGCTTTATTAAAAACCTTAACCTGTTTTCGAATAACACATACGACCAAATATAGCGACTTCCTCGCCCCTTGAACAATCGAATACACTTAATAGACTTGAAAACTCGTTCATAAAATAACAAGTCAAATATATCATTTGAAGAAAATATTATCCTTCCGATAATTAGCTTCTTTATATCTTGTTTATGCCAATAACGATACCTCACATGTGCGTGAATTATTTCACATCTTGACATTGAGGTATTACCTTGTTGGTATAACCATTGGTGTCTTGTACATACTTGATATGTTCTTGACTTGCTATTATTCGACTGCCTCGTTGACATTTGATTAAACTGCGTGAGCATATTTGTGTTGAGTCAACTTGGTGCATCGAGCTCTCTTCTTAGTTGAGTATTAGAATGTGCATTCCTTATCGGCCTCCACTTTCCTAGTCCTACAACTTGAGGACGGAGTGTCCAATGGAACGTGGGTCATAGGGAATAGGTATAATCATGATTATGACACACTCCGGCCTTACCAGCTATTTCTTATTGGATGTGTCGTAATAAGGTGGTTATGGCTACGTGCGCTGACAAAGCCATCTTGGGGCCAAGGGGGCACTGGGCCCCCTGAAATTTTGGAAAAACATTAGGGGCGTAACTTCAAAATAAATACAAAAAATAGGTAAAAATTAAACAAAGCTTTCAATTCTTTCATTCTTCTTGTTCCCTTCACATTTGTAAATCTTGAAAAATATTTGAGTCTTGATCATTTTTTCTCCTTTCTCAAAACTTTGTACATTTTCTTTTGCTCAATCATAATATTGAATATGAATTAATTTGGCATTATTCTCTTGTACCACTATTTGTCTCTTTTGGGATTATTTAAGGTTCTTTATTAAACTCCCACCAAATAATTCAACATTGGTGATGGGCTAGGAAACACAGACACTTCTCTCGATGATACCGCACTGCACTGGATACGATCGATGCGATACTTTGTCTTATACTTCATGGATACTCGATGGATACATCTAGACATGGAAATAGATAGAAGTAATTTATTCTAATGTTCATTTTTTTAATATTTTTTTGTATGTCTATGTGAGTTATCACATTTTAGATTTGAGTACTTATGAAATTTTTAGTTGTTTTATGCTTGAAACTTTATTTTTTAATTGTATTTAGTATGCCTGTATTTTCAATAATATAAAAATATATAATCATATATATACATATACCGTACCCATATCCTTAAAATTTTAAAATATATCGTATTCCCATACTCGTGTCCTATCGTATCCGTGTCCCATATCCGTATCAGTACTTCATTGGTGATGGGTCATTGAATGATTGTTTGGTAACATACATGAAAAAATAACCAATGAAAATATTATGCAACAATTTCAAAATATGAGAATAGAAGATAAATGTTATGATATATTGATGCACTTTGTATTATGTATTTATTTTTAATACTAAGATACAATTGAGTTAATAATACATTGACTTTATCAAAATTAGTATTTATTTATTGTATTATTTTTAGAGTTGATGTGTCGTATTTTATTTTTATATTAATGTTAGTTAGCCCCTTACACAAAATTTCTGGCTTCATCACTGGCTACGTAGTCATAAGATAAAACAGAAAAATTGTTGTATGATCCACACGATTCTGATGTTACTTAAATCTCAGATACTTGCTTGGGTTGATGTTACGACTCGTACACAACCATTACTCGCTTGGGTTGTCGTTACAATATGCGTGCTACCACTACTTGAATTGCTTAAATCACATTCATTATGCTTGAGTGTTCATATGAACTATTTTTTTAACGAATAACTTAGTCATGTACTAGTTACTCGAGCATTATATTGCATGTGGATTGTGTGTGTTATCACGCATCATGGCTCATGCATCGTATTCATAGAAAATAATTTCTTGAATAACGTGAGTCATACTTACATACTTATACCCATCCACTGAGATTTTTTGTCTCACCCCCGCCTTTTCAATGACCACATGGCGAGCCTCCATAACTTGTGGACGATACTGAGAATTTTCAGGCGATGGAGTAACCCGTGTATGTAATCCGTTCATTAGCTCTTATTGTTAGTTTGATATATCAAACTATGTTAATATTATTTTTGGATATTCGGCTTGTAATTTCGTACTCTGATTAGATATTTATGATGATAATGGTTATTTGAGGATTTTTATTATACTTGTGTTGGATAGTTTGACTGGCGTGGTAAACAGGTGTAAGCTCGACTGCCCGCGTCACGGATACAGGCGTGACAACACTAATACCATGATATTGGTTTAAGTTAGAACAAAGTTAACTATGGGGTTGGATTATAAGTAGGGGTAAAGATATAAAATCACCTCATTTTTGTGTAAGAAAGATTTTTTTATGGAAAATAATAAAAAAGAGTTTTGTTAATTTGTTTTGTGTAATTTGGGCAATTATCACTAATTTAAACATTGTTTGTTCTTACCATTATATACTTAAATAATTTTAAGTTGATAATTTCATGTTAAAAAAAATTTAATTACTTATTTTTATGGATGAGTGCGTGAGATTGGGTTCAAGAAGAAAATTTAGGAAAATTAATAAGATAATTGTAAAATAAAGAGAATGCCACATATGCCCTGAGCAATTTTCCCAATTTCCAAATTGAATGCTACGTGAACAATAGAGATGTTTAAACCGGAAAAAAATAGGGTTAGAGCCGAATTATTTTGGCCCGTTTAAATCCAAGCCTTTTGGGCCCGAATCGTTTAAACCGAAGCCCGTTAAGTCTAGCCCGAAGGTTAACCGAGCTAGCCCGCTATTTTTTTTTAAAAAAATAAATATAATTTTAACATCTTATATCTACTTTTATTACCTATTACTAGTAAATTTATTTCTCAAATTCACATCTCCTCATCTTTAAGTTTAACTTTATTAAACAAGCTATATTTGTTTACAAACATCTTTTTTTATTTATTTTATTTATTACTTAATTTAGTTTTTCGATTTTTTTTCTAAATAAGAAAATATCACGTAGTTTTATTAGATTATTTAGAATATAAATTATATATATTTCTAAATTGTGCTAAATCTAATTTTATAATTTTGTTAATGCATAATTATAAACTATGCATGACTTTTTTTTGTAATGAATAGATTAACTTTAAATGTTAAAATTAAATGTTATATATGCTCAAGTTTAAAATTTTAGATTTAGATATGTAATTTTTAAATTATAACTTATAGTCATATGAGTAATTACAAAAAAAGGTGTTAATCCTGAGTAGCTTTAATTATTATTATTTTGTTTGCAAAATTTAGATCATAAAATATTAAATTTTATAGGTTTGTTAATGCAATGTAATTAGAAATTTTACATGCATTTTATTTATGATGAATAGTTTAACTAAAAATGTTAAACTTAGATATTATATATATATATTCGAGTTTAAAATTTTAGATTTAAATATAAAATTTTAATTTTTTGACTTATAGCCCGATAGTGGCCCGTTTAGCCCAAAGCCCGCTAAGGTTAGGTTCCAATATTGCTAGCCCGTTTAAAATAGGCCCGTTTAGCCCGAAGCCCGCAAGTAGCGGCCTGGCCCTATAGGGCAGGGGCAGCCCGTTTAACATCTCTAGTGAGATTTGCACAAATAAACTTTTACATGACTAAATCTCCAATTTTTCCAACATATAAGTGTCACACCAGGACGGGACACGATTTACGATCCACAACTTAAAAAGAAATAAACCAAACAGCTTCTAGACAAATGATAAAACATGACCCTAAGTGAAACAGAGTCAAGTAGCGGTGGAAATAAAATACAAATGCATTAATTACGACTTACATCCATCAAATATCCGAATACAACCCAAATGCGGATATTTTCCAAAGCTTACGTCTTAACTAAGGAATAAAGTACACATCACATCACCAGCTTAAGTGTCAAAGGGTCCTACACCCTTAAGTTATAGTCCAAAATGGAAAAGAAAAAAAAACAGAATAAAAAGAAGTCCAACATCAGCAGAAGCATAAGAAACAAGTCCAACAACAATAAAAGGGAGCATGCCCAATAGGCGGAGCACGGGAAATCAGTCCGTGGCAGGTTCGGCGTCTTCAACGTACTCCTCATCTAGCCGTTAAAAAACAGGAGGGGATGAGACAAAAATCTCAGTGGATGGGGTGATCGTGTGCAAGTGTGGCGGTATATATAGTTAATGCAAGAAAACTGTTGTATGAAAAATGTGTGAGTTATGATGCGTGATTTCAAACACAGTTCACATGCATCGTGATAAATATACTTAAAATAATATACTTATACCGTTTTGGAAAGAGTTCATGATCATACATGCACTATGTGATTCAAGCAAGACAGGTAGGATTACGTACGGAATGTAATGTCAATCCATGCAAGACAAGTAGCGGTTGCGTACGGTTTTGTAGCGCCAACTAAATGGGTTCGATATACTCCAAAATCATATGGATCGATCGACAATGATTCCTTCGCGTTCTTCCTTGTAACTCCCCAAGCAAGATGGTCCAAGACCTATCACCTTATCGCTCCATAGGCAAAGACAAATCCACAAAGAGAGCTAGCTAGGCCCGGATTGTCATAATCATAATTATACCTCAAGTACTACGACCCGCTTCCTTGGTCGGTCAAACTCCGTCCCTCGCCATGGATTAAGACGATGGGGCCGAGAGAGTGGAATAGTAAATTGAGCCGCCCGGTTCTATCCCCCACACAAAAATTCCGACCGTGAGCTCGACACACCAAGTTGACTCAGCAGAAAATAATTACAAGTACACGATGTCAACCAGGCAATGAGTATATTGATTCAGAGATGCAATTTAGGAAAAGTTTTCAAATCGCGTGTGGCATTTAGTGTTTGATAAATGGTTTTATCTTGATTTTGATGATTTTGATTTTACACCAAAACAATGGTTTTAAAGGTTGTCCAAATACTCCTAAATGATTTAAAATGATTTTAATATTTTCCTGAGTATTTCTTCAAGTTTTATTTTCGACAAAATTGACAACACTCTTTGTTAATGTATTTTTACACCAAAACAATGTTTCTAAATGTTGTCCTAATACTCCCGATCGGTCTAAAATATTTTCACTATTTTTTGAGTATTTCTTGAAGTTTACTTTCGATATAAAATTGGATAACACTTTTGTTTTGAGGTCAACCTGGCCGCCGTATAGGCAACCAGACCTGAAAGTTGAGGAAAAAGAAAACTTCATGTTTGCGAAAATGGTCGTGGCAACCGGGCCGCCCTATAGGGCAACTGGTGCGGTCGGCCGGCCGGGTGACCGGTGACTGGAGCAATTTCAAACAGAGCTTCCTCGACTCGTTTTTTGGTCTTGACTCGGCCGCGAATGGGGTCGACCAGTAGGACCCCGTCGGCCGGCCGCCCGTGTAAATGTGTTTTCTCATTTTCAAACGTCTATTTGTGCGATGGGTCGCCGCCCTTAAGTTTGACAAGAAAATTCTAACCGTCAAGCAAACAGACAACTTTTCCTTAAATTGTGGAATTGATTTCTAATGACTATAATCTTGTTTTTAATTGCAATGTTTTGTAGAAATCAGATTCCAAGAGGAGCCTATCATGTACAAGACATCTTCTATAAATAGAGGAAGAATTGAAGCAACACAATAAGAGAGAAAACTACAACACAACAAGATACACTCAAGAATACACTTGTTCTTACATTGTCTTATTTCTTGTTGTAATTTGCCTAGCTATTCACTTTCACATTCTTGAGGTCTAGGCTTTTCTTGATTACACTTGCACTCTATTGTATTATCAATTATCGAGTTGTAATCTTGAATTTGGGTAATCATTCAACACAAGATATCCTTGTGAGTGTTCTGTGGTAAGAACACACTGGGTTATCTAGGTGTTAGGTGTAAGAAGATTGTGGTAATCTTCTTGTTGAGGTGTTGAAGAATTTGGTATTCTTCAAGGTTGAAGATTGTGGTAATCTTCACAAGGTGCCGTTGGAGATTGTGGTAATCTTCACAAGGTGCCGTTGGAGATTGTGGTAATCTTCAAGAAGAGATTGTGGTAATCTCAAAGGTGGTGTTGAAGAAGAGTGTGGTGCTCTTCAAGGTGCTGTTGTAAGTTGGTGTAGTATTAATTTGTGGTAAATTAATAAAATATTTTTTTTTTTGAAATCCATCCCAGGATATCTTTGGGGTGGTAGAGGATTAGGCCCTAGGTGGGTTGAACCTCTTTAAATCGACGTGTGTTGTTTATATTCCGCACCTTTATTATGTGTTTGAGCATTTGGTTCGAAAAAAAGAGGGCGAAATCGAAAAGATGGAGATAATCTATTCACCCCCTCTAGATTATCGTAGCGCTTGGACTTACAAGTGGTATCGAGCCAAACTCTTTGGCAAGCTCGTTTCACATCGCGAGTGAAGAGAAACGATCGTCGACTACTTAACGAAGCTCATCTTTCCGGCACCTCCACCACCAAGCCACCTCGGTTTGATTCCAAAAATTTTATATTTTGGAAAGAAAGAATGGAATGCTATTTACAAGGTTGCGGGTTTGATATTTGGAACACCGTCATCAATGGAGAATCCATTCCGACGAAGAATACACCACACACCTCTAAAAAAGGCTTCAAAGAGCTCAATGATGAAGAGAAGAGAATCATCTCCTTAAATGGTGAAGCTCTTAGTATTTTGTATTGTTCACTTACTACTTTGGAATTTAATCATGTTGTAGGTATTCGATCGGCACATGAAGTATGGCAAAAATTAGAAGCCATCTATGAAGTGTATGCAAATGAAAGGAGCAAATCAAAAGCATCTACTTCACAAATGGATACAACATCAAATCCAACAACATGGGATGAGCCTTCTACAACCTCCCATGATGAAGAAGTTGAACAATGCCTCATAGGCATCGAAGAAGAAAACGAGGTAAGTTCTAAACCCTCTACTTCCTATGATAATGATTATAGTGATTTGCAAAATGATTTTGATGAATTACAAGATGAATTCCAAAACTTACTTGTTAAATACAAATATTTGAAAAAGGAATTCATTGTTTTAAAGAATGATAAGGATAGTTTATTTACTTCCTATTAATCACTATCATGTGCTCGCACCACCACTCTTGACAAGGTTAGAAACCTTGAGAAAGAAAATAGTACTCTTTTGTTGAGGATATAAATTGCTTGAAAAATAATTTATCTAAATCCAACTGAGTACCGATAGAATGACCAATATTGTTGATTGTTGTGATAATTCAAACTAGAACTTGATCATAAGCCTAAGGGTGTCAATCACATGAAAAAGAATCAAGTCTCTAAGACGTTGGTCATTATGCTTCTAGAATTATTACATGCTTTTATTGCGGTAAAAGGGTCATACGGTAAATACTTGTCGGGCTAGAAATAGCTCCAATTATTGTTGGAGACCTAAAAGTCTCAAGACTAATCCCAAAGGACCCAAACACATAAGGGTACCACAAAACAATGTCATATTAGGTACCCGGCGAAATAATGATCAAAGAAAATTTATACCGCCAAGAAGACATCAAATGACCGTTTCATTTGATCAAAGAAGGAGAAACTATTTTCGACAAAGCCAATTTCCAAGAAGATGATATAATCAAAAATGGGAAGAACACAATCCTTGGAAATGGCAAAGACATCATCAACAAGATGATTTTCAAAGAAGAAGAGACCATCAACAATGGGAAGGACAAAAATTTTGGAGATGGGGTAATTGGAGAGATTACCATCACATGAAGATTTTCAAAAGGAAAATATCATCAACAACGGAAAACCCATGGATACGGCATAATTGGTAAACCGTATCTCCCTAATTAAATATGCATTTTATTTGTCTATTATGCATGTTTTTTATTTGTGTCCTACTTGCAAAATGAGTTTTCATGTATTTAAATTTTAAATTAAGGTCTTCAAAACTTATTTGTATTTTTAAAATTTTTGAAAAAGAAGACCTTATATGATGTTTTTAAAACTCTTGTGCATTTTTGTAGACTAAAGTGTATTATCATCTCTTATGGATTTTTATGGCATGAGCTTACTTGTGATATCTCTTAGCCTACACTTTTATCATTATGATTTGTGCTAGATTTGTTTTTCTTAATTGTGTAGGATTTACATATTTTCACAAATGGCCATTTTGTCAAGAAAGGCATATATTATCGAGGTACGTTTACTTGTGTTACTCTTACTCTTATAGACTCGATATATGTATTGCCATATGTCTATGTGCTTGTTTTTTATAATATTTCATACAAGTGCCATTAAGAGGATTTTTTGAAAGGCACTATTTGATATTTGATTGCACATATTTGCTTTGTCAACTTTTGTTCAAATACTTCTTTTAAATAAGGTCTCAATTATATGCTTTATCGGATTTTCAAATTTCAAAAGAGACCTTTTATAGCTTTCTTAAGCTTATTTGAACTTGCATGATTTATTAGATTCTTGATGATATTCTAAATGCCTAGTATGTGTTCCTTGCTTCATGGTCTATATATGTAGTATCTACTTCTACTATGCTCTTATGCAAGATATTTTGTGATTGATGATTGAGGCATGTTTTTACACTTGGGCTATTTTTCTCTTGATTATATAAGAGATGCCGTTAATGAGTTTGTTGAGTTGTGTATACTCCAAATATTTGGATGTAAATGTTCTATTATGAACACCTTAGATCATTTGGATGCCCAATAGTGATGAAGAAGACAAATTCCTCAATTGATGCTTCAAGATGAAGATTGGTTTTTAGAATTGCAAGAGGAGCTAAAAAGGAAATGATACTTGGAAGTTGATGCCATGTCTTTCATCACAAACGATTATAAATGCAAAAAGGGTATTAGGAACAAACTCGATGACCAAGGCAACATTGGTCGAACTAAGGCAAGGTTAGTAGCTCGAAGGTATTTTCAAGAAGAAGATAATTGATTTTGATGTAACATTTGCACTCATAGCACATTTAGTAGCTATTTACATTTTACTTGCCCATTCTTGTTTTAAGAAAATTTCAAGCTTTACAAAATGGATGTTTAATCCAATTTTCTCAATGGTTTTATTCTAGAAGAAGTCTATGTAAAACAACCTCCGGGGTTTAAAATTTTTTTTAGGCCAAATGTTTTTTTTTTAAAAAAAGGCCTTGTACGGTTGATAGACTTAGCTATTTTTGCTAAATGATTCTACAAGAGGTAAAGTTGATACTACTCTCTTTGTTTTTGAAAAAGGGCAAGATTGTTTACTTGTGCATATTTATGAGAATATTTTTGGTACTACTAATGAATATTTGTGCAAGATATTTTTCCAAGTTGATGCAAGGTGTACTTGAAATGAGCATGATGGGGAGCTCAATTTCTTGCTTGGACTTCAAATCATTCAATGCCAAGTAGATGGTTACATTTCAAAAGAACTCCTGAAGGAGTTAGACATTGAAGAAGGAAGAATCATCTCAACCTCTATGGCTACCAATGAAGAGATTGACAAAGGTTGAGAAAGGCATGTCGGTTGACAAACAAATTCGAGGTATGTTTTCTTGTATTATTTCTATAGACTCGACATTCCATATGCCTTATGTCTATATGCTCGACTTCAAAAATTATCCCAACGAATCTCATTAAAGTGCCGTTAAAAGAAATTTTCAAATATTTATAAGGCACTTCTTCTTATGACTTGTAGATTTAAAACGTTCTTATTTTTCGGGATAACAAGTTCGGTATTTATTATACGGTTATTCGTATTCAAAATATGGTTCGTCATAATCGAACTAAACATATTGAGATTCGAAAAACTTTCTAAGGGATTGCATTTTTATCAAAAACTTGAGATGTGATTAATTCCGTCTCAAAGTTAACTCGCGGACTTTTTAATCATTTACCGCCGAGTATTTTACCTCATTTCGAGCTTGATTATGACATAATGTATATTGAATGAGGTTTACGTTTGCATCTTGCACGTTTTAAAACTTAGGGCGAAAAATCGGATTTTTGGATCAAACTTCGGATTTTTCAAATGTAACTCAAACAGTGGTCGATCGGGCAAGGCGACCGACCGTCGCCATGTCGTCGACCGTCGCCCATGTCGCCGAATCGTCGCTTCTCGCCCTGGACCGGTCGCCCTTGATGATTTTCCTTGTTAAAAACGTTATGTTTTCCGACTTAGCCATTTTGGCTCTTTTGGTTCATTTTTCGTCCCTTTGCAATTTTCACACACATTTTACTTCAAATGAGTTTTGATGTATGAATTATATATTTTGGGGACTACATAGCTCGGTTATCATCATTGTTGCTCGTCTTTACCAATCGAATGGTAAGAATTCTACTTCTTTAGCTCAATTGGGTTGAACCCTTGAGTTTGTGGCTTATATGCATTTTTCTTGATGCAATTCATATATATTTGTGATGAGCTTATTGATTGTTGATGAATGATAATTGTTTAATTGTATTTGGTGATGAAAAACTTGGCTTGATTACATTTACAAGGGCTATATATATCATTTTCTAATTTTGACGCCCGCCAAGTGTTCGATAAAATGTTTCAATGAAAAATTCATCACCTACATGATTCTCTCGATTTCAAAAGTCTTATATATTTATAGAGATCATGTTTTGCTTATCAAGTGATATTTCATAAGCTTCTTCAAGTCGTATGATTCGACTTTTCCCTCCTATTTGGTTTATAAGCTTCAATGTTCAAATAACTCGGTACATCGGTTTAGTTGCGCACTTTGATATGAATATATGATGTATTTATCGTGCTAACATTATTTTTGATGATTCCAAAGGGGGAGAAACAGGTTATGAGCTCTTTAGCTCAAAGAAGCTAAGATAAGCTCAAACGAAAAGAAGTTATAAGCTATGGCTTCCTAAAGCCATAAGTTGTGTATGACTCTTGGTCCATTGGTTGTAGTATGGACTTATATATGTTTCTAATGATGTCTCTTTGACAGGGGGAGCTTTTAAGTTATTGATACTTAAGCTCAATATCGAAAAGCTAATATTTTAGCTTATGTTTAAGTTGCTTCTATATAACTCTTGTTGTGCATGTTGATAGGGGGAGCATTTGCTATATGTGTTTGAATATCTCTACTCCCATCCTTGTGTTTTTATTGCATGGAATGTTGTCGCTCACAACGGATAGTTCTCTTTAACCGGTAAAATTGTTTTGTTTTCAAAATCGACCTCGTTAAAATTGTTTTGGTTTGTAATCATCAAAAAGGGGAGATTGTTTGATAAATGGTTTTATCTTGATTTTGATGATTTTGATTTTACACCAAAACAATGGTTTTAAAGGTTGTCCAAATACTCCTAAAAGATTTAAAATGATTTTAATATTTTCCGAGTATTTCTTCAAGTTTTATTTTTGACAAAATTGGACAACACTCTTTGTTAATGTATTTTTACACCAAAACAATGTTTCTAAATGTTGTCCTAATACTCCCGATCGGTCTAAAATATTTTCACTATTTTTCGGAGTATTTCTTGAAGTTTACTTTCGATATAAAATTGGATAACACTTTTGTTTTGAGGTCAACCGGTCGCCAGATAGGCAACCCGCACTGAAAGTTGAGGAAAAAGAAAACTTCATGTTTGCAAAAATGGTCAGTGGCAACCGGCCGCCCTATAGGGCAACCGGCGTCGATCGGCCGACGGCCGGGTGACCGCAGACTGGGAGCAATTTCTCAAACAGAGCTTCCCGACTCATTTTTGGTCTTGCTCGGCCATTGCGAATGGGGTCGATCTGGTGGGACGTCGCCGACCGGCCGCCTGTGTAAATGTGTTTTCTCATTTTCAAACGTCTATTTGTGTGCGACAGTCGCCCTTAAGTTTGACAAACAAAATTCTAACCGTTGCAAAACAACTTTTCCTTAAATTGTGGAATTGATTTCTAACAGCTATAATCTTGTTTTTAATTGCAATTTTTTGTAGAAATCAGATTCCAAGAGGAGCCTATCATGTACAAGACATCTTCTATAAATAGAGGAAGAATTGAAGCAACACAATAAAGAGAAAACTACAATACAACAAGATACACTCAAGAATACACTTGTTCTTACATTGTCTTATTTCTTGTTGTAATTTGCCTATCTATTCACTTTCACATTCTTGAGGTCTAGGCTTCTTGATTACACTTGCACTCTATTGTATTATCAATTATCGAGTTGTAATCTTGAATTTGGGTAATCATTCAACACAAGATATCCTTGTGAGTGTTCTTGTGGTAAGAACACACTTGGGTGATCTAGGTGTTAGGTGTAAGAAGATTGTGGTAATCTTCTTGTTGAGGTGTTGAAGAATTTGGTATTCTTCAAGGTTGAAGATTGTGGTAATCTTCACAAGGTGCCGTTGGAGATTGTGGTAATCTTCAAGAAGAGATTGTGGTAATCTCAAAGGTGGTGTTGAAGAAGAGTGTGGTGCTCTTCAAGGTGTTGTTGTAAGTTGGTGTAGTATTAATTTGTGGTAAATTAATAAAATATTTTTTCTTTTTGAAATCCATCCCTGAGGATATCTTTGGGGTGGTAGAGGATTAGGCCCTAGGTGGGTTGAACCTCTTTAAATCGACGTGTGTTGTTTATATTCCACACCTTTATTATTGTGTTTGAGCATTTGGTTCAAAAAAAGAGGGCGAAATCAAAAAGATGGAGATAATCTATTCACCCCCTCTAGATTATCGTAGCCGCTTGGACTTACAAGTGGTATCGAGCCAAACTCTTTGGCAAGCTCGTTTCACATCGCGAGTGAATAGAAACGATCGTCGGCTACTGAACGAAGCTCATCTTTCCGCACTCCACCACCAAGCCACCTCGGTTTGATTCCAAAAATTTTATATTTTGGAAAGAAAGAATGGAATGTTATTTACAAGGTTGCGGGTTTGATATTTGGAACACCGTCATCAATGGAGAATCCATTCCGACGAAGAATACACCACACACCTCTAAAGGCTTCAAAGAGCTCAATGATGAAGAGAAGAGAATCATCTCCTTAAATGGTAAAGCTCTTAGTATTTTGTATTGTTCACTTACTACTTTGGAATTTGATCATGTTGTAGGTATTCGATCGGCACATGAAGTATGGCAAAAATTAGAAGCCATCTATTAAATGTATGCAAATTAAAGGAGCAACTCAAAAGCATCTACTTCACAAATGGATACAACATCAAATCCAACAACATGGGATGAGCCTTCTACAACCTCCCATGATGAAAAAGTTGAACAATGCCTCATAGGCATCGAAGAAGAAAACGAGGTAAGTTCTAAACCCTCTACTTCCTATGATAATGATTATAGTGATTTGCAAAATGATTTTGATGAATTACAAGATGAATTCCAAAACTTACTTGTTAAATACAAATATTTGAAAAATGAATTCATTGTTTTAAAGAATGATAAGGATAGTTTATTTACTTCCTATGAATCACTATCATGTGCTCACACCACCACTCTTGACAAGGTTAGAAACCTTGAGAAAGAAAATAGTACTCTTGTTGAGGATATAAATTGCTTGAAAAATGATTTATCTAAATCCAACTTGAGTACCGATAGAATGACCAATATTGTTGATTGTTGTGATAATTCGAAACTAGAACTTGATCATAAGCCTAAGGGTGTCAATCACATGAAAAAGAATCAAGTCTCTAAGCACGTTGGTCATTATGCTCCTAGAATTATTACATGCTTTTTTATTGCGGTAAAAAAGGGTCATACGGTAAATACTTGTCGGGCTAGAAATAGCTCCAATTATTGTTGGAGACCTAAAAGTCTCAAGACTAATCCCAAAGGACCCAAACACATAAGGGTACCACAAAACAATGTCATATTAGGTACCGTGAAATAATGATCAAAGAAAATTTATACCGCCAAGAAGACATCAAATGACCGTTTCATTTGATCAAAGAAGGAGAAACTATTTTAGACAAAGCCAATTTCCAAGAAGAGGATATAATAAAAAATGGGAAGAACACAATCCTTGGAAATGGCAAAGACATCATCAACAGGATGATTTTCAAAGAAGAAGAGACCATCAACAATGGGAAGGACAAAAATTTTGGAGATGGGGTAATTGGAGAGATTACCATCAACATGAAGATTTTCAAAAGGGAAAATATCATCAACAACGGAAAACCCATGGAAACGGCATAATTGGTAAACCGTATCTCCCTAATTAAATATGCATTTTATTTGTCTATTATGCATGTTTTTTTATTTGTGTCCTACTTGCAATCGGATTTTCAAATTTCAAAAGAGACATTTTATAGTTTTCTTATGCTTATTTGAACTTGCATGATTTATTAGATTCTTGATGATATTCTAAATGCCTAGTATGTGTTCCTTGCTTCATGGTCTATATGTGTAGTGTCTACTTCTACTATGCTCTTATGCAAGATATTTTGTGATTGATGATTGAGGCATGTTTTTACACATGGGCTATTTTTCTCTTGATTATATAAGAGATGCCGTTAATGAGTTTGTTGAGTTGTGTATACTCCAAATATTTGGATGTAAATGTTCTATTATGAACACCTTAGATCATTTGGATGCCCAATAGTGATGAAGAAGACAAATTCCTCAATTGATGCTTCAAGATGAAGATTGGTTTTTAGAATTGCAAGAGGAGCTAAAAAGGAAATGATACTTGGAAGTTGATGCCATGTCTTTCATCACAAACGATTATAAATGCAAAAAGGGTATTCCGGAACAAACTCGATGACCAAGGCAACATTGGTCGAACTAAGGCAAGGTTAGTAGCTCGAAGGTATTTTCAAGAAGAAGGTAATTGATTTTGATGTAACATTTGCACTCATAGCACATTTAGTAGCTATTTACATTTTACTTGCCCATTCTTGTTTTAAGAAAATTTCAAGCTTTACAAAATGGATGTTTAATCCAATTTTCTCAATGGTTTTATTCTAGAAGAAGTCTATGTAAAACAACCTCCGGGGTTTAAAATTTTTAGGCCAAATGTTTTTTTAAAAAAAGGCCTTGTACGGTTGATAGACTTAGCTATTTTTGCTAAATGATTCTACAAGAGGTAAAGTTGATACTACTCTCTTTGTTTTTGAAAAAGGGCAAGATTGTTTACTTGTGCATATTTATGAGAATATTTTTGGTACTACTAATGAATATTTGTGCAAGATATTTTTCCAAGTTGATGCAAGGTGTACTTGAAATGAGCATGATGGGGGAGCTCAATTTCTTGCTTGGACTTCAAATCATTCAATGCCAAGTAGATGGTTACATTTCAAAAGAACTCTTGAAGGAGTTAGGCATTGAAGAAGGAAGAATCATCTCAACCTCTATGGCTACCAATGAAGAGATTGACAAAGGTTGAGAAAGGCATGTCGGTTGACAAATAAATTCGAGGTATGTTTTCTTGTATTATTTCTATAGACTCGACATTCCATATGCCTTATGTCTATATGCTCGACTTCAAAAATTATCCCAACGAATCTCATTAAAGTGCCGTTAAAAGAAATTTTCAAATATTTATAAGGCACTTTTTCTTATGACTTGTAGATTTAAAACGTTCTTATTTTTTGGGATAACAAGTCGGTATTTATTATACGGTTATTCGTATTCAAAATATGGTTCGTCATAATCGAACTAAACATATCGAGATTCGAAAAAAACCTTCTAAGGGATTGTATTTTTATCAAAAACTTGAGATGTGATTAATTCCGTCTCAAAGTTAACTCGCGGACTTTTTAATCATTTACCGCCGAGTATTTTACCTCATTTCGAGCTTGATTATGACATAATGTATATTGAATGAGGTTTACGTTTGCATCTTGCACGTTTTAAAACATAGGGGCGAAAAATTGGATTTTTGGATCAAACTGGATTTTTCAAAGTAACTCAAATGGGCTGATCGGGGCAAGGCCGACCGTCGCCCATGTCGACCGTCGTCCCCGCTCGACCGGCCGCCCTTGATGATTTTCCTTGTTAAAAACGTTATTTTCCGCACTTAGCCATTTTGGCTCTTTTGGTTCATTTTTCGTCCCCTTTGCAATTTTCACACACATTTCACTTCAAATGAGTTTTGATGCATGAATTATATATTTTGGGGACTACATAGCTCGGTTATCATCATTGTTTCTCCTCTTTACCAATCGAATGGTAAGAATTCTACTTCTTTAGCTCAATTGGGTTGAACCTTGAGTTTGTGGCTTATATGCATTTTCTTGATTCAATTCATATATATTTGTGATGAGCTTATTGATTGTTGATGAATGATAATTGTTTAATTGTATTTGGTGATGAAAACTTGGCTTGATTACATTTACAAGGGCTATATATATCATTTTCTAATTTTGACGCCCGCCAAGTGTTCGATAAAATGTTTCAATGAAAATTCATCACCTACATGATTCTCTCGATTTCAAAAGTCTTATATATTTATAGAGATCATGTTTTGCTTATCAAGTGATATTTCATAAGCTTCTTCAAGTCGTATGATTCGACTTTTCCCTCCTATTTGGTTTATAAGCTTCAATGTTCAAATAACTCGGTACATCGGTTTAGTTGCGCACTTTGATATGAATATATGATGTATTTAGCGTGCTAACATTCTTTTTGATGATTCCAAAGGGGGAGAAACAGGTTATGAGCTCTTTAGCTCAAAGAAGCTAAGATAAGCTCAAACGAAAAGAAGCTATTATAAGCTATGGCTTCCTAAAGCCATAAGTTGTGTATGACTCTTGGTCCATTGGTTGTAGTATGGACTTATATATGTTTCTAATGATGTCTCTTTGACAGGGGGAGCTTTTAAGTTATTGATACTTAAGCTCAATATCGAAAAGCTAATATTTTAGCTTATGTTTAAGTTGCTTCTATATAACTCTTGTTGTGCATGTTGATAGGGGAGCATTTGCTATATGTGTTTGAATATCTTTACTCCCATCCTTGTGTTTTTATTGCATGGAATGTTGTCGCTCACAACGGATAGTTCTCTTTAACCGGTAAAATTGTTTTGTTTTCAAAATCGACCTCGTTAAAATTGTTTTGGTTTGTAATCATCAAAAAGGGGAGATTGTTTGATAAATGGTTTTATCTTGATTTTGATGATTTTGATTTTACACCAAAACAATGGTTTTAAAGGTTGTCCAAATACTCCTAAATGATTTAAAATGATTTTAATATTTTTGGAGTATTTCTTCAAGTTTTATTTTCGACAAAATTGGACAACACTCTTTGTTAATGTATTTTTACACCAAAACAATGTTTCTAAATGTTGTCCTAATACTCCCGATCGGTCTAAAATATTTTCACTATTTTTCGGAGTATTTCTTGAAGTTTACTTTCGATATAAAATTGGATAACACTTTTGTTTTGAGGTCAACGGTCGCCGTATAGGGCAACCCGCACTGAAAGTTGAGGAAAATAGAAAACTTCATGTTTGCAGAAAATGGTCAGTGGCAACCGTCGCCCTATAGGCAACCGGTGCGATCGACCGGCGGGTGACGTGGTGACTGGGAGCAATTTCAAACAGAGCTTCCCGACTCGTTTTTTGGTCTTGCTCGACCGGTCGCCTGTGTAAATGTGTTTTCTCATTTTCAAACGTCTATTTGTCGCGCGACGATCACGCCTTAAGTTTGACAAAAAATTCTAACCGTTGTGCAGCAGATGACTTTTCCTTAAATTGTGGAATTGATTTCTAACGACTATAATCTTGTTTTTAATTGCAATTTTTTGTAGAAATCAGATTCCAAGAGGAGCCTATCATGTACAAGACATCTTCTATAAATAGAGGAAGAATTGAAGCAACACAATAAGAGAGAAAACTACAATACAACAAGATACACTCAAGAATACACTTGTTCTTACATTGTCTTATTTCTTGTTGTAATTTGCCTATCTATTCACTTTCACATTCTTGAGGTCTAGGCTTTTCTTGATTACACTTGCACTCTATTGTATTATCAATTATCGAGTTGTAATCTTGAATTTGGGTAATCATTCAACACAAGATATCCTGTGAGTGTTCTTGTGGTAAGAACACACTTGGGTGATCTAGGTGTTAGGTGTAAGAAGATTGTGGTAATCTTCTTGTTGAGGTGTTGAAGAATTTGGTATTCTTCAAGGTTGAAGATTGTGGTAATCTTCACAAGGTGCCGTTGGAGATTGTGGTAATCTTCAAGAAGAGATTGTGGTAATCTCAAAGGTGGTGTTGAAGAAGAGTGTGGTGCTCTTCAAGGTGTTGTTGTAAGTTGGTGTAGTATTAATTTGTGGTAAATTAATAAAATATTTTTTTCTTTTTGAAATCCATCCCTGAGGATATCTTTGGGGTGGTAGAGGATTAGGCCCTAGGTGGGTTGAACCTCTTTAAATCGACGTGTGTTGTTTATATTCCGCACCTTTATTATTGTGTTTGAGCATTTGGTTCGAAAAAGAGGGCGAAATCGAAAAGATGGAGATAATCTATTCACCCCCTCTAGATTATCGTAGCGCTTGGACTTACATTTAGATGTTGGTGGTATAATTTAGATGAAGATAATTATCAAGATGATAAGTAATCTTCGATGTCTTGAAGAATTAGGTGGGACATAGGACCCGTTATAGATTCGGAACCGCAAGGACGAGAAAGCCGCCCCGCGATCGCGTATCAATCGGTCAAGACGATCCAATAAGTCAAGGGGTTTTAAGAAATTAAAATATTTTAAACAATTATTATAAGTCAGAGGATCCAGGACTGTTTTTAAAAGAAATAATTTGAGTTAGGTCCTTGTTAAAAAGAAAATTTACAATTAGCCGTTTTGTAAAAACCAATACTTTTGGGATTAAAAATTGAATAAATAAATATCCCGGCCTTGAAAAATTATGAGGCCAGTTCCTAAATTCTCTAAATTGTTCAGAGATTCATGTTTTTAAAGTTTTGAGGTTGATATTTTATAAAATTCTCATATCGATCCTAAATTTGTTAAAATTATCATTTTGGGCACTAAGTTAATATAATGGATATCACAAGCAATAGGAAGGACTTTTAATGTGATTCCGGTTGTAAAATGTCACTAAGGTCAGTGGGATATTGGAACAAAAACAGTTTAAAAAAAAATAAGTATAGGTCCCTTAAATTTTGAAAATCTTATTTTTGTCCCATTTTTAAATTATAAGTATCTATATATCTAAGTGAATATCTAGAATAAGTCCAAGGAATGTAAAACTAAATAAATGGACTTATTCATCTATCTACATGAAAGATACGTATGATAATCAACTTTCTTATTATTCTTCATTTCTTTGTATTTTCTTCTTGCCTTCTAATTTAATAAAGAAAGAGTTTCTTACAAATTATCGAAAGATTCGTTAGAATGCGATACAACCGGACCTTTAAGGCTTTTAGGGGTCCAATTATTATGAAATTTGAACCTTGGGTTAAAACTATCATTAAGTTATAGTTAAATTAGTATTTCCAGGTATATGGACTGTATAAGTCCTGGAAATTTCATTTGGGTCCTCAAGTTTAATCTTTTATAATTTGGTCCCTCAATTTTTATAAAATTACTTTTCAAGCTCTAAACACTTGGATTTTTGGAATACTCTTAATATATGTTACTTCCAGTCCCTTAAGAGTTAAAATTTTAAATTTTAAAATAGGGGCCTGGTACAGTTTCGAAATTTTCAATTTAGCCCTTAAACTTCTAAAATTTTACAATCTAGTCCTTGGGCTTTTAAGGGTTGATTTTATTTATCTAAACACTCTTAAAACTTTATTAAAATGTCCAAACATCATTTTTGAACCTGAGTGGAGTCCCAAAATTCAAAAATTACAGCGGGGTCCCTTAAGTTTTATTTTCTTGCAATTAAGTCAACCAACTTACCATTTTTGCATTTTAAGTCTAAAAATTCAAGTTTAATCAATTATGCTCGACTTGTATAGGTTATAAGTCATATAAAACATGGATTTCAAAGATTATAAACATGCATGTCTATTTCATACAATAATTCATCAAATACATTATTAAAGTGTACATGCATGCACCTAAATTTCAATAAATAGCATTTTTGTGCAACACTTGAGAATTTTTACAACTTGATACATGAAATCAACATGCAATACATAATATATATATATATATCTCAAGTGCTTAAGAACAAATTACTACATGAATTTAAGGAAAAACACCTAGAAGTTGAAAGGATTTTTTCCACCCACCTTAAAATTGGGTAGTTGTGAAATAAAAGGTTACATTTCACAACTTGATTGAAACTCACTTAGATTAGCCCCTAAGTCAAGAAATACCAAAAATTAAGAGTTAGAAAAATGAGGTTAAAATAAAAAGAAGAATAAAGAGGTGAAGAAATTGATACAAACCACACTTACCTTGTGTAGTAGGTAAAATGTGACTAGTATGGCTTCAAAATGAAAGATGTTGGTCACCCTTAAGTGCAACTCTCAAGGTCAGCCCCTAAAACTCCAAAAATGAAAATGGAGTATCAAAATTTGGAAAATAGAAGGAGAAGGAGAAAAATGTACTGAAAATCCCAATTCTTACCTTATAGTCCAATTCTTCCCAATTTCTTCAAAGTCTTGCTAAAATGATCACAATGCTTGTATGTCTCCAAGTAGTCTTCTAAGTATATCTCAAAATCAAAATTCAAACTTAAATTAATAAGTGAAAAGAGGTGGCTAGATGATATCAAGATAAGATGAGGAACAAAATTCTTACCTTGTTGTTATGGTAGTGTTCGAATTTTGTAGGTGATAGGAGAAGAATTCTTGAAATTTGTTAAGTGTTTAAGAAAGAAGACGAAGAAAAGAGAAGAAATAGGTAGAGAGAGGTAGTAGGAATTTTAGAGAGAAGTGAAAGGATTTACAAGACTTAGAATATCTTGTTGGTGAAAAATGAAATAAAAATTTGGAGGATTAAGGCCATATGGCCGATTTCATGAGAGGGAGAGGGAGAGTAATTATTCATTTTTTTTTGAAGTCTTGTGCTTGGTCTCTTGCATGGAGACAATTAGACTAGTCAAAGTAAGGGCAAGGAATGAGTTTGAATTAGGGATGGCAAAATTCCCGCGGGAAACCATCCTCGTTGGTACCCGAATAAATTGGAACAGGGAATCCCTGATTACTTCGGGGATGGGAGCGGGGATGGGGATTCCCCACTTTTCGAAATCCGGGGATGGGACGGGGATGGTATTTGTATCCCCGTCCCCGTCCATGCCCCCGATTAAATGAAACGGGGATTCCCCGTCCCTGTCCCCGTTCACCGATATATATATATATATGCATATATATTATTAATATTAATTATGTTTATATTTTTTATTTTATTAAATTATAAAATTAAACCCTAAAAATTATGTGTTTTATACTATTGAGATTTTTAATTTTTAAAATTACAAGATTTTGTATTTCGAAAATTGGTGTATATAACTCAATTTGTTTAAGTATTTTATATTGTGGAGTTACTATAAGATTAGCTAGTGATTCATGATATTTTATCTATTTTAGTTATTAATTATTTTAAGTAAAAAAAAAATATTTTTATTAAAAATACAAAATGGGGACCCGTTCCCGAATGGGGATTCCCATCCCCGCACGGATATGCCCAAAATGGGAAATAAGACGGGGATGGTATTTGAAATGAGATTCGGGATGGGGATGGTATGTCCCATGACCCACGTCCCCGCCCATTGTCATCCCTAGTTTGAATGGAATATTAAGAGGAATGAGGCGAATGTTGAAGATAGTGGGGAATGTTGGGATATTTAATGATATAAAATTGAGATATAAGAAAATGTGTATAAGGTTTGTATTAATGGTGTAATTATACATAAGATGAATACATAATGTGTATGTGTACAAGAGTTGGATGGTATTTCTACACCAAATACCCCTCTTGGTCGTCCACTATGGTATGAAATGTGGTATCCATATTTTTTTGTCCCAAAATTGATGATAATAGATGAATAATATCAATCTCCAAAATAAATAGTGATTTTTGATCACTTATAAGTTTCATGATCACTTATTCTAAATCAAATTCTTAATTCTATAAGGTATAAGTCTCTAAAATAAATAGTCTCTTAAAATTCTAAGGTGACCAATAAATGCACAAATAATAATAATAATCAATCAAGTGATCATTAATGTGAAATAAAATTAATAAAGGATCATGATCACAAGTAATAAATGAAATTAAATTAAATGCGAAAATATATTTATTAATAATATTTACCCGTCAAAGTGACGCGGTAAAAATAGCCAAATAGTACATAGACGATAAGTGAAATAAATACACGCTCGAATAAAATCGAGGGCTTCACATCCTCTCCTCCTTAAAAGAATTTGGTCCCCAAATTCTCTTCAGAATAGCTCTGGATATTGATTCCTCATGTCTTCTTCCATCTCCCACGTTGTGTCTTCGTCTCGGTTGTGGTTCTGCCACACCACTTTAACCATCGGGATCTCTCTCTTCCGTAGTTGACGTATCTGCCGATCAATAAAATGATCCGAATCGGCTTCTCAGTGTAGGACAAGTTCTCCATCATAGGTGGAGTATCATGAGTGATGATATGCTCGGGATCTGGTCGATACTTCTTCAACCTCGAGACGTGGAATACGTTGTGCTTTCCCGCATACTGTGCTGGTAACTCGAGTCGGTAGGCTAACTTCCCGATCCTCTGCAAAATCTTGTAAGGTCCAACATATCTCGGACTCAACTTGTCTCTTTTCTTCGGATTGATCAGTCCTTTCCGTGGCGAGAGTCTGAGAAATACTTCATCTCCGACTTTAAAATTCCAAATCCTTTCTCCTCTTGTCCGCATAACTCTTTTGGCAGCTTTGAGCCGTGCGGATCCACTCTTTGATTAGTTTGACCTTCTCCATGGCCTCTTGAACTAAGTCAATCTTTGGAATCGAGGGCGACTTTCGTTTCCCTTTTGGAGTCCATTGGTCATCAATCTCCCAGTGTAGTGGGGATCTACACTTTCGCCCATATAGTGCCTCGTAGGGTGCCATCCCAATCGTTGCACGATAGCAATATTATAGGCGGACTCGGCCCAAGCGGTAAGTGCAAATCCCAACTTCCTTCGAAATCCAACATGCAGGCTCGCAAAGATATCTTCCATGATATGAATCATTCGCTCAGCCGCTCCATCGGTTTGTGGGTGTCTTTGATGTCTTTGAAAAACTTAGCAAGGTACCTAATTCCTCGTGCAAGCTCTTCCAAAATATGGAGACAAACCTCGGATCTGTCCGATACTATGTCGACTAGCACTCCATGAAATCGAATGATTTTCTGATATAAATCTGCGCGAGTTTCTACAAGTTGTCGGTCTTCTTGATGGGTAAGAATTGTGCGATTTCGTGAGTCGAGTCACGACTACCCATATAGCATCATGGCCTCCTCTCGGTCCTTGGTAGGTCCATCACGAAGTCCATCATTATGTGTTCCCATTTCCACTCGGGGAATCCTCAACTACCGTAGTAAACTAGATGGTCGTTGGTGTTCGTTTTGCTTGTTGACAAGTCAAACATCTCGCAACGAACTTCGCTACCAGGTTCTTCATGTTTACCCACCAATAATTTGCTTTCAAGTCCTTATACATCTTGTTTCCTCCAAGATGTATAATGTACTTTGAGCGGTGTGCCTCTGCTAGGATTCTATTTCTGATCTGCTCGTCATTTGGTACACAAACTCGATTTCAGAATCTAATAATCCCATCTTTGGGTATCGAGAATTCTGGTCTCTCTCCTTTAAGTATCTTCTCTTTTAGCTTCTGAAGATGCACATCTATCTCCTGTACGCCTTGATTTCGTCCAACAGACGGGTTTAACCGAAATATTAGCACATGTCCCGAGTATTGGTCTCGTCTCGATTCCAAATGCTCGGTTCTTCTAACAATTTTCACTCTCGAATCATTAGTCTGGATATACTTGCCTTTCTGCTCAAGGCGTCGGCTACTACATTAGCTTTCCCGGGATGGTATTGAATATCAAAGTGATAGTCCTCAATTAACTCCATCCATCTCCGTTGCCTCAGATTGAGGTCTTTCTGAGAGAATAGATACTTTAGGCTCTTGTGATCTGTGAAAACCATGAATGTTGCTCCGTAGAGATAGTGTCTCCATTTCTTTAACGCAAATACTATCGCTGCCTATTCCAAGTCATGCATCGGGTAATTGGCCTCATACGGCTTGAGCTTTCGTGATGCATAAGCAATGACATTTTTTTCCTGCATGAGCACTGCTCCTAGTCCTTCCTTTGATGCATCACTATAAACGAGAAAACCTTCTGTTCCCTTCGGAAGGGCTAAGACCAGAGCTGTAGTAAGTCGTTTATTCAGTTCTTGGAAACTATCCTCGCACTTGTCATTCCACTCGAACTTGACTTTCTTTTGGGTTAGTCGAGTGAGTGGTTCGACTATCTTGGAGAAATCCTTGATAAATCTTTGACAATATCCAACCAATCCTAAGAAACTCTTGATCTCTGTTACTGACTCAAGTTGTTTCCATTCAACCACTATTTGTACCTTCGATGGATCTCCGTGATCCTATTGTCGGATACTATGTCCCAAGAATGTGACTTCACTAAGCCAAAATTCACACTTGCTGAATTTGGTGACGGTACTTATGCTCTCGTAGTGTCTCTAAGGCAATTTTAGGATAGACGTTCATGCTCTTCTCTGACTTAGAGTACACGAGTATGTCATCAATGAATATCACTACAAACTAATCCAAGTAGGTCGAACGACTCGATGCATCGATCCATAAATGTTGCAGTGTCGTTCGTCGGACAAAAAGGCATCACTACAAACTCGTAGTGTCCATACCTAGTCCGGATTTACAAGACTTAGAATATCTTGTTGGTGAAAAATGAAATAAAAAGTTTGAGCATTAAGGCCATATGGCCGATTTCATGAGAGAAAGAGGGAGAGAATTTTTTCCTTTTTTTTTTTGAAGTCTTGTGCTTGGTCTCTTGCATGTAGACAATTAGACTAGTCAAAGTATGGGCAAGGAATGAGTTTGAATGGAATATTGAGAGAGAGTGAGGGAATGTTGGGAGATTTAAAGATATAAAATTGAGGTATAAGATAATGTGTATAAGGTTTGTATTAATGGTGTAATTATACACAAGATGAATACATAAGGTGTATGTGTACAAGAGTTGGATGGTATTTCTACGCCAAAATATCCCTCTTGGCCGTCCACTATGGTATGATTATAGATGAATAATATTAATCTCCAAAATAAATAGTGATTTCCTTGATCATTTATAAGTCTCATGATCACTTATTCTAAATCAAATTCTTAATTCTATAAGTATAAGTCTCTAAAATAAATAGTCTCTTAAAATTCCAAGGTGACCAATAAATGCACAAATAATAATAATGATCAATCAAGTGATCATTAATGTTAAATAAAATTAATAAAGGATCATGATAACAAGTAATAAATACAATGAAATTAAATACGAAAATATATTTAGTAATAATATTTACCCGTCAAAGTGACGCGGTAAAAATAGCCAAATAGACGATAAGTGAAATAAATACACGCTCGAATAAAATCGAGGGCTTCACAATAAGGACAAAAATCTAAATTGAAAAAATGAAAAGGACTAAATCTAAAATTAATTTTACCGAAGAACAAATTATAGACACTGCAATTACAAACCCTCAATTACGAAAAAGGGCACGCCTCCAAACTCTTACATACCCTAAAAACATGGAGAAATCAGCCATGGCTCCAAAAGAGGATAAAGTATCAAACCTTCCATATGATATCATACGAATTATCCTATTAAGATTATCAGTCAAGGATCTGCTTAGATTCAAATCCGTTTCCAAGTCATGGAATACCATGATCTCGAGATCTATGGTTCGCCGAATGCATCTCCACGAATCGAAGCATTCGGACTCGCACAATCTATTTCTATGTGAGAAATCAACGGAACATGGTGAAAATCGGTTTTCTTCGGTTAGATTGGAAGGTTTGAAATTTCAAATCGAAGCGGAATTAAATCCCCTGTCCCCCGGGAACGCGTTTTATGTTCTTGTGATGGCGTGATGCTTTTAATTAAATGCATTTAACATATACTTTATGGAATCCGTCCACTCGAATGAAGGCCATGATTTAGTTTCCATATAACTTTGATGAGTACATGACGATGAAACACGGATTTGTTATGATACACCAATCAATGATTTTAAGGTGGTTGTTACTTCTTGGAAGTGCTATACAGTTTATGGGGCAATAGTTCATAGACGTAGACGTACAGTTATAGTCTTTGTATTTCTATTTTTTTTGTGGACCTAATATTTCTTTCAATTTTATATTTAACTTGTATTTTGAAATTTGTTTATGACAATATGAATTGTTATTGATTTTGTGGTATTTATCTTGTTAATTTTATTTTCAACTTATATTTAACAACACATTTCATTTTGTTAATATTGTCTGATGTTATCCTTGTTATCTTTCATATTATCTTTCTTGTTATGTTGGAGTGGTTGGCTGATACCGACGACAAATTTTGTAAACAAAAATAGTGATAGATTACTGACATGGAATATTGATGGATATAGTTATGGTTATTCGTCAGCCCCAACTCCCGATTGATAGCAGGCGCATACATCAACTTGTTACAATGTGGCGATAGAGTGATTGAAAATTATAGTTGTATGAAAATTTTTAAAGTTGCAGGACAATAGAAAAGGAAAAGGATAACAAGTTTTAATTATTTATTGCCTGATTGTTTTCTTACATTTCAAATGACTCTTTGGCCTATTTATGTGGTAATGGTACAAAATAGCCATTTAGAAAATATAAAGATTAAAAATAGCCATGTTTTGTAGACACATATTTTTTAGCCATTTTGGGGTGTAAAATAACATTCATACCCTTCTAGCAAGTTAGTTTGATATTTGAGTTATTCTCTATGTATCTTCTTACTCTTTTTTAAGAAATCGAACCCGTAGTTTTTATTTTTAAATATACAATATGGGTGTTGAATTATAGATATCGAAAAGATGACTAATTTGATATATTATACATGCAAAGCGGATTTAAAACGACAAAAGTTATGTGAATTCAAAGTTTTTGGAAAAAAAAACTAGGTATGATGTAACTTCGAATTGAGTCACTCAATGTGTGATATATAACATAAAGTTCATTATTATAACCAAAAAGGTTTGTGTGGCAAAAAGTTGGGGTCGGTGAGTATTGATATCATGACCTAATAGTGAGAAACATCGACAAACCACTACGCCACACAAACCTTTTGGTTATAATAACAAACTTTATGTTATATATCACACATTGAGTGTCTCTAAATCGAGTCATGTTGTAACTCGATTCGAGTCATCAGAACTTCGAACTCGAGTCACACGGTGACTCAAATTGAGTCATAGTGACTCGAATTTTAAAAAAAATTAATTTTTTTTTGTTTTCGAGTCACACATGACTCGAATTCGAGTTAATGTGACTCGACGTGACTCGATTTTTAAAAAAAAAAATTAATTTTTTCGAGTCATGTTCGAAAGATTAAGATACCCGATTATATATCACACATTGAGAGAAATAACCCAAATATCAAACAAACATGCTAGAAGGGTATGGATGTCATTTTACACCCCAAAATGGCTAAAAAGATGTGTTTGAAAAAGATGGCTAAAAAGCATCTTGGTTTGTTGGGAATGACTAAAAAAAAACCGCCTCCCTATTTATAGTTTAACCAAGTCGGTTCTCTCCTCTATAGCCGACTTAGTTTGTGGCCAAAATTGTTTGTTCTAGAATTTTCTTGTTTTACAACCTTTGGTCTAGATTTTTCACTCAATGCATTATCTAGATTTTTCTAATTTACAATAAAGTTACATTCTAGAATTTGTTTTACTAATACAATTTCATAACTAGAATAATCTAGAAATGTGCACCAATTTTTAATACTCCTTCTTAGTGCATATTTCTGTGACTCCTATCATATCTCATAGTGTCTCGAGCTTTCCTCATGGTAGTGCTTTTTTTAAAATACCAGTTAGTTGTTTCTTGGGTCTTGCAATTCTCCAACTCAATTTCATTGTTTGCTTCCGCTTCCCGAATGAAATGATACTTGATTTTGATGTGTTTAATTCTATTGTGGAACACATGATTTTTGCCATTGCTATCACATACTTACTATGGCAAGTAAATTTTTGTTGCTTTGTCTTGTAGTTCTCCCATGTCTTCAAGTATGCGCTTCAACTATCATATCTCATAGAGTACTTGATTTCTTTGCTCTGTCATGAATTTGACCTCGGATTCTGCATGAATCTTTATATGAAGCTAGTTGTGTACTTAATGTCGGGCCGAGTTGTTGTTAGATAGAGTAAGCTTCCAATTAGACTTCGATATTGTGAGTTATCCGCCTTCGTTGAGCCATCTTCCTTTTTGACCGACTTATGTTGTCAAGTGGAGTTATTCTGATCTTGCATTCTTCCATCGCGAACCTTTTAAGTAAGCTTTTTCTGTGTATTTCTTTTGTGAGATAAAAATCAAATCTCTTCTTTGATGTATCTCGATACCAAGGAAATATTCCATGGAAATATTGCATCGATCGGCCTAAATCAGTCATCTCGAATGTCTTCATCATGTCTTCTTTGAACTTTATAATCATATTCTCATTGTTTCTGTGAATATGATATCATCTACATATAAATAGACAATAAGTTTATTGTTCGTACCTTGGTTTTGATATATAGTGTTGGCTCACTCCCTCTCCTCCCGAATCCAAGTTCGAGAGAGGTAGTCGTGGTCTGCTATACCAGTGCTCGTGGGGCTTGTTTTAATCTATATAGTGCTTTCTTAAGTTTGAGAACTTTGCCTTCTTTACCTTGTACCACGAATGCTTGAGGTTGTTCGACATAGATTTCTTCTTCAAGATAACCATTAAGGAATGTCGACTTCACATCGAGCTAACATATCTTCCATTGTTTCTGAGATGCTAATGCAATAATTGCTCGTATCATGTCGTCGAGTCAAAGGGTTCTTCGGAGCGAAAGTCTCATGGTAGTCGATGCCATACTATTGTGCGTATCCTTTTTCAACAAGTCTTTCTATGTATTTTTATACTGAACCATTAGGGTTAAGTTTTATCTTATAGACCCATTTAACTCATATGGCTTCTTTATTTTGTGGAAGGTCTGTGAGCTCCCAAGTGTCATTTTTCTCGATCATTTTTATTTCATCCTCCATTGCTTTTACCATACTTCTCGTTTAGCAACCTCTTCGTAGCTATCTGGCTCCACAATCGTCAAATTGCTAGTGTTACATCTATAGTTGCTTACTCGTAGGATAAAATATGAAGGAAATAGTATCAAAAATTTCAAACTAGTTGAATTGTCTGAGAAGTAGGGGAATTACGGATATATATATATATATATATATATATATATATATATATAAATTTAGATAAGAAAAAATCTCCTTTCAACTTAAAACAAAATGTTATATTACATAAAATATAAATTAACTACTATCTATAAACAAAGGAATAAAATAATTAATACAATGTAATTATAGTAATAATAATAATAGTAATAACATTAACATATTTCTGATTTTAGTGGAACTTGAGCTTATTTAAATGGATTTTGAGATTTGTTAAATCAAAATATATCTTGAACTATTAAATAAGTTTGCATTAAATGGATTAATGGTAGCCCAATAATACTATATTAATATAATGAAAGAAATATTATTAAGACTAATAATAACACTTAATTATAACATTATAATAGTAACATAAAAGATTTAAATATCGAACACCACGTTGGGTATTATATATTAAGACTAATAATAGTAAAGGCTATAATATTACTAACAATAACATATAAGATGGTTTATCAAATTATATGATGGGTATTACAATCTAACCCACTAAAAAAAAATCGCCCTCGAATTTGAGTTTACCTTGTCGAAGGAGAACAGTGGATACTTGGGATGAGTCGAATCGTCCATTCGTGGTGGCATATTTGTGGTGACGATGGAATACTTAAGTTAATTAAACTCGTTTTGCATTATAATACCAAATGTGTTAAACTTCCTATCCATTTTAACCAAACGAGTCATGCTAGAAAATTTACACACTAATCGTATAAGTCATTGCATTAACTCTATCACATATCATTTAAATAAATTATGCACGGTTAACTCCTATAGTCAATTATGATTCGCCATTTATAAGATTATCTATTTGTAATTTGCTAAATAAGCAAATAATTGTGAGTCATGAAATTAAACAGAAATTTAGCACATAGATAATATTTATGAAAAATAATCACATAATACAAGCAAGTTCGATAACATTGCACTTTCTCAAGATTTTACAAGTTATTGCAATACGTAAATATCACCTGATTGGATGTCGCGCGATGTAGGGATTGATGATATGTTGTTTGGATGAAGTCATTCTATAATGGATTTCAAATCCTTAAAAGCTATTTTCGGAGTCATTTTGGAGGATTTCAAATTCATCATAGATAGAGTCAATTGAAATCATTCTCCCAAATTCTCTCTTCAAATTCAAATCCTCGCATCCAAATGCAACATTAGAGACAAGAACTTGGACACTACAAGAAATATGAGATAACATGACGAAAAATATCGTCATATAAACCTGTTTTTTCGTCACTAAATGTATTTGGTGACGAAAATAGATCGTCATAAAGATCGTCACTGTAGCCTCATCATAAAAGGTATACCTGACGATTTTTGCAATTTGTCACTACAAAATTAACCTTTGATCACGCTAATAACGATTGTCATGATTTGTATCATTTATTGTGACGCCTACATCATCACATCAATGATAAATTTTTTGTCATTTATATTGTTTCTTTGTCACAAAAAATATCTTGTTAATGACAAAAACATATTTTTGTCATCATAGCATTAAATTTTAGTGACGAAAATGATCGCATTGCCAAATTCATCAAATTCTAATGACGAATTTTGGTGTCGCGATTGTATTTATAATTTCGTCATATATTACACAGCTTGTCATGAAAGAGGTGATTTAACGTTACAAAATATTGCGTGTCACTTAATGTATATTTATAATGACAAAATAATGTGTCACCAATAATTTCAATTCAACGACAAGATATGTGTTGTCACCAAAAGTATATGTAATGTGATGGTTTTGTTTGTCATGGAAACAATCGTAATATATAACAAAGCTTATTAGAGTCGCTAATTGCACCGAAATAATGATAAAATCGTCTGTCATAAAAATTAATATGTGGTGACAAAATGTATCGTCACATAATAAATTTATACAGTGGCAAGTTTTGAAAATATTTTTGATGATACAAGTCATCATTATAGTGTATTTTTAATGACAAATTGTATATCGTCAAAGAATAGATTTTTTTTGGTGACGACTAAGTTTATTGTAATAAATGAGTGTTTAAGTTACAAAATAATTCATTGTCACCAATTTATAGCTTTCTTACATGACAACATAACTGTCATGAAAATAAGTATAATAGGCAATGTAATTGGCACATTTTTTTTATTGTACATATATAATGATTTAAATATTAATTTGTAAAATATTCTATCAATACATTAATAATACTACAGAGTGCAAGTTCAAATGCAATTAAGCATGAAAAATAAAAATAAAATCAATCATGTTTGATTAAGTATAATACGATTATTTATCAATATAAGAGAAATGATAAGATATACATATTTCAAATGGACAATAAACTACTTGAACAATGTCAGGAAAAAAACATTAAATATCCAAACCAAAACAAAAGAGTACTTAGATTAATTATATCGGCTTAGAGAGTATTCCCACTCGCAGCCATGAATGCCATAAGCTTTTCAATACAAGCACCTTGCTGACTGAGCTGGTCTTTCAAATCACCCACTTGTGACTTAAGCCCACTCACTTGAGATTCCGATTCTTGTAACTTCTCTTGTGTCTCTTGAAGTTTATTTTGCAGTTGTTGAGTACTTGAGTCATGCGATGTGGTGCGTCTACTTGGAGGTTTTGGGCCATAACCAATGCCCTTTCTATAACCAGATCCATGGCCAAGGACCTCAAGAACTATTTCATCAACACTCTTCTCAATTCCTTCCTCCGTATATTGGGCTCGCTTTGATATCATCAACTCCTATTTGAATATTGGACATACGAATATAGACACAAGCTAAAATATACAATAAAAATGTGTATGTGAATGATTACCCAATTCTCTTGAGCCTCAACTCTTGACCAACCATCTTTCTCTTTATAGTGAGTACGTTCATATAATTCAATCGTATCACATTCTTCTCCATTCAGCTCTTTCCGAGACTATAAAAAAATGAAAAAATGAAAAAAATCACAATCCAAAAAGAAAAAAAAATTAAAGAAACATTAACCACTCAAGATTACCTAAAACACTCACAATTTCATGTTGAAGAACAATAAAAGGTGTTCAGCCTGAAATATGTGGTGCTCGTACTTGTTTTCGATTTCCAGTATTGATTACACTTCGGTCCTGCAAAATAAGAATAGTGATATTGCAAGTTAAGGTACACATATAATAAAAACTAAGACATGCTATAAATTTTAAACATAAGTTTAATTTAAGTTGGGTGATATTACCTTGTATTCAGGTGTTGCGAAATACTCGCACAAGACTTCCCAATTCTGTTTATTAGAAATAGAAGATGGCTTATTATTTTTAGTCTCTTTCAATGTTGCATACTTCTTGAAATGTTGATGAAGCCTGTAGCACTTTTATCGTGTACTAGATTTCAGCCTCTCTATCATGCATTTTCGCACTCCCGGATCATCAACATTGACATCCATATTGTGGATCTACAAGTGACACATATAAGATCATTTTAGATTATATAGAAAATAAAAGAAAAACTAAAAACATTTCATGCGTACCTTTATATGATCAAACCCATAGTCCAAACCTTTTTCTTCATCCACTTCTTTCCATTTCTTGGGCACCGGAAGGACGTCTCGAGTTACTATACCAATTTGACTAGAAAGCTTTGAAGACTCCTCCCGAGTTTTTGGCCTTCCGAGCAGTGGATCCACAGTTACTTTCATTTTATGCCCAGAAGCAACAAACGCCTTCATGATGCCTTTGCACATTATTTGACCACGTCCTCTTTTCTTTAAGATACCGACACATCCGCACATAAAAAGATGACAGAATAAAAATTTATATGTTTGTTTTTGTAATTCTTATATGTAACATACAAAAAGGATAAAAATAATTGTATGAGAGATTAATAGCCAAGCAAACAAGATCAGTTGAAACAACATTTTTTTTATTCAAATTAGAATCAGGATTATTTCAAAATCAATTCAAAATCAGGTTCAGGTGAAAACTGCCAGATCCACCCATCCGGAATAGTAGAAGATATCCATACTGGTGTATTCAAATGTAAATTACCACCTAAATCTGCCTATATAAGAAATTAATCCCAAACTCATAAATTAATTCATTAGAACTTTGTTAAAGAACACCATGGAAAATTGAAAATCTATGCAAGTAGAGTCATCTGCCACTAAAAAAATCTGGCAATTGTTTATTGGGATTGTTGACTATTCTAACAAGAAAACAGACGCAAACCTTTTATGAAATTGGCATAAATATTTATGGGTATTATTAATGAAGAATGATTTCAGATTATTATGTATACAAATGTAAATAGTTGATTATTTAATAGCCTGTACAAATGGACCAGATGAAACACAAGCTGCACAGAGCTTGCTACAAGCATTCATAGTGGTTGGATGCAATAGTTGGGTTGTTTTACTCATAAACATAATTACAGAAAATAGTTGCTCTATTAAAAATCTTCAGAACAGGCTAGTTGTGTATCACTCTATTGAAAATTGGCTAATGTTTAGTTAACCCCTCTTGATAATTAGACAAGAGTTTTTAAACAGACAAATCAAGACAGGGTAAATTTGTCCGTAATGCACTAAATATGTTTGCATCAGGAACATATATACTGCGAGGACTATCTAGCTTAAATATCTGAAGTTTTACTGCTTGGTAAGATTTAAGAGTGATACAAATTGAATCAGCAGTTTTTCTGGGCTGAGGAGGAAGATTTGTTCCAACACTAATTCCATAAAATGCAGTTACTGTTTGATTTATTGTGTAGCTTCATCCGCATATACAACTCCATGGAAACTATAGAGACGATACTTAAAACTATTTGATTTCTGTCTCACTCATGACAGTATACTTTTGGGTCTTTTAGGTCTATTTTTGCACCAATCCTATTTGGCTGGTGAAAACAAGGTTGAAGCTTCAGACTCCACAACAAGCCAGTCCATATTCTGGTTTTCATTGTCAGCTCTAATCTTATATTGACTTGATGTGCTTTAATAAATCCATTGTATAGTACTTATACTAATCTTTGATTGTTTGGTCTTTTATATATGTGATTTCTTATATCATGGTGAGAAGATTGTTATCCATATTTAGGAAAACTGATGCCAATATCCTCTTTTCTTGATATATTTAACATAAATGAATGATAATAGTAGATCAATACACCCCAGAAATATTAAAAACTCCCAGACTTGGAATGTGATATATATAGAAATTTAGGAATGTTATATATACCTGATATATCATTCGCTTCATGAGCCGGCTCTTGTGTGTTCTCTGAATGTGACTGAATTTCTGGGCTTTGACTTGGTGGAACTTCAGAGTTCTGTTGCATGTTCTCATTCTCATTGGTGTTGTTTGTTGTATTAGTTTCACCTCTATCGGAGGATCCATTGTGCAGTCCAGATGTTACCAAAGCCCAGTCATACCATTGTTTGCCACATTTGTTTTGTCTAAAAGTTGTCTGATGCTTCTTCGAGGTGTCGAATTACATGAAACATCCTTGGTAGTGTGATTTATGATACTTCGTAGAGACTTGTCTGGGATGCTTTTCATTTTCAGTTTGCGACCGCCTGGAGCCATTTCTAAAACAAAACATTACACCAAACTAGTCAGAAAAATGAGATACGACAAGATAGCAATTAAAATAGGGGAAACTGATGAGATAACAAAAGTAGAAATCAAAATCAGCTAAGAATTAGAACTAGAAATTTGTTAATGAAAACGTGGACATAGTGGTAGCACCTCTCTTTCCATAATCTAAATTGTCGTATGGCACATGAAATTTGCAATTATTTATAGATATCTGTGGGCTGGACTGGAGATGTGGTCATGTTTGCATCAGTCTTGCTTGCAGGAACCCTGTAGCTTTGTTTAATTTAGATATCTGATTATGATCTTCATTGACCAAGACTATGTATGGAAATTATGTATGTGAATGCTCCATGGACCTTGGATTGAGTTACATAGTATCGGTTTTTTTAAGATGACTTAACTGTTAGTATTATTTTTTCAAGATTGGTTCTTCGTCTACTTGTCGCATTCATTCAGTTTGTCCTTTTTTACAGCAAGAAGCTGGTAAAAATGGTACAAATTTACATGTTTTTATTGGCTACAATTTGTATAGGATGGGCCATTTACAAGTTTCAAAGGTGAAATTTCGCTACCCTGTTCCAGATGTTTTCAGTCAGCTGAAAGATAGGAACCAAGGTAAACTGAGACCATTGGCAGATGACTCTACTTGCATAGATTTTCAGGTTTCCATGGTGTTCTTTTACAGAGTTCTAATGAATCAATTTCTGAGTTTGGGATTAATTTCTTATCTAGGCTTATTTATGTGGTAATGTAGATTAGTTAGTTTCAACATTAATATAGTTATATCAATGACAATAGAATTGGTTATCTATGCTGATTTATCTCAATATTAATTCTAGAATCAAAGTTGTTTCAGTTTTAGGGGCTAGTCTTGGGTCAGACTGCGCCTTGACTAGTTAGAATTACATGGTTTGTGTTGCTTTCTTGCATGATTGCAGCTTCTGGTGGAATCATTTTTTGCTATGATGTCGGGGTTTGAAGTTTTTTCTCCTAACTCTCTTTGATTCTGTTTTTTTACGATAACGATTTTTATGTGTATGGTTTTCATTGTGGGAGATAGATACTCTTTTGCTTCCTTAATTTGTTTTGTTTACATAAGTCGGCTGCCCTGAGTGTTTGTACTAGTTTAAGTTACAATTACTTTGTCTGAACAGAGAGACATAGATGAGATTTAGGCAAAATTGATGAAATGTTACATTTACACAAGACAATTAGTTTGTTGTCAAAATTGTACAGAAATCGTATGGCACATGAAATTAATGATAGGAACTACATTATGATCATTAATCGAAATACGCAATAGATCACTACATTATATTGTTTACGGTAGCTCCAGGACCTATCTAATGCCTCTAGATATGTGTGAATCTAGTTTGCATCAGTATATGCAACTTCCATGATTTTGTGTTATTTTAAAGCGGTTATATCAGGATTTATAAATGATGACTTGTGATGATTTTGTTACTAAAAGTGTACCTACATATGCAAGCGTGTTCGATCCATTCTCAACAAGCAGCAGCGTGAGCCAGAACTGAACATGATGGATCATTTCACGAACTCCCCAGTTTCCCCTGGCATATGCCGGAACTGGGAGGCAAAGAAAACTGCTGATGGTCTCCATCTGCGAATGGACATGCCAGGATTTGGCAAAGAAGATGTCAAGGTCTCGCTGGAACAGAGCACACTGGTCATTAAAGGCAAGGGGAAGAAGAAATTTGAGGATGACGACATCGGGCGCAGATACACTAGCAGAATCTATCTACCTGAGAAACTCTTCCAGACCAATGCGATCAAAGCGGAGATGAATGGGTTCCTGAAAGTGTTTCTTCCCAAAATCAAGGAAGAGGAGAGGACTGATGTTTTCCATGTGAATGTTGAGTGATGCTTTTGAGAAGGTTGTTTTGGGTAGTAATAGTAGTAGTTACTGGTGAAGGGAAAACTGTTAATAACATGGGATAGTGTGTTCTAATGCTGACTTTTTAAAACTTCTGAAATGAAAAATCTGTTGCTGAAAACTGTCTATATGAATGCATTGTTAATCCTGCTTATTCAGGGAACTGAAGCAAAGATCTGCAACTTGCAACACAGTAGTGGTAAATCAGTCTTTTTTTGGGTGCACACCCTAATTCGCTTCAAATGTTTGTGTTTTTTTATGTTGGTATCATTTTGATCTTTATTTTTTTCTTTTGATTTACTTCACATCTTAATTGTTACTTTTTGTACGGATTTTTGGTTGTTGATTTTTTATTGTTCTTTGTTTCAAGCATTATTAGCTAGTAAGGTTGTTAAGACATGATGTGTTTTTGTTAGAAATAGCTTCAAGTATCTCTTACTTAATTGTTTTTTATGTGTTCTTGGTTAAGTTGCTTATTAGTGTGCGAAATTTATCAAAAGAAAATGATAGGAATGGAGTGCCTGAGGCCATACCTCCTGATTCTGAGAAGCCACTTCCGCAAGATGTGTTGAGGATTCTGTCGGATGTGGTTGAGTTTGAAAAGTTTCTTTATAACTCAAATTCTTTGAATACAAATACAAGAAATTTCTCAATTTGATCTTTTTTGGAAATTGTTAATCCTGCCTATATCCCTCACTCTAGCCTTTTCAGTTCTTAGCTTTCAATTAGAATAAAATGAAAAGAAGGAAAGCATAGTGTAGGTCGAATTAAAATTGTTTGCAAGAAAATAACAAAAATGATTAAATTGTTTGAACTAAAATTCTTAACGTGGACCAATTACAAAATAACCAAAAGATGTTTCAAAACTTTTAAAAAAAAGCCCTTCAATTTGATTTTGCCTTAAATTTAAGGGGTTAATTATAATACATTTTTAAATGTTAGGGGGTTTTGAAATATTTTTTGCTTATGAAAGGTAATATGTAAAACAAAATCAAACCTCAAGGACTTTTTTGTAATTTTTAGAATTTTCAGGAGTTTTTCAATTTTCCATTTAATTCAAATTTATCGTCATTATTAAGAATTTTGTTGACGGAATAAATTGGTCACTAATGTTTTGGTGTAAGCAATGACAAAATATGTTGTGGTCATGAAATAACATATTTCGTGACATCAAATGTCATTACCAATTATTATCGTTTTGTCATTAAAACATGTCCCTCCAAATTTTTGGTGTGAGTTCCGACCTTTTACAAATAACTATGACACAATTCAATTAATCGTCATGAAATATGCAAATTAGTGACGAAATGGAATATTGTTAGTGACAAAATTAAATGGTGTCATAAAAACGTATTTTGAAATGACACAAATAACTTTCGTCATTGTTAATTAACAAATAATGATACATCTTTATGCGTGCAAAAATAATCGTCATAAAATATGTCTTTGTTGACGAAATAAGAGTGTCACTATTTTGTTTGAGTGAAAAATGACAAATTATGATGTTGTCATTAAAAGAAATAATCCGTGACACTAAATTTCATCACCAATTATCACTAATTCGTCATCGAAATATTTTCCGCCAAAATTTTGGTGTCAAATTTCACCTTTTATGAAATACAATAACGGGTTTCAGTTAATCGACATGAAATATGCAATTTAGTGACAACATTTAATGCCAATAGTGACGAAAATAAATGTTGTTGTAATAGCATACTTTATAATGTGAAATAAAAGTTATCACTTTTAATTAACAAATGATGACAAATAGTTATGCGTCGAGAAAAATTTCGTCTAAAATGTGTGATTTCTTGTAGTGGCATTCTTGAGCCCCTTTACTGCCATGAGCAAGTGAGAGTAGGAGTAATCTTTCTGCTACAATTTTTCTTTCAATCTTTTCTTTTGAAATCCACACCCATGTTGTAGTAAGTGGGTTTTGCATGAGATGAACAAGATACAAAAACTAGTATAGGCTAAAACAACAACTTTATTTTGATAGAACTTGAAGACATCTGAACACTAAGAAGTAGAGAATCAATAGAAACAAGTCTAAGGCGTGATAGTCACTTTTCTCAAGGTATTATTTGCCCCACTACACTTGGAAATCGGGTTTGAAAGGCAAATTACTTCTACAAAAAGAAAAAACCAATTTGCAAGTTATTTGATTATTTCTACAAAAATTTAGAATGTTTAAGTTAGATTAAATCTGGCCAAGAATACTTATTTTATTCTTTGGTCCCAATACATTTTTGTATTAAAAGAATTCAACACCTTTGGAATAGATGCAACTTTTAGGAAGAAAATACGGACACATGTTCGATCTACACATCAAAGCCACGCCTTTACTTTGTAAAGCTATACACAAATAGTGCGAGAGATTTTCACTACAAAAAAAAAATCGAAACGATAAGATTTTTCACTCGTTGTCTATTAAGAAAAACACCGTAGTAGAAGGTGGTGTTGTAATAGGGGTATTGAATGACAACGAAAATAAATTGTTGTTGTTTAGAAGAAATACAACATATTCACAATGCGAGAAAAGATGTTGTGATTTACTTATTTTACAACAATTTATACACTTTGTTGTCTTAGTTCTCAACCACAACAATTTTGTAGCAATGAAAACGGTTGTCTTTGAGTATGAATTTTACAACTATATGCCACAATTTCTTCTTTTTTAATACTATAATTACAAATGACGGCAAAAGGGGCAATGACGGCGGCACGGTAGAGGCGATAGCGCTTGATGCGATGGAGGCGGAGATGGCGCGGTGCGGTGGAGGGGAGATGGTGCATGCGGTGGGTTGTTTTAGAGAGACATGGAGTGCTGAAAAATGTCCTTGAGCTAATTTAACGTCAGTAATAAATATAAAATTAATAAACTAAAAATTAAATCTTTCGGTTTAAATAAAAATGTACAGTGCTGAAGGATGTCGCAAAAAATCTGTTGATGGAATCGAGCCCCTCAAAATCTCCTTTGAATTCAATATTCTCGCCACGATATCCACCACGACCATAGAAACATATTGCCCCAGTGTCAATGTCGCTAAATCCTCTCTAGTAAGCATGCAATCTCCACTCTTATATATAGTCTCTTCCCTGCGGGGTAAATAAATTAATTTCACAGTCAACAAAAACATTCTACACATGCTTTTGAGAAGGTTGTTTTGGGTAGTAATAGTAGTAGTTACTGGTGAAGGGAAAACTGTTAATAACATGGGATAGTGTGTTCTAATGCTGACTTTTTAAGACTTCTGAAATGAAAAATCTGTTGCTGAAAACTGTCTATATGAATGCATTATTAATCCTGCTTATTCAGGGGAACTGAAGCAAAGATCTGCAACTTGCAACATAGTAGTGGTAAATCAGTCTTTTTTTGGGTGCACACCCTAATTCGCTTCAAATGTTTGTGTTTTTTTATGTTGGTATCATTTTGATCTTTATTTTTTTCTTTTGATTTACTTCACATCTTAATTGTTACTTTTTGTACGGATTTTTGGTTGTTGATTTTTTATTGTTCTTTGTTTCAAGCATTATTAGCTAGTAAGGTTGTTAAGACATGATGTGTTTTTGTTAGAAATAGCTTCAAGTATCTCTTACTTAATTGTTTTTTATGTGTTCTTGGTTAAGTTGCTTATTAGTGTGCGAAATTTATCAAAAGAAAATGATAGGAATGGAGTGCCTGAGGCCATACCTCCTGATTCTGAGAAGCCACTTCCGCAAGATGTGTTGAGGATTCTGTCGGATGTGGTTGAGTTTGAAAAGTTTCTTTATAACTCAAATTCTTTGAATACAAATACAAGAAATTTCTCAATTTGATCTTTTTTGGAAATTGTTTATCCTGCCTATATCCCTCACTCTAGCCTTTCCAGTTCTTAGCTTTCAATTAGAATAAATGAAAAGAATGAAAGCATAGTGTAGGTCGAATTAAAATTGTTTGCAAGAAAATAACAAAAATGATTAAATTGTTTGAACTAAATTTCTTAATGTGGACTAATTACAAAATAACCAACAGATGTTTCAAAACTTTTAAAAAAAGCCCTTCAATTTGATTTTGCCTTAAATTTAAGTGGGTAATTGTAATACATTTTTAAATGCTAGGGGGTTTTGAAATATTTTTTGCTTATGAAAGGTAATATGTAAAACAAAATCAAACCTCAAGGACTTCTTTTGTAATTTTTAGAATTTTCAGGAGTTTTTCAATTTTCCACGAATTCAAATTTATCGTCATTATTAAGAATTTTGTTGATGAAATAAATTGGTCATTAATGTTTTGGTGTAAGCAATGACAAAATATGTTGTGGTCATGAAATAACATATTTTGTGACATCAAATGTCATTACCAATTATTATCATTTTGTCATTAAAACATGTCCCTCCAAATGTTTGGTGTGAGTTCCGACCTTTTACAAATAACTATGACACAATTCAATTAATCGTCATGAAATATGCAAATTAGTGATGAAATGGAATATTGATAGTGACAAAATTAAATGGTGTCATAAAAGCGTATTTTGAAATGACACAAATAACTTTCGTCATTGTTAATTAACAAATAATGATACATCTTTATGCGTGCAAAAAATAATCGTCATAAAATATGTCTTTGTTGACGAAATAAGAGTGTCACTATTTTGTTTGAGTGAAAAATGACAAATTATGATGTTGTCATTAAAAGAAATAATTCGTGACACTAAATTTCATCACCAATTATCACTAATTCGTCATCGAAATATTTTCCGCCAAAATTTTGGTGTCAAATTTCACCTTTTATGAAATACAATAACGGGTTTGATTAATCGTCATGAAATATGCAATTTAGTGACAACATTTAATGCCAATAGTGACGAAAATAAATGTTGTTGTAATAGCATACTTTATAATGAGAAATAAAAGTTATCACTTTTAATTAACAAATGATGACAAATAGTTATGCGTCGAGAAAAATTTCGTCTAAAATGTGTGATTTCTTGTAGTGGCATTCTTGAGCCCCTTTATCGCCATGAGCAAGTGAGAGTAGGAGTAATCTTTCGCTACAATTTTTCTTTCAATCTTTTCTTTTGAAATCCACACCCATGTTGTAGTAAGTGGGTTTTGCATGAGATGAACAAGATACAAAAACTAGTATAAAGCTAAAACAACAACTTTATATTGATAGAACTTGAAGACATCCGAACACTAAGAAGTAGAGAATCAATAGAAACAAGTCTAAGGCGTGATAGTCACTTTTCTCAAGGTATTATTTGCCCCACTACACTTGGAAATCGGGTTTGAAAGGCAAATTACTTCTACAAAAAGAAAAAACCAATTTGCAAGTTATTTGATTATTTCTACAAAAATTAGAATGTTTAAGTTAGATTAAATCTGGCCAAGAATACTTATTTTATTCTTTGGTCCCAATACATTTTTGTATTAAAAGAATTCAACACCTTTGGAATAGATGCAACTTTTCGGAAGAAAATACAGACACATGTTCAGTCTGCACATCAAAGCCACGCCTTTACTTTGTAAAGCTATACACAAATAGTGCAGAGATTTTCACTACAAGAAAAATCGAAAACGATAACAGTTTTTCACTGTTGTCTATTAAGAAAAAACACTGTAGTAGAAGGTGGTGTTGTAATAGGGGTATTGAATGACAACGAAAATAAATTGTTGTTGTTTAGAAGAAATACAACATATTCACAATGCAGAAAAGATGTTGTGATTTACTTATTTTACAACAATTATACACTGTTGTCTTAGTTCTCAACCACAACAATTTTGTAGCAATGAAAAACGGTTGTCTTTGAGTATGAATTTTACAACTATATGCCACAATTTCTTCTTTTTTTAATACTATAATTACAAATGACGGCAAAAGGGGCAATGACGGCGGCACGGTAGAGGGGGCGATAGCGCAGTGCAGTGGAGGCGGAGATGGCGCGGTGCGGTGGAGGGGAGATGGTGCATGCGGTGGGTTGTTTTAGAGAGACGTGGAGTGCTGAAAAATGTTCTTGAGCTAATTTAACGTCAGTAATAAATATAAAATTAATAAACTAAAAATTAAATCTTTCGGTTTAAATAAAAATGTACAATGCTGAAGGATGTCGCAAAAAATCTGTTGATGGAATCCGAGCCCCTCAAAATCTCCTTTGAATTCAATATTCTCGCCCACGTATCCACCACGGCCATAGAAACATATTGCCCAGTGTCAATGTCGCTAAATCCTCTCTGGTAAGCATGCAATCTCCACTCTTATATATAGTCTCTTCCCTGCGGGGTAAATAAATTAATTTCACAGTCAACAAAAACATTCTACACATGCATCATATCTTTTTTTAAAAACTACGCAAGTGGTACTGCTATATATGCAAAATAATAACCTTAAATATGCAGCATGTTAAAACTACATATGCATCGAAAATGTTCATTTAAATAATCATATAAAAATCAGCCATATGCATCAAAAAAGTTATTTCTATACATCAAACAATATTGCATAGCATAGGATACTTTATATTTATATTTAAGAAGCAATTAAGACCATTAATTAACAATAATGCATATTAACACAAAAATATGCAAAACAATTTTTTTCTGTATATGCATCATAATTCATTTTCCAGCCCCTAAAAATACACCAAAAATATCACTAATTGTAAACAAAATGAAATACACATTTTGTAAAAATAGATCATGGGAATACATGACTAAATAAAAGGTACTTAAAAAATTATCGTATTTTTTAAAAATGTGATGTACTTAACTTTTAGCCGCACCATTCTCAAAAATCCACTTACTAACCATAGACTGTGAATCATCTGGTGGCGTATCAATGTCAATAGATATCGGTAATAGGCGAAGCCAAAGGTTCTAGCTTCTTCAATTTTCTACCCCTTTTTTTCTCAATCTTGCTTGTATTTCCATCCTTCTTTGTCCCGTCAGCACCAATATCCGTCAAGATAATTTCAGCGTCAATATTCACACCACCGACAACACCCCCAACATTATCAATTTCTTCAACCATCTTCCCGTGAGAGGCCTCCGCATAATGTCGTGAGGTCTCAAGAACAAATTGCCAATTCGCTGTGCCACCGTCCTGAGTTATGCCAATACTAAATGTAGGCCTGTTAATCCATTTCTTAAACTCAACCCTCTCCACTACTGCATTTTCTATTTTTTCAATTGTGGCAATATTCTCACGGTTGTTCCAAAAAGCATCGTTCTGTTGAGATAAGCTAAAATCATGGATATCATCTGTCGGTTGTCCATCAACCTGTTTCCTATTAAAACAAATCAGATTCTTCGCCGCCTCCCCTAATTTCTCAAAAACGGAATGACATTCAAAATCCTTGGGGGCATTCTGGAGTATGTTAATAATATCAACAATATCTGTCGCAAGGCAGGATAGCTTGGACAACACCTCCGAAGTGAACACCTATAAACATATAAACATGAATCATGTTAAAAAAAACTTACTAAGCAAAAAAACTTTACCTTGTACATGATGCAACATATTTTAAGTAAGTATGCAACATGATATAACATCAATCAATCATGTTAAAAAAAAAACTGACTAAGCAAAATGTACTCAATAACTACTCTATGTAATGTATGATAAATACATTATATTCTTCATAAATATGCAATGAATTGTAACTAATCATACAGAGTGTTATCATTGCAAAGAAGAAAAACATTTATCAAATACATAGATGCAAATGATTTTAACTAAACATGCAACACTTTATAACAAAATATGCAATATCACACACACGTTGATCATGTTGAAACAACACTGTAGGTTATATTTACCGGCAAAACTTTATAACAAAATATGCCACTGATTATAAATAAGTATGCAACACTTTATACATAATATGCAAATATAACACTGGGATTTGATTTAAATACAAAACTAATCAATATTTGATAACTAAATATGCTATGTACTACTTTAAGATAACCAAAATAAAAAAATCAAATCCCGTAAAAATAAAATGAAAAATATACAACCGCATCGTGTCGCGCCAACCGCCACCCCGGACAATAGTTCTTTCTCGGTTGAGTCCACCGCGTGAATAACTTTACCACCAGATGAACCCTTGGCATTAAAAGGGGGATCGACATATCCAAACCTGAAAAAAGCCATATGTAACTTCATTCCGATATTGTTCCTTCAACTTCTCGTCAGCCCAACCAATTAAACTCGGGATACCTCTTGGCATGTCGTGCATGCATACTACAACCTTGGTCCATGTACAAAACCCGAATGAACGTATAAACAAGAAAAAATCGATTATCATCGGTTCACATATTGGAAAACAAGAAAAATAAAATCAAACAAAAATTCTAAAATTGAAAAAAACAAAAAAGGGCACAAACTAGGGTCCGTTAAAATGCATTTTTTTTTTCTGCGAAGCCCATTTTACCCTATTCGCAATGAGGGATTTCAACGTGTATTCGCACCAATTGAATTTCTTTACGTCATTCACATTTTCCAAACACTTTAAAATTAGTGGTTTGACATATCCACATTGCAATGTCCCAACAATCGACAATCAACTAATATAGTAAAAATCTCTTGAACCATACACCATCGTCCTTGCATTCAACCATTTTGTTACAAACCTCAGTTGTTGTGACAAGTTTTACAGTTTTACCAAACAAACCAGCACAGTTGTCATACAAGTCATTTTGTTCAGACTTGGTCTTCTTGTAAATATTGATCGGACCATTTGGAAACACAAGGACTCTCTCTACATCGAAATAGTCAACACAGATAAATCTGCCCTGAGCTAAGACTAACTCACAACTAATCGGATTGAAATTTTCAATCAGCCACCAAATAAAACGACTAGGGTATTCAGTGATCCTAAGCGACAACAACCCTCCAAATCCCATTTCGACCATCGCAGATCCTTCCTCGGGAAACCGTAAACCCCGCCATCGCCTTAACCAACAAAGCAGGGGTTAGATCTAGTCAAGACCTTCGGATTTTTGAGCTTCCACACCTTCTTGGCTTCAAATTTCCCACTCTTCGCCCTTTTGGTACTAGAAGTACCCTCCCCATTGCCTATCCCCTCCGAGTGAAATCTCCTCCTTTATTTAGACTTAGCCATAGATAACAGACTCAAGAACTTTGTCCCCGCCCCGGAGAAAAAAATATGCATAAATAATTGTATTATATTGCATAAACAATTTAATTATTGTATATCTACAAGTGATCGAGACTAATAAACAAAATGGTAAAAATGATGCATATATACTAATTGATTGATGCATATCATATTGATGTATGAAAGTGTAATTTCTATGCATAGATTACACCAAATCAATGCATAAATCCAAATGCACAATGCCGTTGTAACAATTGTGATGCATGATCGATATATCATGAAAAATATGCATGAAAATTGCTATCAAATGCAATAAAAAGGTGAATCAATACGTCCAATATATTAACAATTAGACAACAATGGAATATCTAGAACATTACCAAAAATGAAACAAAGTCGCACTATTTTATTACATACACAAAAACGATTTGTATGGCGTTAAATATGCAACGAAAAAGTGCTAAATGTGCAACAAAATTAGGTATCTTGCAGTCATCCAACAAAAGTACATATGCAATGAAACGTTATAAAATATGCAACAAATTATTAAACATGTACAACGGAAAAAATCGAAACTAAATCCTCGCTAAAAATTTCTAAACGAAAACTTGCTTCACCCAACAAGATTTTACATAATAATCAAGAATTCTTAAAAACATATGCATCGAAAAATTGCTAAGGATGTTGAAAAAATCAACTATCTATACATCAAAAACAACAAAAATTAACAATACAAAAATTACTCTATAAAACAGTTTTCTTTAATGGCTACCAAACAAGTTGCTCCTAACCTTGCTCAATAAAATTCAGAAATAACTAGAGTTAAAAACAAATCATCGATTATGAATATATAAAAATTACAATTACTTATTCGCAAGTAAAAAAATTCTACATGCAAAAACAATTGCGTAAAAAAATAAAAAAATTGCACTTAAGAATGCACACCGATATAGCGAAAATCTTAAGAGCAAAAAAAAAAAAATGCTTACGATATAATTACTCAGCCCGCTCGACACAATCTTCAAAATTTCAATAAACTTGCAGTATAATTTTGCTTGCAAAGAATCGTCTCTTCTTCTGTTTGTGTTGACTATGAAAATAAACAATGGTGGGATATGGAATAGGCGTGAAAAATGAAGAGACGTCTGACAGAGGTATTGAGAAGAAATCTGATTCCCAATGTATTTTGGATACATCAAAAGATCTCCCATTAGTGCATTATTGGTGAAAATTAAGGGATCCAAAAATACTCTCCTAAAATAAATAACTTATTTACATGTCTAATTACATTTTTGTCCTTTTTAACGTTTTTTATAATTAAAATTACCTTAAATATAAGATTAATCTAAGCCCTTCAAGAAATAAAATAAACGCACCACGACAGGGTCGTTCCTATGTTTTAAAGGGTTCGATGCGGGAAAAAAAGGGGCCCTTTTTACTCATATAAATAAAAATTAAAAATATCTAATTAACCACCTCGACCGCCCCAGGGACGGCTCTGCCCCGGGATATTGATCTCATTTGAACCAATACTTATATATATATGTATAAAAATTTCTGCAGACGTGTTTATTAGAAATATTGTAGCAAAGCTCATGACTCAATTGTAAACTTTGTAGCATATATGTTATTCAACATCCATTCTGTATTTACTACTTTTGACATAATTCTTACTAATTGCGTGGCCTTGATTTTATTCCTTATCCATGTGAGATCAGAGGGATGCTATATGGTATTTGTAGCTTAGAGTTATAAGTCTACTTGAATCTGGTATTTGTACCTCCATTGAATCTGAAATAATTCAGTGGGATGCAAAATGTTGATGCTTAAAATCTTGATAAGTGGGCACATAAAGATAAATGGCTTGGTTTTGATTCAGTTACAGTTTTTTCCACCCAAATTTGAGTAGCATGAAAGTTGGTGCAGGACCTGCATTTGAATACCTTTTCCAGATCCCCAGGCTGAAACTTGAGAGCTATATCCTCCCCACCATAATGTGTGCTAATAATCTTCTTTTTCAAAGACAAAGTTTTAAGTAATGAAAGTAAAAATAATTTCTCTAATTTTATTTAAGCTGAATTTGCATCATAATCTAGACTCATCTTATATTGCATTAAAATTGGCAGTGTTTTTTACAGTAGAGGTAATGATCTTGCTGTAATATTCGAGCATTCATGTGTCTAAATGGTATATTGTTCCCCAGAAAACTTTAGTAATGTTTAACAGTCTTCTAAAGATAACCACTATCTTATCTATTATTATAGAGATGCTTTGATGCGGACTTTAGCAAAGATCCCAAATTTGTCAATTCTGTCTGGGATGAGACTAATTAAATGATTGGTAGCATATACATTTTTAACATACAAAGATGCATATTTATTACAAGAAACTTCTTGATCTACCATGGGAGTAGCGATTGGAGAAAATGCCAGAGAAATATTGCACTAATGAAAAAGACTGAAATTCCATGTGCACTTTGTTTGAGAGTGATAAATTTAAGGTAAGAATTATGTTTTTAAATTACAAGTTTTAGCTAAATCAACTCGCATTTATTATTCTCATATAGGATCGATCATTAAAAAATGATGCGAATCGGGCTAAAATGCTTTTTAATCATTATGTGGTGGTTCCAAGTCCTTCGTTCAACAACTTGCAAGTATTCAAGTTCTCATTTAAATATATATATTAATTCAATTTTTATCTAACCATCTCATATTATTTGTAGAGTGGTGGACCTACTCGTGTGGACCGTATTGTTTTGTACAAGAAAACACATTTCAACTTAAGCACGAGCGAATAGATAGAGAGGGGTGAAACCATTTATGTACGCCATTATCTCGATTTTATTTTTGTTCTTAATAAAATAGATAGTTTGTTTTTAACAATAGTATATTTTGTGTTTTTATAATGAAATGATTGAATTTCAAGAGCAATACCTGCAAGCACGTGTGGATGAAGGCTTACCACCTTTGAATGAGTTCGATCTAGCTTTCTTAGTATGTGATGAAGTATTGGGAAAGCCCTCTGGATATATTAAAGGACTTGGACAGGACCCAAGCCTTCTAAGTCAACTTCTTTCGATGTCGGTTATCGAGAACGACTAATATAGAACTTAGAGAGGAGCTTACAACTACTCAAGAAGAGTTGGAGAGAACTCGAGCAGCCTTGCAATATCATAGGATAGAATACAAAGTCTTGAGAGCACCGTAGAGAGGGAAAACAAAGGATGATCTTTGCAATATTTTCAAAACATAGCCCTTGATGTACTACGATCGCTATGGGCGATCCTCCTCCTCCTCGTACCATCACCGTAGTTCAAAGTAAGTATTTTAAGTATTGACTTATTATTCGATGCTTAAGTTTAAATTTGCATCATCATGAGAATTAAATACAAAAAGAATATCCACATGTTAATGTTTTTGAGATGAAAACAAGAGCAAGAAAACTCAAAATTAGATACAGGCCTACAAGAATATGACATGATATGGCTCCAAAAACTTTTCAGAGTCTCATTAATCTCTTTTTAGGTAGACTGTTGAAGTAGACATGTTAAGAAATCCAAAGGTGTTGCTTTTGTTATCATACAAAAGAAAATTATACTTTAATAAAATGTTCCAAATTGATACACTTGAATCCATAGAGGTTGGAATTGATTTATTTTTTAAGCATTGAGCTACGGTATATTATATTTTAAATTGCTACTATTTAGACATGTTATTAGAATAGTCAATTGAGTGGGCAAACTGATGGTCTAATTGTTGTTTCTTTTGCCTTAGTTCTTCACTACATTGTATTTTCAAATCCCTTTTCTTTTTTTTTGGCGTTTGATGAGTTGTCGCTTATGTATTTTTTTTTCAAAGTTGTTGATAACTAGATCGAAGAGAATATTTCTTCAAATGATGCATATTTATCTTTTTGTTTTTTGTGGGGGGATTTTATTTTTGGCTTTTAAAACAATATTAGAACAGATTTCATCCAATTGAATTTGTTGTAGTTCCCTTCAAAAAAAAAGAAAATACTGTGGTTGTTACAATCAACACTTGAACATAATGCTCAAACGTCAACTTTTTTGTTTAATTTCTTTGAATGAGCATTGTGGTTATTTTGTTGTTAACATTTGTTATATTATTTATTGATAGTACTTACAAATAAAAAAAAGTCTAAAAATTAAAATAAATATAAATACATGCAAGAACAATTAATAAAATTATATCCATTTTAGCGAGAAAATAAAAAAAAAATTGCGGTTAATGTTACAGTATATCTACTTTAGCGAGGAAATTAATAAATTTGCAGTTAGCCACGAAATTAAAAATTTCCTCTCTAAACTTTAGCTGGGAAATTAAAATTCTCCTCTCTAAACTTTGCGAGTAATTTTAAACAAGTGTTTTTGCCAATGTGGTTTAGTGACGCTCTTATAGCAAAGAAAGAGGTGCGATTTAATTTATTTCCTCACAAAACTCCATTTGTAAAGAAATCAACAATGTTATCAAGAAAAAATTTCCCCTAAATGTCATTTTTCATGTAGTGTTTGTTGGTAAATTGCAAATCAGACATGAGCAATACACCCATTATATCCATGACATTATTACATGAATATGTTAAATGACCAAAAAACTCTTAAGAAAATGGGGTGTGGAAGTCATGTTATAGAATCCGAACGGAATATTCTCATTAGGAATCGTTATAGGTACATTTATGCAATCCCGTGTAATTTAGGTCTTGAATTGCCAAAAAACAATTGGGTACCAAACTCGCAGAACCCCTATAGGGGACTTTTGGGCTTTCTTCTTCTTAATTTTTTTCCTTTTTGTTATCATCACAGGTTAATGAAGATATAAAATGTTGGATGGAGCCCTGACAAGTTCCTCGCATGTCTATTATCACATCTCGAGAACCGTGAGAATTGATCAATTCGGGTGTATAGAGCAAGGGTTTATAATGGTAAGATATTTTTGAGGAATGCTAAAGTTCGAAAGGATGCCAATAAATTCACATATCCATGGAATTGATCTAAAGGAAAAGTTGGATGTGCTAAAGAGAATCTCAAAGTTTGGTGAGGATCCGAGGCATGTGAGCTTGTCTTCGGGTGAGATTGTTTGGGGATCATCCAGATTTTGACAAAGGGTCTTAAGTTATATCTTTTGATCTATATATTCAACAACCAAATGTTCCTTCCTTCAAAACGCTTCCGCTACCAAGCTCTATGTGGTTTGCTTTTATACTAACTGTTTTGTGCAAAATTATTTTAGGTGATTTTATAGCCTTGTTGTTCACTATCTTTGATTTCTTTTGCACGACCTACAAAGTAGTTACTATTTTTATTGGCTAGTTTTATCAGAGAACCTTCTTCTTTGAAAAAGTGATCAGTAATTATGGGTTGGATTGAAGTTTGTGAAGAGGTAATATGGGCGGGGGGAGAAAATGTCATTTTGTAGACATACAAGTTGAAACTCTTGTACATACAGAGTACGTGAATGTAAGTTTTGTTGGCATGAAGATGATGGAGATACAAATGAAGCCAACTTATATGAAGAAAAAGAGCCTAATCAGGTATTCTAGCTTCCCATGTTTGAATTCTCAACAACAAATTGAGAATATTTGGTACGTGGGCAGTGGTTGGAGGATTCACATGTGTGGAAACAAGAAATGTTCGTAAATCTCGATGAATCATATTCATCTAAAGTAAATCTCAAGATGGAAAATCCCAAAAAATCACCGAAAAATTAGCAATAGCAGTCCAAACAAAAAAAAGATAAAATGAATATCATTAAAGATGTACTTTATGTACCTGACTTGACTCAAAATGTATTGAGCGTGGGCCAACTCCTAGAGAAAGGTTACAAGGTGGAGTTCAATAATGACCATTTTATCATTATTAACAAACAAAAGAATCTCACAATGGCTAAAATTAAGATGAGTTCAAACAAATCCCTCTTAATTTGCCATTGATCGAAAAAAAATTGCATTTCAAATCACTACAGAAGAAAAACATAATCTTTGGCATTTGAGGTATCGACATTTGAGCTATAAAGGTTTAAATTTGTTGAAAAAGAAAAACATAGTGTTTGGTCTTCCTAATATTCCATTTTGAGACAAGACATGCGAATGATATATTTTTAGCAAAATGCATCGTTTGTCATTTCCAAAGACATTATACAGAGCCAAAGCTCCCCTCGAGATAGTGCATGCAGATATTTGTGGGCCAACACAAACACCATCTCTCAACGAAAATAGGTACTTTCTATTGTTTGTTGATGATTTTTCCAGAATGATGTGTGTTTACATTTAAAGCAAAATCAAGAAGAATTTCTAAAATTTCTGGAGTTCGAAAAATATGTAGAAAATCAAAGTGGCAGAAAAATAAAGACTCTACTGACAGACCGAGGAGGAGAATTCATCGAAAAATCCTCAAAAAATAAAGACAAATGGATCCACATACAACTAACCATTCGCTACAAGCCCACAACAAAATGGCGTTGCGGAAGAGCGAGAAAATCGCACAATAGTCGAGATGGCACGGAGCATAATGACAGAAGAGGACTTCCAAAAATTTCTAGGCGGAAGAAATAAATGCGATAGTCGATATTTTGAACCGTTCTCCAATAAAGGATTCAAAAGTAATACGCCTTATGAAGCGTGGCACTAAAGAAAGCTATAGGTAAACCATCTCAAAGTTTTCAGTTGCATTGCTTATTCTCATATCCCATCTCAACAAAGAGAAAAGTTTGATGAAAAAGGAGAAAAATAATCTTTATTGGTTATAGTGATGAATCCAAAGGATATCATCTGCTAAACCCAAAAATAAATAAATTATAATTTCTCGAGATGTTATTTTGATGACATGCAGTAATGGAATTGGAATGAAAATCAAAAAATGAAAACAAAAGTTATATATATGCCCGGAACATTGCCTACTTCAACAAGTAATGGAGATCAACAAAGCACCAGCTTAAGTTCTAGTCCAAGCTCTAGTTCATTAGGACCATCTGAAGAATTCTATCCAAGATCTGAAAGTCCAATTAGAAGGGTAAGAAGTCTAAGAGAAATGTACGAAACTTGTGATTTCGCATTATTTGCTTGTGAGCTTCAGAATTATGAAGAAGCTGCTAAAGTAGAAGTTTGCCAAACTGCAATGGACAAAGAAATTGCAAGTATTGAAAATAACTATACTTGGGAGCTCATAGACATTCCCGAAGAAAAAAGTGTGATCGGGGTCAAATGGATCTACAAGACCAAGTACAAAGAAGATGGCTCAATTCACAAGCACAAAGTCCGCTTTTGTCGCAAAAGGGTATTTAAGAACCAGGAGTTGATTTCAATGAGATATTTGCACCAATTGTTGTAAAGGAGACAATAGGAATTGTACATTGTAGCATAATTTGAGCTACCAGTCTACCAAATGGATGTTAAATCAGCATTCCTCACTGGTGACTTGAAAGAAGAATTGTACGTGGAACAAGCAGAAGGCTACATTGCCCATGGTCAAGAAGAAAAAGTCAATCGACTCATAAAAGCACTATATGGATTGAAAAAAGCACCAAGAGCCTGGAACAGTAAGATTGACAAGTAATTTCAACAAAATGGCTTTGAAAAATTTCAGAGTGAGCCGTTGTTATACGTGAAGAAACAAGGTGCGCAAGATTTTTTAATTGTTTGTCGTTATGTAGATGACTTGATCTATACATGGACAAATGCAGCATTGGTGCAAGATTTCAAAAAGGCAACGATGAAGGAGTACGAGATGACTGACTTGGGTCTCGTGAAATATTTTCTTGGGATTCAAGTTTGGCAATCAAAAGGAGAACTTTTTATTTCTCAAGAAAAATATATTAAAACATTGTTGAAGAAATTTCAGATGAGCAATTGCAAGCCAATTTCAACTTGATTTGCTGAGTTATTTTGCCTTTCTTGTTGGCCATCTTTTTTATTTTCTTTTGCTGAAATGTTTGTTTTTACTTGGAATGCTTGCTCCAAGCTTTTGATTTGAGAATGTACTCATTGTTTTTTCATGGGCTTCAAGTGATTCCATGAGTTCATCCAAAGATAGTGTTGATAAATCTTTGGATAGCACTTTTTCAACAATCTTTTTATCTCCAATAGTATCACTATATCCTCTAATTTGATTGATTATGGTGGAAACTCGAGAAAAAAGTTCTTGGACATTTTCATTATCCTTGATTGACAAATTATCAAAATCTCACCATAAATTTTGTAATTTAATTGAGATAACGTTTTTGTAGCCTCCGAATTGTTGTTGGGGAATTTTGGGCTTGTATGGTTGTATTTCCAAGTCCAATTTCAGTTTCTAGTGTTGGAAAATGAATTTTCAAACTTTATTGATTTTCGTGTGAGAATTGAGAATATGTTTGGTTTGTTGTCCGAATTTTCGTTTGAAAGGAGAATATGTTTGGTTATAATTTTTCAAATGTATTTTTGGCATAGGTTTGCGTGATTGTAGTGTATTTTTACCTAGATTTGCGTAATTGGAATGAAAAATTGTTTGGTTGTGTTTTCAAAAGAATATTTTCCATAAAAAAATGAAAATTGAAAATGACTTCATTTTTAATGAAAACTTTTGAAACAAACATAAACCCATTTTCCGGAATAGTTGGAAAGTGAATAAATGGTATTGGAAACACAACCATACAAGGCCTTTACATGCATCTTTTGATATTTTCGCTCCCGTAATATGCGTAAGTATAGATCGATTTACCCCCTGGTGTATAAAAGACAAGGCTCTTATATCTTTGGTCTTATTCTCCTTATGCTCTTTTTTCTTTGTGGCGATTAGTGCGGCTTCTTTTTTGGAGTATGTGTTTTATACCCCTCTTCAACAATATCCCAAAGTTCATGGGACACGATCAACGTGTGCATTAGGACACTCTATAGTTCAGTAATCTTGACCAACAAAGATAGGAACACCTTGTTGGGAATATGTGAATGCAAGTTCACCGGAACTAGTTGATGCCAGTTTACAAATAGAAAGTGTTATCAAGCCAATGGGTGGCTCAAATACCACAATCGTTGGGTATAAGGGTGTATAAATGTGAGAGAGTTATAATATTTGAAATGCTAAAATATATTTTGCATAATACAACTTGAAAAATACAGTCAATTTTTCTCATAATTTTGCTACACGCTTTTTTCTCACACTCTCACACTCTTTGAAGCCTTTGTATTTAAAGCTTGTTTTGATTTCTCTCGGATGGATGTCGAGAATGCTAATAAACGTAGCTTTATTTATAGGCTTGAACAAATGACTACAAAGTAATGAATTAATTAGTGGGTAGTTTGGTGAACACTAATTTAATTCTAAATGCTTAACGATTACTTTTGGTGGTTGTTGAATTTGTCAAACTCCAACACATGTACTCCATTTGCTCAAATAATTAAAGATAAGGTTGACTAGTGCATTTTAGTTGTTGAACTATTTTCTTGCTTGGACAAGTGTACTCCAATTACAAATTACCTTTAACAAGTTTGTGGAGAGGTAATATGGGTCAGCCAACTAGCCATCGTATAGGACTGGGCTTTACTTTTAGAGGCTCAAAAAGAATCAGACATACTTTATCTTGATTCAAGTGCCTCAAAGCCCAACAAGCCCAAATGACCCAATAAAATTTATACGTGATGGATTGGGATGATCCACAAGAAATGTGGGCTAATGAAATTTTGGGCCAATCCAATTTTATGACTTGACTCAATAGGGGACTTATACCGAACGCTTTTCAAAATTATTTTTGTACCAAGATCATAATATCCTAAGTGATATTTTAGATTTGGAATCATATCCAAATCTCTCCAGTGCTTTGAAGATACGAATTTTTATATTTTCTAGTCAAAAGTGATATGTTTTGGGAAATCAATGACTAAACTATAATTTTCGAAAATCCCGACCCCAACTCTCTCGCAGAATCGGACTCTTTGGATCCTTAGAAAATTTTAAAACTCGACCTTATATTTTTGATTCTCGAATTGAGACTTATTGAATTTATAAACCCAAAAATGACATATTTCGCAAAAAAGAACCCTTAAATTCTAAAAAGTCTAACAAAATTGTTTTTTTTTTCCAAATCCCCTTTTATTTTATTAAAGATATATTTTGGAGGATTATTATCCGAAAATTTACTAACTTACAATAGCTTTATTAAAAACCTTAACTCGTTTTGAATAACACATACGACCAAATATAGTGACTTCTCGCCCTTGAACAATCGAATACACTTAATAGACTTGAAAACTCGTTCATAAAATAACAAGTCAAATATATCATTTGAAGCAAAGATTATCCTTCCGATAATTAGCTTCTTTATATCTTGTTTACGCCAATAACGATACCTCACATGTGCGTGAATTATTTCACATCTTGACATTGAGGTATTACCTTGTTGGTATAACCATTGGTATCTTGTACAGACTTGATATATTCTTGTCTTGCTATTATTCGACTGCCTCGTTGACATTTAATTAAACTTCATGAGCATATTTGTGTTGAGTCAACTTGGTGCATCGAGCTCTCTTACAGGGCGGACTAGTCGAGTATTAGAATCAAGCAGCGCGGCTGCAATTCCTTATCGGCCTCCACTTTCCAAGTCCTACAACTTGAGGACGGAGTGTCCAATGGAACGTGGGTCATAGGAAATAGGTATAGTCATGATTATGACACACTCCGGCCTTGCCAGCCATTTCTTGTTGGATGTGTCGATCCGAGAAAGTAATAAGGTGGTTATGTCTACATGCTACCGACGGCCATTTTGGGGCCAAGGGGGGCACTGGTCCCCCTGAAATTTTGGAACAAAATTAGGGGTGTAACTTTCAAATAAATACAAAAAATAGGTAAAAATTAAACAAAGCTTTCAATTCTTTCATTCTTCTTGTTCCCTTCACATTTGTAAATCTGGAAAAATATTTGAGTCTTGATCATTTTTCTCCTTTCTCAAAACTTTATGCATTTTCTTTTGCTCAATCATAATATTGAATAAGAATTAGTTTGGCATTATTCTCTTGTACCGCTATTTGTCTCTTTTGGGATTATTTAGGGTTCTTTATTAAATTCCCACCAAAGAATTCAACATTGGTGATGGGCTAGGAAACACAGACACTTCTCTGAGGATACCGTACCCGTACCAGATACGTATCTGATACGATACTTTGTCTGATACTTCATGGATACTCCATGGATACATCTAGACGTGGAAATAGATATAATTAATTATTCTAATGTTCATTTTTCAATAATGTTTTGTATGTATATGTGAGTTATCACATTTCATATTTGAGTACTTATGAAATTTTAGTTTTTTTATGCTTGAAACTTTATTTTTTAATTGTACTTAGTATGCATGTATTTTCAATAATATAAAAATATATAATCATATATACACATGGGGGGGTTATATAGACCCCCTATTATATGAGTAAATAAGACCAAATCCATACCACATATCTACCTATTTCAATGGCTATTATTAATTCCGATTAATGTTAATAAAATAAATGGTAAAGTCAAAACGGGGTAAATTAGTCCACATAAAAATAGGGAGGTTGACTAAATCTAGTAAATCCCATAAAAATAAGGGAGTTACCCACAATTGGTGGCATCCTTCATTCAACCCACGTCGTGTAGTTGATTTCCAACAAAATTTGATGATATGTTTCCTTAACTCTATGTGATAAATCTAGAAAATCCCATGAAATTTCGTCATTCCCATTTTTTTAAAAATAAATTGCTTGATATGGCTAGAATGTTGCTTATATGTGCTTAAATACTTGCTCACACGTATGCAAAATGTTGCTTAATTTTTTTGTGTTTTAAACTCTCACATTAATAATAGTTTGTTTGAGAATAACTATCATGTTATGCAAAAATTAAAAACTTATACTTATATTCTAAATGTTGCTTAATTATTTATTTTGTTTGAATCAGTTGGGATATCACATGTGCCACAACAACGGATTGAAATAACATCGAATTCATCTCCAAACCGGATAATTTAATGTGACGAAAATATGACTCCATAAGAAGGAATGAATTTTGATAATATCGACAATGGAAAACTATTTTAAAAATGATTCTTAATAAACAAAAAAAGTATGTGTTCGAGAATATGTTGTGACTGCTTATTTATTTGTTTAATACTGCTTATTCACATATTACAAATTGCCTATGTGTCGTTATTGTAATACTTATTACTACTATGTACTCAACTTATTTGTGACTGCTGTAGTGCTTTTTGAGCAAATAATTCAACATTCTTGCAAAATTTGGTTAATACAGTCCCATATGTTCAATTGTTTATTTGTGCGTAAAGTATTGCTTGTGAAAGGATGTTATGGTGCTTAGAAAGCAATTGAATTATGCTTACAATACCATCAAACCATGAAAATAATTGCTTACAAAGCAATTGGATTTTGCTTACAAGGCAATTGAATTCTGCTTACAGTATCTAAAAACCATGAAAATAAATACGGCACTAACTAGAAAATATTCCTATATCAACTACGCATGTACGTCCAAACCAACCATATTTAAAATGGCTATAAAATACTACAATATTCAACATTTTGATCAAAAGTATGAAACAACAACGCTTCGTTGTGATCCTAACTCGATTTGGCAAACTCCTTCGCCCGCCCCAAAACCGACTTCCTCGCTGCTCATTACATCTTTTGCCATTTCTAATAGAAAATCTATCAAAAAACAAAGACACTAGTCATTTATATAAAGCATTTATTAACAAACAAAACATTTATAAGCATAAAAACCAACCAACATAAGCATAATATAAGATATGTATAAGCGTAAAAACAAACTATAGATAAGTATAATTATCAACAACAATAAGCAAAGTTCAAAAAATCGATAAGTAATCTCCTACTTAGAAAACAATATTGCAATACTAATTACCCCTAATTTGAGAGCATAATATAAAACATAGATAAGCATAATATAAAACATACATAAGCATAATTATCAACAACAATAAGCCGTTGAAAGCCTCGATAATCTCCCCGTCCGCTAACTTTGTTTTTTCAATTAGTAAAATCAATAAAAAAAAATAAAAAAAACCCACAACAGATCCTAACTATGCATTTAGAAGAACATAGATAAGCATTATTACGAAAATCAATAAGCATTTGCACATAGTTGAACAAAAATATGATCTATTTAATCAAGCCCTCCTCAACGCAAGAAGCAATTACAACAAATTTCATGCTATCATACGCCCTAACACATATCGCAACTACAAACCATCATTAAAACTACGAGAATGCAGACGACCCATAATCTAATGAACAAAACTTCAAACCAAATTGCAAAATAATTTTCAAAAAAGAAAAAGAAAAGCATCGCCTTTAATACCTTAGCAAAAGGCGCAAAAATCGAACCAAAAACCCCGTAAGACGAACCAGCTTGTCGAAGAATTCTTAGCCCCAAAGATATCGAAGCAAATGAAGAATGGACAATGGAGATTAATGAGTGTGATATTTTGATTTTCGGACGGGCGGTTTTACACTTTTGCCGGTATTTCTCACGGTAGGGGGTGAGGAATAACTTCTCATGTATGGATGCGTTTGGAGACGGTTTGCGAAGTGAGGAGAACTGAAGAATGGACAATGGAGATGATTTTTCTCACGGTAGGGTTTATTTGGGCGGATAGTTTGCAGAGAGATTTTCGGTGTTTGGAAGGAGAAGAATCGTATGACTCTTCATTTACCAAATTGGAGAAGATATACAATATTTTGGATATACACACGCTTAAAACCGTTCCTAAATTATAGCTCACTCCCAAAAATAACTTCTCCCAAAAAACATATTTTAATTAAAATTACCAAACAACCCTTTTTTATATTAAGTTATATATTAAAAATGATAAAATATGTTTAATCTCAACCGTTTAAAAATTAAATCAAGGCCTCATATTTGGTCTCGTACTCATATAAGTTATGTGGACTCACCAAATCCAAATCCTATATACATATGTTGTACCCGTATCCTTAAAATTTCAAAATATGTCGTATTCCCATACTCGTGTCCTATCGTATCCGTGTCCCATATCCGTGTCAGTACTTCATAGGTGATGGGTCATTGAATGATTGTTTGGTAGCATACACTGAAAAATATGCATATTACCAATGAAAATATTATGCAACAATTTCAAAATATGAGAATAGAAGATAAATATTATGATATATTGATGCAATTGGTATTATGTATTTATTATTAATACTAAGATACAATTGAGTTAATAATACATTGACTTTATCAAAATTAGTATTTATTTATAGTATTATTTTTAGAGTTGATGTGTCGTATTTTATTTTTATATTAATGTTAGTTGGCCCCCTACACAAAATTTTTGGCTTCGTCACTAGCTACGTGTCACCTGCTTGAGGAGTCATAATATAGAATGAGAAGAATCGTTGTATAATCCACACGATTCGACAAGCGTTTGAATCTCGATACTTGTCTTGGGTTGATATTACGACTCTGTACACAACCGTTATTCGCTGGGTTGTTGTTACAATATGCGCGCTTACCACTACTTGAATTGCTTGAATTACATTCATTATGCTTGAGTGTTCATATGAACTATTTTTTTAACAAATAACTTAGTCATGTACTAGTTACTCGAGCATTATATATTGCATGTGGATTGTATGTGTTATCACGCATCATGGCTCATGCATAGTTTTCATAGAAAATAATTTCTTGCATAACGTGAGCCATACTTACATAATTATGCCCATCCACCGAGATTTTTTGTCTCACCCCGTCTTTTCAATGACCAGATGGCGAGCCTCCGTAACCTGTGGACGATACAGAGAATTTTCAGCTGGATGGAGTAACCCGTGTATGTAATCCGGTCATTAGGTCTTATTGTTAGTTTGATATATCAAACTATGTTAATATTATTTTTGGATATTCGGCTTATAATTTGGGTCATGTAGACCTTGAGACTTAATTTGTATTTGTTAGTTTTATTTGCAACTTCGACTGATTAGATATTTATGATGATGATGGTTATTTGAGAATTTTTATTATACTTGCGTTGGATAGTTTGGTTGGCGTGGTAAAAAGGTGTAAGCTCGACTGCCTGCGTCACGGCTACGGGCGTGACAATACTAACATCATGATATTGGTTTAAGTTAGCAAAGTTAACTATGGGGTTGGATTAAGTAGGGGTAAAGATGTAAAATCACCTCTTTTATGTGTAAGAAAGATTTTTTTATGGGAAAATAATAAAAAATAGTTTTGTGTATTTGTTTTGTGCAATTTGGGCAATTATCACTAATTTAAACATTGTTTATTCTTACCACTATAGTTAAATAATTTTAAGTTGATAATTTCATGTTAAAAAATTACTTATTTTTATGGGTGAGTGGGTGAGACTGGGTTCAAGAAGAAAATTTAGGAAAAGTAATAAGATAATTTTAAAAAAAGAAAATGCCACATATGAGCATCTTCAACCCATGACACCAAATTTGGTGTGAAAATTACACCAAATTTGGTGTTTTGTTGCAATTTTTCAAAAATCATCTCCAACCCACTACACTAAATCTTACACCAAATGAGTATTTTAATATTTTCTTTTCATTTTGGAATAACAAATTTATTTGTTTATGCAATTATTTCTTTTGCTTATATTTAATTACTATTAATGTAACTAAATAAAAACTTATATTTAACTAATATTACATTAATTAATTATATTGCAAAATAAATATTACAACTAATATCACAATAAATAAAAATACTAAATTGCACACTAGACAATAAAACGATAAACCTAAAATAAATATTTAAAGACACAAGAAGATTAATACATTACTAATTCTTGAAATTAGTATATTCATCCCACGCGTGATCGATTAATGCATCACGGAGTGTAAAGTGAGCAGTTTTGTCCTTGATTTGTTTGTGTCGAGCGAGAAAGTCTTGAAAACGATTATTCTCATTTGTTTATAATGTTAGTGTTTTGTATTTTATGATAGACTTTGATGCTTTTTAAATTAAATTATAATTTTGTTTATTAATTATTGTAGTTTATAGAAAATTTTAAGTTTAGTTTATAATAATTTATTGGTAAATATTAACTATTGTTAGTTATTATAATTGTTTATCTAAAATAATAACTATATACAAAATTTAAATAACTAAAACCATGTTAGAAATGAATTATATATCAAATATTGGATACAATAGGAATTAAAAGTTTGAAGTAGAAGAAATTGGAGGGCAAAGAGAGAATATTTGTATTACACCAAATTTGGTGTAATGTTTAGAGTTGGATTGGAGGAAATTTTTTAGATATTTGGTGTTTTTGCGTGGGATTTGAAGTTGGGTTGGAGTTGGTCTAAGCAATTTTCCCATTTTCCAAATTGAATGCTACGTGAACATATATACACTGCAATTACAAACCCTCAATTAAGAAAAAGGCCACGCCTCCATACTCTTACATACCCTAAAAACATGGAGAAATCAGCCATGGCTCCAAAAGAGGATACAGAATCAAACCTTCCATATGATATCATACGAATTATCCTATTAAGATTATCAGTCAAGGATCTGCTTAGATTCAAATCCGTTTCCAAGTCATGGAATACGATGATCTCAGATCTATGGTTCGCCCGAATGCATCTCCACGAATCGAAGCATTCGGACTCGCACAATCTATTTCTATGTGAGAAATCAATGGAACATGGTGAAAATCGGTTTTCTTTGGTTAGATTGGAAGGTTTGAAATTTCAAATCGAAGCGGAATTAAATTCCCCTGTCTCCGGGGAACGCGTTTTATGTTCTTGTGACGGCGTGATGCTTTTAACCAGTTCGTACAGGACATATACTTTATGGAATCCGTCCACTCGAACGAAGGTCATGATTTGGTTTCCATATAAGTTTGACGAGTACATGAAACACGGGATTTGTCATGATACAACAATCGACGATTTTAAGGTGGTTGTTGCTTCTCGGAAGTTTTATACTGTTTATTCGTAAGAACAAGTCTTGGACGAAGCGAAAACACTTTTCCGACAGTTTTGTCGGGCGGAGTCCTGAGTCGGGAGGGGTTGCTGTAGATGGAGCTATCTATTGGGGGTCAAATAGATATAGTCGGACGACAAATAGTTATAGTCGGGAAATTATATATTTTGATGCAAGGGACGACAATTTCAGGATATTGGAGAGGCCGAAAAATGTGAACGATTATTCGTATTATTTGGTTTGTTTGAGAGGCTGTTTACGTTTGTATCGTCGCATCAGACCATACGACGTTCAAATTTGGATAAAAGAAAAGGGCAGAGACAACAATTCTTGGAAGGAGCTGATGATTGTTGAGAATGTGAAGATGCCACTTTCGTTGTTTAAGCCACTATATTTCGTAGAAAATAAGATTGTAATAAGATTAGACGATAGATTATACACTACAAGATTTGTGGTCTGCAACCCATGTGAGAAGACGTTTGAAGAATTTGAAGAATGTGAGATTAATTTGGTTCCATGTCAGAATAGTCTTTTGTGCCCCATTCAGAAAACCAGGCCCAAGAGAAAACGAAATTAAGTTGAGTAAGTTAAGCTATCAATTCAATTATCTCAGTAGAATACTATTAATTAAGCAATAGTTCATGTTAAGTTCAGTTCAATTCATTTGCAATAGTTCATAGACTTAGAGGTACAGTTGATAGTCTTTGTATTTTTATTTTTTTGTTTGTGAACCTAATATTTATTTCCATTTTACATTTAACTTATATTCATATATAACTAGTAGCCAGTTCTTTGCCATGGCTCTTGTATGTTGAAATTTGTTTATGATAATATGAATTGTTATTGAATTTTGTATTGTTATTAATTTTGTGAAGAATGTTATTATCTTTCCACAAGTGGGATCTATCTTGTTAATCTTATTTGTTCATATCGTTGTTTGAGTAGTCATTTCCTTGCACTTGCTCCTGCAAATACTCTTGCAAATATATATCTTGTTATGTTGGAGTGGTTGTCGTGGTTGGCAGATACGGACAAATTTTGTAAACAAAACTACCGATAGATTTCATTGACATGGGATACTTCGACGGATATGGTTATTCATCGAAAAATAGCGCCGGACTCTCGATTGATAGCAAAACGATGTAACGAGAATACTTAGTTTGTGGCCAAAATTGTTTGTTTTAGAATTTTCTTGTTTTACAACCTTTAGCCTAGACTTTTCACTTTACAATGTATTATCTAAATTTTTCTAGTTTACAATACAATTACATTCTAGAATTTTCTTTTGTGTCTCGAATTTTCCTCGCTCGTGGTATTGCTTTTATAAAACTATCGCCTAGTTGTTCTTGGGTCTTGCAATGCTCCACCAATTACATTGTTTGTTTTTGCTTCTCGGATGAAGTGATACTTGATTTTGATGTATTTAGTTCATTTGTGGAACACATGATTTTTTGTCATTGCTATCTCAGACTTACTATCGCAGTAGATTTTTGTAGCTTTGTCTTGTAGTTCTCCCATGTCTTCAAGTATGTGCTTCAACCATATTGCTTGATCGTAGTCATTGTCGCCGCTTATATACTCGCCTTTTGTTGATGATTGTGCAACCGTTGCTTGCTTTTTACTTCGCCCCACACAAAGTGTATTACTCGATGAATCATCTTTCTTTGCTTGAATTTCTGTGTTCACCCATGCCGAAGCAGAGAACCGCACATCTTCCCATAGAGGAGGATCCGTTTATAAGGCCTTTCGAGGGATCGCTTTTTTGGATCGAGCTCTCATGCCGATCGGAGCGGAATGGATGGTACAAAGTCCTCCAGCCTTTTCATACTTTTGGAGAACTTCCGCTTATCAAAGAGACGAAAAGCTATGTGAAGTAAAAGAAGAAAAGGTCGCCGATTGCTACTAAGAACCTATGAGTAACTTTTCAAAATGTGGATGGAGAATCCCGCAATCCGTCGTCCCCTTCTTTATGGATAACCAATTCATTTTCAAATATAGTTGGGAGATTTCACCCAAGAAATGGGTCAAAAAAATGGAAAGTTTAGATGCCGAAGAAAATATTCTAGAACCCAATGTGAATACATAGCCTGATGACTTTTCATGTCATCGATTGATCCTCCCCAGTCGTTTGTCAGTATAGCCCTTTAGTTTTGAGCCAGGCATAGATTCATACCAAATGCCATAGTTCTTTGTTCCTTGCAGATATCAGAGTACTCGATTTGGCGCTCCGTTATGAATTTGACTCGGATTATGCATGAATCTTGATATGAAGCTAGTTGCGTACATAATATCGGGTCGAGTTGCTATTAGATAGAGTAAGCTTCCAATTAGACTTCGATGTTGTGAGTTATTTGCCTTCGGTGAGCCATCTTCCTTTTTGATCGACTTAATGTTGTCAAGTGGAGTTGTTACAGTCTTGCATCCTTCCATCTTGAATCTTTTAAGTAAGTTTTCTGTGTATTTCTTTTATGAGATAAATTTCTCATCTCTTCTTTGATGTATCTTGATACCAAAGAAATAGTGCATCAAGCCTAAATCAGTCATCTCCAATGTCTTCATCATGTCTTCTTTGAACTCCATAATCATATTCTCATTGTTTCCCGTGAATATGAGATCATCCACGTATAAAGAGACAATAAGTTTGTAGTTTGTACCTTGGGTCTTGGTATATAGTGTTGGCTCACTCTCTCTTCATGAATCCAATTTTAGTGAAGTAGTCGTCAATTCTGAACCAGGCTCGTGGGTCTTGTTTTAATCCTTATATTGCTTTCTTAAGTTTGAGAAATTTGTCTTCTTTACCTTGTACCAGGAACCCTTGAGGTTGTTCAATATAGATTTCTTCTTCAAGATAACCATTAAGGAAGGCCGACTTCACATCAAGTTAGCATATCTTCCATTTTTTTGAATTGCTAATGCATAAGTGCTTGTATCGTGCCAAGACGGTTATGGAGCGACAGTCTCGTTGTAGTCTACACCATACTATTGTGCGTATCCTTTCGCGACAAGTTTTGTTTTATATTTTTCTACTGAACCATCAGGGTTAAGTTTTGTCTTATACACTCATTTAACTCCTATGGCTTCTTTGTCTTGTGGAAGGTCTGTGAACTCTCAAGTTTCATTTTTCTCTATCATTTTTATTTATCCTCCATGACTTTTATCGATACTTCTTGTTTAGCAACCTCTTCGTAGCTATCTGGCTACACAATCGTCAAATTGTATGTTTGATATATCTCTCCAAGTGATCTGGTCCTTATTGGTTTTGATTCTGTAGATGTATCAGGATCTCTTGTTGTTGTTCATTCTGGCGTCTCTGGCGGATGGTTGTTAATTTCTTATTGTTCTTGCGCTAGTGTCGGAAGGTTGATACTCTTTCTTTCCACTTGATGTCTCTCATAGGGGTTGCCAAATGGAACCGAAACTGAATTCTAAATCGGAACCAGAACCGTGGTCAATGGTTCCAAAACCAGAACCGGTACCGTGTAGGCAGGTTCCAGTTCCAGTTTCTTGGTCTCAAAAATCGTGGAATAGGAAATTTTAATCGCATCGGTGGTACTATGATGGAACCGGTGGTTAAAACCGCCGATTTCAAGATTAAGACCAACGATTTTTATTTTTCTGATAAACATATGCCATAAGAAATGTTAAATGTTTATTATGATGTATTATATTCGTAACTACATGAGACACATTTTAAATCAAATGTTGTAAGTGAACTACGTAAACTTTGATTCCTCTATAATCTAATAGTATATATATATATATATATAGGAATTGGATCAAATGAGACCAAGATAATTAGAGTGAGACAGTGTGGACTAATCCTGACAACAAATTTGTAATTTTAGATGGTTGGGATTTATCCAATTTAATAATCATTTTCAATTTATTTAAACCTGAAAAGGGCAGCATTGTAATTACACAATTACATAATATTCCCCTTCATCCATCTCCCACCCTGGCTCACTCAATCTCACCTCCACTGCCCCCACCGCCTGCAAATTCGCTGCCCCCATCGCCTGCAAATCCGCCACCCCCACCGCCTACAAATCCGCCGCCTGCTCCGCCATCCACTTCTCTCTCCCTCTCTCCGCCGTCCAATTACATAATATCCACTCGTCCGAGTTGCTCCATGGTGAACAATCATGACGAAACCCCATCCGACGACTTCCTCGAGCAGATTGACAAGTGTTGAGTTGGATATATGCTTTTCTGTTTGAGACGATAATGTTCATATCTGAAACCAGAATTAGGTGGAAACTACGAAGGAAATCAGAAATTAAGACACCTTGTTTTTGTATTAAATACCAAACCTTTGAATTAATTAGAAATCATACAACATTTTTATAGTTATTGTTTGTCATAATTTAGAATGAGAAATTTTCGTGATATTTTGTTGAAAAAGGCGATCGGAGTGCCGGAGTTCGAGAGATATTTTTTGGGGTTTCAGAATAAAGGACAGGATCGGAAGACTGGTGAAGAAGATGATGCTGACGTGGAGAAAACGAAGGCCTACTAGGAGGCAGTGATGATTACTGTACACTTATATGTTTTTCGATGTATAATTATATGTGTTTTGATGTATAAATAGTTAATTTTTTATGTATATATTTATGTTGTTGTATACTTATATGTGGTTTGTTGTATACTTATATGTGTTTTGTTGTATACTTATATTTTTGTTTGACAATTGTAATATGCAGTAAAATTATGTTAAAAATACAGCAAAATAGTGTTAAGTATACATCAATTATATGCTAAATATACAAAGACAATAATGAGCGTGATTTTTTTTCTCTCTCTCTCTCTCTCTAATTAATTTACTTAATCCACGGTCCTCACATGTTAATGAGCGTGATTTTCTCTCTATAAATGATTCCTTAATTAATGGTCTCCACATATTTTTGTTTGACCATTTTAATATACAATAAAATTATGTTAAACATACAATAAAATAGTATTAAGTATATAGCAAATCATTGATAAGTGCACAACATACTGCATGGCAGAGCACATGCGTGATTTTCTCTCCCGGTAGCGATTGATTCTCTCCACGTGATTTTCTCTCCCCTAATAATTGATTCCATATTTGGATGGTCCCCACATGTTTGTTTTGACAATTATACCCTTATTTTGCATTAATTAAATGTTTAATGTAATTTTAACCCCTATTTATCTTAGCCATTGATATAGATAATGGAGGGTTGAGATGAGTGCACATTGTCTCACTATAATATGTGGTCTCATTGTATCCTCCTATATATATATATATATAGTTTACTATAATTATTAATATTAAGTATAAAACTTAATTGAATATTAATTCCAAGTATATTTCTTTCTTTTCCCATTTTTTAACTAATATTGATAAACTATTTAAAAAAAATTAAAAAATGTCAAAATATAAACAAACAGTTCCAGTTAAAATTGGAATTATAACCGTGGAGGAACCGAGTTCCAAAATTGAACCGGAACCATGAGGCTAAAACCGGTTGCCTCGTTTTGGAATTCGAATTGTGAGGCAACAGTTCCGATCATAGTTCCGATTCCGATTCCTCCAAAATAAGGAACCAGAATTGGCGATTTTAGAACCGTGGCCGCCCCTACTATCTTTCAATTGTATGAAGCATCTTCATCGAACATTACGTCTCGACTGATGATCAATTTTCTTGTGCTTAAGCCATAGACTTGATAACCTTTGGATTGAGTGCTATATCCTAAGAATATACCTTTTTAGGTCTTCTCATCGAGCTTTCTCCTTTTTTGTTGTGGAATTTGAACATAACAGATGCACCCAAATACTCGTAAATGTTTAGCTGATGGTTTTCGCCAACTCCAAGCTTCAACTAGTATCTTGTCTTGTACAACTTTCATTGGACACATGTTAAAAATGTCCAGTAATCCTCATTGTCTACTCATTCATTCTTCTTGCAATCTTAAGATAAGTCTTCTTCCCTTTCATCATGAGACCCCTTACTTGGGATAGTGATATAAAGCACGATATCATTATAATAAATGTGATTATCTATATTTCATGATTTCATGTTATTATGTTCTTTAATTACTTTAATGATTCTAGTAAATATTTTTAATAATATATATTAATAGATCTAAGCTTCAATAGATAATGTTATTACAAGTTCATTAGAGTCGAGCTTTAGATTAACTAGTCTTTTACCCGTGTGATGCACGGGATATATATGCGAGACATCTGTTTTATATTGTTACTTGTAAATTTTTCTAATAGTTCTATGAATTCTATATTTCTATATTATGCATTTAGGGATGTCAACATCCTCGAACCATCCCCGATGGTAACCGAATAGAATTAAGCGGGGAAACCCCAACTAATTGGAGGATGTGAGCGGGGATGAGGATTCTCCGCTTCTCTAGAACCATAGATGGGATGTAGATGATATTTGTATCCTCGTCCCCCTTCCCATTCCGATTAGTTAAATGGAAATTGTTCGTTCCATTCTAATTCTCTGACATGTATATTTTATTTATCTATTATTGACATTAATTTTATTTATAATTCTTTATTTTATTAATTCTAAAAACTAACCCAAGAATCTTTACAAATTTTAAATGTTATCATTCTTTATTTTACAAGTTATAAATTTATATTATCTAAGTTTTAAAAATATAGTGATGGCAAAAAGTTTAAAATTTCAAAAAAAATATTTAAAATATAAAGATAATGAATTTGGTTATAAATCATACGATTAAATAATAAAAAACAAATTATTATGAATTACAAAAAATCTCTTTAAATACAAAATAATATTTGGTTGTGTGAATATGAATTGTATCAATTTGTAGAACATGTTTATCTATAAATTATTAAAAGTTTGGAAAAAGTTTTAACTACCCAATGTTGATTGTTTTTTGATACCACGATCTTGAATATTTAATAAATTTTATTTTCAATACAATTAATAGAAAAATTATTTCTAATTCTAATATTTTTGGGGTTTAGAAAGCTAAACAATTGTCAAAATTATTTAAGTAATTAAATAAAAACCATGTTTTATATTTTGCAACACAATTTTAAGGGATTAAGTATTTAAAAAAACTATTTTACTTTTATATATACACATATATCAAATAACTATCAAATAGACGAATTCATATCTAATCCCAAATGTACAAATTTGAAACTTGAATATCAAAATACGGTGATAAATAGAAAAATAATTTGTATTAAAATGAAAAGTACATTAATATATAAGAAATAATTTTCTATATATAAAATAATATTATCAATCTAATTTTATATTAAATAAATCTTAATTTTCTTCTTACGTAATATATATAATATTGTGTATGAATATATGTGATATATAAAATTTGGATACATATTTTGAGATATTTTCTAATCAAAATAAGTATTTTTAATTGAATTTAATTATTTTAAATATAAATATCATTATTAAAAAATATGCTAAGCTCAAATAACAACTATATAAATATCATAATTAGCCAAATATATGAATATATGAACTGATGTATAATAGCCCAAATGCATAAATTTTAAAGCCCATTTTAAATTGTAAAATAATGAGTAAATATTTCTTATATTTTTATATTTATTATATATTTATTTTATATATGCAATATGGGTGTCAAATTGAAGATCGTAAAAATTGATTAATTTGATATATTATACATAAAAAATGGAACAAAAATAAAAAAGTTATTAATTTTTTTAAAAACAAAAAGATAAATACAATAATCAATGTAGTACACACATATTTGAACATTTAATTTTAAATAATTATATTTTTATATCATTTTAAAAATTGATTATTTAAAGAAAGTTGACTACCATAAATAATGAAATACCAAGTATTTTTCATGAACTACTATTTATAGCACAAAAAAAATAGGCGGAAAATTTTCCAATACTATTTTTAAACGGTTGTTATTATATTTATACCCTATATATAGGGATTGGTTCAAATGAGACCAATCCCTTTTAGTTAGTCCATAAGAACACTTATGGATTCTTGATTTAATATTTTGGATGGTGTAGATCATTTTAGTTAATTTAGGCATATAAGGGTATAATTGTACTTTTATATTTAATTAGTTATGTTAATTGGACGGTTATTAGCTATTTTTAAGGAAACACAATCCTACCTTTTCAGTTACCCAATTTTTAGGGAGGAAAAATCATCAACTTCAAGTATTTTTTTCAAAATTGATACTTATTTCCGCCATATTTGTGAACAGTCGTTTTATTGTATACTTAGTTCGGTGGACTTGTATACTTAGTCATGTTTTATTGTATATTTAGTTCAGTAGATTTGTATACTTGGTTCAGTGGAATCGTATTCTTAGTTATATAAGTAGTTTAGTAAGTAGTTTAGTAAATTTGTATACTTAGTTCTGTGGATTTGTACACTTAGTTCAATGGAATTGTATACTTAGTTATATAAGTAATTCAGTGTAATTGTATACTTAGTTAAATATTTCTGTATACTTAGTATTATTTTAATGTATAGTTAGTTCAATGTAATTGTATACTTAGTTAAATATTTCTGTATACTTAGTATTATTTTAATGTATAGTTAGTTCAATGTAATTGTATACTTAGTTGAATGTTTCGTATACTTAGTAAAGTTGTAATGTACAGGTAGTTTAGTGTAATTGTATACTTAGTTAATTGTTTATGTATACTTAGTAATGTTTTAAGGGTAAATCTCACTTTACCCCTGTATTCTAACTCAATCTCACTTTACCCCCTATACTCTCAATTGTCTCACTTTGCCCCCTATACTCTCAACTAGTCTCACTTTACCCCAATTTCATTAACTTCGGTTAAGTCTATTTGTTAACACCTTTTGTAGGTTTAACTCCGATTAACTCTGTTTGTTTACAATTACTAAAAGCCCCTTAAGTAATTAAATAGAGAGGTCAACAACACACAAGTACACAACCTTTTCATTCTTAAAAGACGGCTGATTTGTGTTTTCCTCTCCTCATATCAAAACCCTTGAATTAATTGTGAGAGTACTCCATTCCTCAAACTTAAAGGTATGGCCGATTTCTCTCCATAATTTTTTCCAGTATTCCAAAAACAATTCTTGCTTTTTTTATTATTATTGGTGTTGTCTTCTTGAATAATCCAAACCACATCATTTCCAAAGTTCTAAAATTAAGATAATCATATTTTACTTCTTCATACACTTATATGCTTTGATATAATATTCGACTAATGTAGTGCTTTTAGGTTGAGGTAATATAATAAAAATCATATGTGTATATTTCTAGTGTGTCCATGCGGATGGGGTTATAAACTTTTGAGAATGTTAACAAAGAATAAGTTGTGCAAAAGTAGTATTTTGGTTCATGATTCAAATATGGTTTGTTTCTTTTTTCTTGTCAATAACTTGTGCAATAATGGTGCAAAGATTTGGTTTTGATAAAACTATGGCAAATGATGGTGGTGTTATTCAAGGTATTGAAACTAGTCTATGCATTGATGATGAAAATCTCGAGAGGTTGCATGATGTTCAGATCGACTTAAATAACAATAAAGAAAATATGACAAAGATGTGGTGAGGGCATATCCACAGTAAGATGAATATGTACTACGGGATACAGATAAAATGTCTAATTGTAGCATTGATTCATTTGATGGTGAGGAGTTGAGTGTTGAGAATGAGTACGACAATATTCAAAGTGAAGATGAAGTTCATGATAGTGATGCTTCTTTATATGCTAGTGATAGTGACATGAATGATACTCCCCTAAACTCCGATGAAGAAGCAGATGATGTCTACCTTGTTTTTGATGAATCTAAGGATATGAAAAATCCTAAGCTAAGGCTAGGCATGATTTATAAGGATGCTACTATTTATAAGGCTGCATTAAGAGAACACTCAATCAAAAAGGGCTATGATTTCAAATTTATAAAGAATGAAAGTGACAGAATTACGAGCTTGTGTGTGCTTTGATGATTGTCCATTTAGAGTCCATGCATCTAAAATGCAAGGAAGTAAAACATTTCAGATTAAGAGTTTGAGAGAGCATACTATTCATCCGAGAAGATATAAGTTAAAGAATGCTACAAGTACCTGGTTAGCAAACAAGTATCTTAATAAGCTCATAGATGATCCACAATGGAAAGCAAAGGCAATGAAAAATTTGTGAGAAGAGAGCAAAGTATATTTGTATCAAGAAACCAGATTTACAGAGCTAAGTTGAAAGCTCTCGAGACAATTGAGGGTGATCACAAGAAAGATTTCTACAAGGTTAGAGATTATTGTGGCATGGTTAAAAAGATGAATCCAGGTAGCGTAGCTACTATAAAAGTAGAGAGACCTTGGCCGATCATCCGCCCTTCTTCCGGAGGTTGTTTATACAATACTCAACACAAATTAAAGGATTTATGATCGCTGCCCAGGCTGTAATAGCCTTGATGCTTGTCACTTGAAAGGACCATATAATGGTCAATCGATGCAAGTCGTAGGGAGAGATGGGAACAACCAAATGTTTCCATTGGCCATTGCGGTGGTAGAAGCCGAAAAACAAGGATTCGTGGACTTGGTTTCTAAACTTACTTAATGATGTCATGGGCACACCGAAGAAAATGGTTGGATTTATATATCGCATGGCAAAAGGTATGGCTATTTGATTTATATTGGTTGTTAATTTTTTATATATGCGATGTCATCACTAAGTTTTTCTTTATACTTATAATAAATTTGCAGGGTTTGATTGAGACTTTCAAGAGCATAATGCCCAATGCCGAACATAGATTTTGCATGAGGCATTTATATGCAAATTTTAAGAATCAATACAAAGGAGAAGACTTGAAACAATTAGTGTGGGGTGCAGCATCTGCTTATACTATTGATGAGTTTAAGAAACACATGGATGAGCTTAAAGCATTATATATTGGAGCTTATGAATGGTTGATGAAAGAGCATCCTTCTCACTGGGCCAGATCACATTTTTCTACTATCGCAAAGTGTGATATGATAAGCAATAATATCTCTGAGTCGTTTAATCAATACATCAAAGATGCAAGGGACAAACCTATCATTACTATGATGGAGATGATAAGACAACAATTGATGACTAGATTTCAAGAGAAAAAAAGAGTTGGCCAATAATATGAGTGGTGAGATTTGTCCTAGAATAATGAGAGATCTCGAGAAAACCAAATTTGATTCAACAAACTGTGAAGTCATATTGGCAGGGAATTGGATATTTGAAGTTCATGTGGGAATTAGATCATTCATTATTGGCCTGAAGAGAAGTAGTTGCTCATGCAAAAAAATTGATCTTACTGGAATACCTTGTCTTCATGCATGCGCAGCAATAATGCATGATAGAAGAAGAGTTGAGGAATTTGTTCATATGTATTATTGGAAGCAAACGTATATGAAAAGCTATGAACATATGATTTATCCAATACCAGATAGAACTCAGTGGGATGAGGCTGATGGTGAACTATTTCACCCTCCTAAAGTTAGAAAAGCACCTGGAAGGCCTAAGAAGGCACGAAAGAGAGCTCTTGATGAACCACCAAAGAACACTTCAAGTATAAGAAGATTCGGAAAAGGGATAAAATGTAGTAATTGTGATGAATTTGGCCACAACAAGCTTTCATGCAAGAATCCTCCTAAGCCAAAAAAGAATAAAACAACTACTGTAGATTCCACAGTACCAGTATGGAATTCTTTTGCTATACTTACACATCTTATTATATTATAATGCATTGACTTGTTATTAACTATATGTTTTTGCAGGATAATACCAACATTTCTAATATGAATAGGAGAGGAGGGGATATTAGTGCCACTGGTAGGGGAAGAGGTAGGGGAAGGAAAATTATGGGGCATGGAAATCCAATAGGTCCAAATGGACAATTCTTTACAGGAGAGCCTGCAACAATGACAGGGACTACAGGAGTTAGAGGAAGAGGAAGCATTTCAAAAGTTATCCCAAATGATTCTAGACAAAGCTCAAATGTGAGTAATTTGATCGGTGCAGAGAGAGTTCATCCCCAGGTAATGAAAGTAAATAGTAAAACTTGTCATCAAACTACTATTATATTACTTGATGATTACATAACAAAAGCTTTCATGTTTCAGGTAATAAAAAGATCCACAAGATTCGGAGACATAATTTTCAGCCAAAGCTCTGTCAACAAACAAATTTGATGTTTTTTAAAGTTTTAGTACTGATTTTTCAATTGAATAGTGAACTAATTGATATTGATTGGGCAGGGTTCTTTTTTTATTTTTTTCTTTTTGAATTGAAACAATCTAATTATTTGTTAATTTGATGAATTGAAATAATAAAGTTATCTTTTTTAGGAGATTGAAATAGTAAAGTTATTGGTTGCTTTATAAATTTGACATATCGTTGGTTGTTTGGTGTATACTTTTATTGAAACAATGGTCTTGTTCATATTTGATCTTTGCAGGTTATTTTTATTATTATCTTTTTTTTCTTGCTATGAAGTAATTTTTTTTTTTTGAGAAGTGTTATTTGTTATTAGATGAACTGAATTAGTGAAGTTATTGGTTGTTTGGTAATTTGAACATAAAGAACCTACCAGTTAACACAATGTGGCCTGCCTATATGTGAAAAAAGAAAAGAAAAGCAATACTAAAAAAATTAAAATGATTTATTATATACCTCTCTTAATGAAAGTGAAATCTTTTCATGGTGGATTAAAACAGAACTCTTTTATTAAATAGTATAAAACTAATGAAACGAAAATCACATAGGCTTGGGTATACATTAAAATAGTGAAATATCGTTCAAATAGGTTGACACGGTGTGAAGCCCTCGATTTTTATTCGAACATGTACTTGTCTCACGTATCGTCTTTGTACTATTTGACTATTCTACCGCGTCGCTTTGACGGGTAAATATTAATGATAAATATATTTTGTATTTAAATTCTTTTATTTATTACTTGTGATCGTAATCATTTATTAATTTTATTTCAAATTGATGATCACTTGGTTGATCATCATTATTATTACTTGTGTATTTACTAGTCACCTTAGAAATTTAACAGACTACTTATTTTAGAGATTTATACCTTATAGAATTAAGAATTCGATTTAGAATAAGTGATCATGAGACTTATAAGTGATCAAGGAAATCACTAATTATTTTGGAGATTGATATTACTCATCTATTATCATCAATTTTGGGACAAAAAAAATGGAATTACCAAATACCCCTTAAGGGACGACCATGATGGTATTTTAAGTGTAGAAATATCTCCCAACTCTTATACATGTACACCTTGTGTATTCATCTTGTGTATTTTTACACCATTAATTCAAACCTACATCTTAGAATAATCCTACAATTTCAACCACCCAATTGGTCAAACAAGACAAATTTAAAAATTCCCCCTAAACTTAGCATTTTGGCTAATTGTCCCTAATAAAGTTGTCTAAGTATTACTTTACTCCCTAATTTCCTCAATTATTACTCTAACTTACCATCTAACCAAACAAGACAAAAAATTTGCCCCTCTCCCCCCCCCCAAATGGACGGCCAACATGGCCTTAGGTAGGTAAGAAATTTGTTCAAGTTTTATTCTTCACATTTCATTTCACCAACACAAAATTTTTCTAAGTCTTGTAATTCCTCTTCTCTCTCTCTAAAAATCCTCCTACCTCTCTCTACACATTCCTTCTTCTTCTTCACAAAAACTTAACCAAAACTTCAAGAATTCATCTCCCTACTCCTTCAACAAATTTGAACCATCACCATACCAAGGTAAGAAAATTTTCTTTTTCAATTCATTTTTGATATCACCTAACTCATCTCTTTCACCTCCTAATTTAAGTTTGATTTTTGATTTTGAGGTATACCTAGAAGACCTTTGAAGATATTAAGAGACTTATCATCTTGAAGAAAAATTGTTAAGAAATTGACTACAAGGTAAGAAATGGAATTTTAGTACCTTTTCTTCTTCTCTTTCTATTTTCCAAATTTTGACACTCCATTTTTATTTTTGGAGTTTTGCGGGCTGACCTGGGTGGTTGACATTAAGGGTGACCAAAACCTTACACTTGGAAGCCATTACTAGTCACATTACACTCACTACACAAGGTAAGTGTAGTATTTCCAATTTTCTCACCATCTTCTTCTTTTCCTTATATTTTTAACCACATTCTTCTAACTCCTATATTTTTTTGATATTCCTTGACTTAGGGGCTGACCAAGGGCGGAGGGAGGGGGGGCCACTCCGGGCCCCGGCCCCCCCATTTTTTAAAAAAAAAAATATTTTACCCTATAAATTTTTTTAAAAAAAATTAATTATAATTTATATGATTTTCGTGTATCGGCCCACCCCGTTTCCGTGTATCGGCCCACCCCTTTTTTATTCCTGGCTCCGCCCTTGGGGCTGACCTAAGTCACTCCTTCATCGAGAGATTTATCCCATTTTCACCAACAAACCGATCTTTAAGGTGGGTGGAAAAATCCTTTCAACTTCTAGGTGTTTTAAATTGAAAATATGCATGTAGTATTTTGTTATTGAGCACTTGAGATATATTATGTATTGCATGCTATTTTCTTGTATCAAGTTGGAAAAATTCTCAAGTGTTGCTAAAAAAATGCGATTTATCGAAAAATAGGGCATACATGTACACTTTATTGTTATACTTGATGAAATTTTGTATGAGAATGATATGAATGTGTATGACTCTTGAAATCTATGTTTTGAATGACTTATAACCTGGACAAGTCGAGCATAATTGATTAAATTTCAACTTTTGGACTTAAAATGCAAAAATGGAAAGTTGGTGGACTTAATTGCAAGAAAATAAAACTTAAGGGACCCCTCTGTAATTTTCGATTTTTGGGACTGAACTCAGGTTCAAAAATTATGTTTTGACATTTTAATAAAGTTTTAAGAGTTTTTAGATAAATAAAATCAACCCTTAAAAGCCCAAGGACTAGATTGTAAAATTTTAGAAGTTTAAGGGCTATTTTGCAAATTTCGAAACTGTACCAGACCCAAATTTTAAAATTTGAAATTTTAACTCTTAAGGGACTGGAAATAACATATTTTAAGTGTATTCCAAAAATCCAAGTGTTTAGAGCTTGGAAAGTAATTTTATAAAAATTGAGAGACCAAATTGTAAAAGATTAAACTTGAGGACCAAAATACAATTTCCAGGACTTATGCAGTCCATGCACCTGGAAATACTAATTTAACTATAACATAATTATATCTTGGACCCAAGGTTCAAATTTCATAACAATTGGACCCCTAAAAGCCTTAAAGGCAATTATTTAAAAATGGGACAAAAATGAGATTTTCAAAAGTTAAGGGACCTATACTTGCTTCTTTTAAAAACTGCTTTTGTCCCAATATCCCACTGATCTTAGTGACATTTTTCCACTGGAATCACATTAAAAGCCCATCCGGTTTGTGAGGTCCAATTATTTAAAACTTAGGGACCGAAATGACAATTTTAACAAATTTGGGGCTAATGTGAGAATTTTATAAAACTCGACCTCAAAACTTTTAAAACCTGAATCACTGAGCAATTTAGAGAATTTAGGAACTGACCTCATAATTTTTCAAGGTCGAGACATTTATTTATTCAATTTTAACCCCAAAAGAATTGGATTTTACAAAACGGGGCTAATTGAAAATTTTCTTTTTACAAGGACCTAACTCGAATTATTTTTATCTTAAAGAAATAGCCCTGGAGCCTCTGACTTACTTATTTATTAAAATATTTTATTTTCTCAAAAATCCCTTGATTTATCGGATCGTCTTGACCGATTAATACGCGATCGTGGGGCGACTTCCTCGTCTTGCGATTTCGAATCTATAATGGACTTATGTTCCACCTAATCTTTCAAGATATCGAAGATTGCTTATCCTCCCGATAATCATCTTCATCCAAATAACTCCGCCAACGCCATAATTACCTTACACAAATTTTCGAAAACTTTTCATGAACTGCTTCCCGAATCAACATACTTGACTGCCTGGTTGACTACCTGAACGTGTATTTAATTTACTGCCTGAGTCAACTTGGTGTGTCGAGCTCACAGTCGGAGTGGATACGTCGGGGATGGAACCGGGCATCTCGGCTGTTATTCCACTCTCCGGACCCATCGTCCTAATCCCGCAACTGAGGGACGGAGTTTGTCCAAGGGAAGCGGGTCGTAGTACTTGAGGTATAATCATGATTAAACAAATCCGAGCCTTGCTAGCTCCACTGTGGATTTTGTCTTTGCCTATGGAGCGATAAGGTGACAGGTATTGGACCATCTTGCTCGGGGAGTTACAAGGAAGAACGAAGGAATCGATGTCTGATCCACACGATTCTGGAGTTAATCGGACCCATTTGGTTGGCGCTACAAATCCGTACGCAACCGCTACTTGTATTGCATAGGTTGGCGCTACAAATCCGTACGCAACCGCTACTTGTCTTGCATAGGATTGGCGTTACAAATCCGTACACAATCCTCCTGTTTGCTTGGACCATAGTGCCTGCTTGACCACGAACTGTTTTCTTAACTGTATAAGTATAATACTTAAATATATTTATCACGACGATTGTGGACTGTGTGTGAAATCATGCATCATCTCTCACGCGTTTTCATACAACTAAATTTCTCGCATTAACTATATACATATCGCCACACTTGCACACAATCACCCCATCCACTGAGATTTATGTCTCACCCCCTCCTGTTTTCTAACCTTAGAAGATGACTTTGTTGAAGTTTTGAACCCGCCTTGGATTGATTTCTCGTGCTCACTTTGTTGGACTTACTTCCTATTGATATCTATGTTGCTGGACTGCTTTCTTTTATTTTTCTACTGTTGGACTCTTTTATTTTCTTTTGCCATTCTGGACTGTAATTTAAGGGCGTAGGACCCTTTGACACTTAAGCTGGTGATATGATGTGTACTTTATTTCCTAGTTCTGGACTGTAAGCTATTTGGTTGTTGGGATGTATTTGTAATCGTGTTGTACTTGTAGTTTTCCGCTGCTTTAGACCTTGTTTCACTTGGGATTATTGCATCGTTTTCTAGAATGTTGGGTTTGTTTTTGTTTAAGTGATTGATCGTCGTCGCGTCGCGTTTTGGGGCGTGACACACGGCTTAGTTATTAATAAGGGCAGTTTGGGTATTTTAAATGATTGCAAAAGCTGCTAACCGTTGGACTTAACCAAAGTTAGTGAAATTGGGGTAAAGTGAGACTAGTTGAGAGTATAGGGGGGCAAAGTGAGACAATTGAGAGTATAGGGGTAAAGTGAGATTGAGTTAGAATACGAGGGTAAAGTGAGATTTACCCATGTTTTAATTTATAGTTAGTTTAGTGTAATTGTATACTTTTTATTAATTGTTGCACGATTTTGTTGCCATATTTGAATAAATTGCAGGTTCGAATAGGAAGGGAGAGAAAGGAAAGGTGAATCGCTTGATTATGGGGACGTGATCAATACAAAATCACGTCCCTAATTTTTAGGAAGCGGTTACTATATTTAATTTCCCGGATTCTTATTTTATCCCTTCTGTTGTATACTTATTTATGAAATGTTGTATATATTGTAATATATCTTGGCCATTGATTTACTATTTGGATGGTGTAGATTTAGTCTTATGGACTAACCTAGGAGGGTGGTCTCACATGATCCCCTCCCTATATATATATATATATATATATATATTTCGTGAGACATTAGAATCCGATAAGTGATTTTTTTTAAAAATGTTTTAATGGACTAATAAGATAATTATAAGCTTTGAATTTCTCCCAACTAGACAATTTAATTATTATTTTGAGAGGCCCATTTGAGTATTATAATCTAGCTACTCAGATGATTATTTTTTTAATGATTTATTAATTAATTTGGTTCATGAGTAAAATTTTAGCCCATTTCTCTTACCAATTTATATGCCCCAACTACAACATAAAGTGCTACTAATTTTAATTACATTTTTCTTGGGTCAAATAATCAGCCTACTCAACCTTATTTCTTTTGCTTTAGCTTAAATTATTAACTATTCCTCTACTAAATTGGAGCTACACGTAGGCCGATGGATTGAGCTCAACTTGAGTCATTTTCTTAGTAACATCTATAAAAGCACCTAAAGCCCCTCCATTCTCTCATTCTTCACATCAAAACTACAAACTCCATTGAAATTGATGGATTTGGAACTAAGAATTTCAAATTTATAATAACAAGTTCAATGAGATTGTTTGGATGAAGTCATTCTATAATGGATTTTAAATCCTTGAAAGCTATATTCGGAGTCATTTTAGAGGATTTCAAATTCATCCTAGATAGAGTCATTTGAAATTGTTAGTCCAAGTGGCTACAAAAATCTAGATGGGGGGTTGAATAGATTTTCCTGATTTTCCGATTTATGTCCTCTTTTTGAATATGAAGAAGATGAAGAATAGAAATGCAGAAAAATAAATCAACACACAATGATTTATAGAGCTTCAACCTACCTAAGGCCTACATGCTCTACCACCCGATATGTCCGAATGGATTTCGAAAAGGAAAAAAATTATTAATTGAAACCAAAACGATTACAATCTTTACCTTGAAGAGCACCAAACTCTTCTTATAACAACACCTATGAAGAGCACCAAACTCTTCTTCACCTCGAAGAGCACCAAACTCTTCAACACCTCGAAGAGCACCAAACTCTTCAACACGAAAAGCACCAAGCTTTTCAATCAACCACCTCCAATCAACCAAATGTATTTTTGCCAAAAGAGCACTAATAATGATTTCTTGTTTTAAATGATGTTACAATTACAATTATGATTACACTTCAAATGGAATATTACAACTCAAAAGTGCAAGTGTAATCAAGAAGGAAAGCCTAATAATCAAGATATGAAAGTGATAAGCTTAGGCTATTACAACAAGAATGTTGAAAGTGAAAGCTTTGAGAATTTCGCTGAATATTTCTTGTTGTGATGTAAAAATATGTGTTGTATTGATCCTTTAATTTCTTCGTCTATTTATAGGAGAGCTTCAACATTTTATTTCCAACATAGGCTCCTCCATTTTGAAATTTATCTGCAAAAGAAGGATCAAAATATCTACAAAAATGGTTAAGAATTGATAAAGTGGATATTACTGATAAGTGTTTAAGCAACGGATAGAATTTGCTGCCAAAAATCATAGGGCGATCGGTCGCTATGTTGAAAATTCGAAAGTTTAAACCTTTGGATCGGGATTTGACACAGTTCGGCATAGAAGGTGATCGCCCACTGTCTAGGGCGACCGGTTATTGTACATGGTGATTTGTTGCTCTAGATGGTGACCGTTCGCTCTTTGCAACATATATTTTTTACAAAAAAACATCGAGCTTCAGGCCTAGGGCGACGGTTGCCCTACCCCAGCTACTCTCTGTTTTGTGCCAAGTTTTAAAATCATCCAGGTACGGGTCTCCCTATAGGGCGATCGGTCGACCTCAACACAGTGAATTTTTGGACTTGATAATCTACACCAATTATCGCCAACTTTAGGACAAAAAAATAAAAATAAAATTGGGAGGCTTATGGGGTGATATGGACGCCCACATGGTGTTGGAGGGAGACAAAATGCAAAACATCATGCTTCAACATCATCTCCCATCACCCACCCTCACATTTGTTTATTTCATTCAAACGTCCTACAAAGAAGACAAAATCAACCCATACATTGACCAAGCCATTGTCCCCAATGCATAAGACATTTCACAAAACTTCAAAAATTCTTCCCCTTCCTAGCTCTCATTCCGGCCATATGCTTGCCGAACAGAGCAATTTCACTCATTTTATCCTACAAAATTCTCTCAAACTCTCCCAATTCTCTCTAGGCTTCCAACACTTTCTTCTTCTAATACTTAGTCAAAAATTTAATGAAATCTTCCCCATTTTTCCCTAAAATTCGAACCATTGTAAGCAAGGTAATTAAGGAAAATTTGTTCTTTCATCTTCTTCTTGTCTTCTTGAGACATTTAAGCCTATCTCTTTCCTCTACTAACTTAGTGAATTTGTTCTCTTTTGAGGTACAGTTAAGAAGCTCACATCTTGAAGAACTTAAGGAAAACAAGAAGTTGGTCAATATCTTGAAGATGGCCTTCAAGTCATTTCTAGAAATAAGACAACAAGGTAAAAATTGTGGTTTAGTACTACCTTTTCCTTTCCTCTTTTGATTTTAAATTTTAACACAAAAAAATATGATTTTAGCGTTGAAAAGGGGGCTGACTTTGGAGGTTAGAACCAAAGGCTTGAAGGTGCTAAGAAAATACTCCATTTTAGGCTCAACTTGCAAAACTACACAAGGTAAGTGTAGATTTCTTGACCTTCACTCTAATCTCTTCCTTCTTATCTTAAATCCTTCAAATCCTAACTCCAAATTCTTGAAAATTTCGGACCTAGGGGCTGTCTTGAAGTGCTAGAACCATGAAGTTGGAAGCAAGAAGAAGGAAGTAAATTTTAAGGACACAATTTGAAGATTGTTAAGGTGGGTGGAAAAATTCTTTATAAAAACTTAAATAATCTTGTAAAAATTGCATGTAGCATGATATATATGAATATGTATTGCATGTATGTTTCAAGTATATATGTCAAACAATTTCATAAAAGTATGCTTGATATTTCAATTTTACAAAAATAGTTGCATGCATGTACAAATCTATGAATTTCTCGATGAATTCTTGAATGATATGTTAATGCATGCCTATGTAAAACTTTCATGTTTTATTTGATTTATATTCTGAAAACTTGATAATATACGAAAAAGTACACTATTGGACCTTACATGCAAAATTGGCAAAATAGGAAGACTAAATTGCAAAGATTTTGAAAACTATGGGATGTGTCTGTAAATTTTCGAAAATGGAACTGTACTACATTGAAAATATGGTATTTTAAGATAATAATAATTTTTTAAAGGTTTAGAGATGATAAAAACCAACCTTTGAAAGCCTGAGAACTTAATTGAGGAATTTTAAAGGTTTAAGGGCTAAAAATGAGATTTTTCAAACTCTGCAAGAACTTTCTATAAAATTAAAAATTTAACTTGTGTTAATTGAAAAACTTGAGTAAATTCCAAAAATCAAAATGATTAGGGTAAAGAAAACTAATTTTTAAAATTTTGAGGACTAAAGTGTAAAATACCAAACTCAATGGCCAAAAATGAAACTTGCAGGATTAATACAACTCATGTACTTGGAAAAATTACTTAATTTTAAATTTTATAATAATTTGAACCCATGGTTCAAATTTCATAACAATTAGACCCCAAATAAGCCTTAAAGGGCAAAAAACTCAAAAATTGGACTATAAATGGAATTTTCAAAATTTAAGGGACTTAAACTAAGAATTTTCCAAACCTATTTTTGTCCCAATAACTCTCTATTATAAGTGATATTTTAAAATTATAATCACATTAATAGCCCTTCCGATTTGTGAGATCCAAATATTTAAGTTTGGGGACAAAATGGCAATTTTGACAAAAAGGGGGACCAAATCGAAATTTCTCAAAATTTGACCCCAAAATCTTTGAAAAATTGATTCTATGGATAATTTAGAGAATTTAGGAACTGATTTTACATATTTTCGAGGTCGAGACCGAAACTTATTCGATTTCAAACCCGACAAATACTAGTTTTTCCAAGACGGGGCTACTTATGAAAATTTCATTTTATCAAGAACCTCAAATTAATTATTTACCATGTTACAGCCCTCAAATTTAATGACTTGTGTTTATTATATAATTGTTAGTTTCCTTAAAAAATTTCGTACTTTAACGGACTCCTTGCCGAATTTTACGCGTTATGCGTGGCGACTTCCTCGCCCTATAACTATTTGAACTTTCAGCGAGGTTGAAACCTCCTGCATAATATACCGAATCCACAAAATCAATCGAAGCATGGTTATTCTCCGATAATTAACTTCATTTAATATATTTACACCGTCAATACTAATAAACACACGCGTATATAATTTTTACGTATTTACACTTGAATTGCTTTTACATGATTCGCATATTATATTCGACTGCCTTGTTGACATGTCATAACTCTGTGAACCTACTTGCTTGAGTCAACTTGGTGTGTTAAGCTCACAGTTGGAGTGGACCCGAATCGGGGAATGGGGCAAGGCGGCTCGGCTACTATTCCATTTACCGGCCCCATTGTCCTAATCCCACCACGGGAGGACGGAGTGTCCAACAGGAGAAGTGGATCGTAGACTTGAGGTATAATCATGATTATGACAATCCGGGCCTAGCTAGCCCCACCGTGGATTTGTCGTGCCTAGGAGCGATAAGGTGACTGGGCCGTGTGCCATCTAGCTCGAGGAGCTACAAGGAAGAACGAAGGAATCATTGTCTGATCCACACGATTCTGGAGTTACTCGGACCGAATTGCTTATTTAGGATGGCGTTACAATTCCATATGCAACCACTACTTGAATTGTTTAGGTTGGCGTTACAATTCTGTACGCAACCACTATTTGACTCGCTCGAATACCATTCATGGTGCTTGAATGTTCATGTACTTTTTTCAACAAGTTATATACTTCTAATATTATTTTGATATAGCGGGCTGCTTGTGAATCGTGTGTGATGCACGCATCATGAACCATGCATTCTTCATATAATTGTTTTCCTGCATCGATATAAGCCACACTTACACACGAACACCCATCCACTGAGAATTTTTGTCTCACCTCCGCCTTTTCAAACGACCAGATGGTGAACTACATATTGAAGACGTGAACGAGAATGATCAAAAGACGGAGTGATGACGTGCCCGTCGTCAAAGAGAATGATAATTTCCTATTTAGTGTTGTTGTTGAACAATTCGTTTGGGTGAATGAAAATTGAATTTTATTTGAACTGTAACTTAAGAATTTCCGCTGCTACGTTAGACTCTGATTTGGAATATTTTAATGAATGGTTGACTATTTAGGTATTAATCCTTCTTGGTTTGATTTATTTGGCTTATTAACTTCTTTAAGTTATTGATTACGTCATGATCCCGTTTGGGGCGTGACAAGCTTTGTTGTTTTTTGCTTCATATTTCATTATTTTGTAGTTTAATTATATATTTATAAGAATAATTTTAATATTAACGTTTAATTTTTTATATAATCTATATCAATTGCATTTAAAGTGGCTTTTCATGATTTATAGTAATTTATTGTTCTATTATTTATTTGATGATTTATGATCAAATTATTTTATCTTTATCTTTTAATCATTTGATGAGATTCAGGACTTTGCAATCCCTAAAAACTAATAATAATTATTATTATTTTTGCAAAAATACAGTAAGTGCATGGCACAAGTAGAATACTAATTACATTTAACAACCTAACAATATTATCGAATGTATGTTTATCATAAAGAAATCATAAGCAATATAATTAATCGTTTTTGTACATTCACTTCAGAATCCCTAAAACTAATAATTTTTTTGTAAAAATATAGTAAGTGCATCGCACAAGTCGAATAATTAATCTTTTTTGTTAAGATTAAAAAACAATCTATCTAGCAACATGTAACACTCATATAATTATGTGTTTGCCTTATCAATGAACAAATATAAACTTTATGAGTTAGAGGTCCAAATTCCTTAATTAGTTAATATTTAGAAACATCTTTAGTTATGATTTAATGATGATTGACAAAGTTTTTCTAAATTAGTTAGTTTTTACTGAAATTAAAAGAAAGATATTCCACATATATAAACTTAGCTAAATTTCTCTCCACCTTTAATCATCATATTTAAATGAACCGGTTTGCAGCTGCTTACCTCCCGTGGTCGAAGATGAGATATACCCATGCAATTGAGTTTGATTTGGAGCATTTTCAAGCTCCACCAAATGCTCACAGTGAAGGTGCGTCTTCAACAATCCATATCCACCATCAATTATAAATTTATAAGAGACCTGTAAATTGAGACAAAAACTTGATAACTTATTTACATGTTGAGATAATCCCCGTTCTTTACAGGTTCAAGTCAACCCAATTCGGAAAAAAAACCATGTATTGACCCATCGATCAACTTGAAAAAATGTAGATGCGTAAAATTAAATTACTAAAGTCATAGTTAGCATGATCGTGTCACGCCCCAAACGCGACGCGACGACGATCAATCACTTAAACAGAAAATAAATCAACAGTCTAAACCCATTATACGAAACTTCAAGTGAAAAGAGTCTAATGCAGCGGAATTAAAATAAACACAAGTACGAGTTACATCTTAAGGTCCGATGGTATCCGAATACAACCCAATAGATTATCCGAATTTAACTTACAGTCCAAACAGAAATAAAATGAAGAAGTCCAATCAACAATAAAAGTAAAAGGAATGTCTCTCCACATCAATGGTAGGGATTCAATCTGTGGTAGGTTCGACGTCTTCAACGTACTCTTCATCTAAAGGTTAGAAAACAGGAGGGAGTGAGACAGAAATCTCAGTGGATGGGGTGATCGTGTGCAAGTGTGGCGATATATATAGTTAATGCGAGAAAACGGTTGTATGAAAACGCGTGAGGTATGATGCATGATTTCACACATAGCCCACAAGCATCGTGATAAATATATATTAAGTAATATATTTATACGATTTAAAAAATAGTTCGTCGTCACAGTGCACGATGATTCAAGCAAGACAGAGGATTGCGCATCGATGTGTAGCGCCAATCCCATGCAAGACAATTAGTGGTTGCGTCATCGATATGTAGCGCCAACCCATGCATTACAAGTAGCGGTTGCGTCATCGATGTGTAGCGCCAACCAAAGCGTTCCGATGAACTCCGAAATCGTGTGGATCGACAAGCGATTCCTTCGTTCTTCCTTGTAACTCCCGTTCATGATGGTCCAAGACTGTCACCTTATCGCTCTATAGGCAAAGACAAAATCCACGTTGGAGCTAGCAAGGCTCGGATTCGTCATAATCATGTTTATACCTCAAGATTACTACGACCCGCTTCCCTTGGACAAACTCCGTCCCTCGATTTGCGGGATTAAGAGGATGGGGTGGAGAGTGGAATAGCAGCCGAGCTGCCGGTTCCATCCCCCGATGTATCCATTCCGATTGTGAGCTCGACACACCAAGTTGACTCAGCAGAAATTAAATACACGTTCGTAGTCAACTAAGCAAATGATCAGTATATTGATTCGAGAAGCGATTCATGAAATATTTTGAAAATCGCGAGTGGTAATTATGGCGTTGGTGGAGTTATTTGGATGAAGATGATTATCGGGAGGATAAGCAATTTTCGGTATCTTGAAAGATTATGTGGAACATAAGTCCCGTTATAGATTCAAAATCGCAAGACGAGGAAGTCGCCCCGCGATCGGGTATTAATCGGTCAAGACGATCCGATGAGACAAGGGATTTTTGAGAAAATAAAACATTTGTAATTCATTATTAAAGTCAGAGAGTCCAGGGCTGTTTCTTTAAAAAAAGAAAAATTTGAGTTAGGTCCTTGTTAAAAGGAAATTTACAATTAGCCCCGTTTTGTAAAAATCACTATTTTTGGCGTTAAAAGTTAAATAAATAAATGTACCGACCTTGAAAAATTATGAGGTTAGTTCTTAAATTCTCTAAATTGTTCAGAGATTCAGGTTGGTACAAAAGAAGTTTTTAAAAGAAGCAAGTATAGGTCCCTTAACTTTTGAAAATCTCATTTTTGTCCCATTTTGAAATAATTGTCTTTAAGGCTTTTAGGGGGTCCAATTGTTATGAAACTTGAACCTTGGGTCCAAGATATAATTATGTTATAGTTAAATTAGTATTTCCAGGTGCATGGACTCCATAAGTCCTGGAAATTGTATTTTGGTCCTCAAGTTTAATCTTTTACAATTTGGTCCCTCAATTTTTATAAAATTATTTTCCAAGCTCTAAACACTTGGATTTTTGGAATACACATAAAATATGTTATTTTCAGTCCCTTAAGAGTTAAAATTTCAAATTTTAAAATTAGGGTCAGGTACAGTTTCGAAAATTTCAAAATAGCCCTTAAACTTCTAAAATTTTACAATCTAGTCCTTGGGCTTTTAAGGGTTGATTTTATTTATCTAAAAACTCTTAAAACTTTATTAAAATGTCAAAACATAATTTTTGAACCTGAGTTAAGTCCCAAAAATCGAAAATTACAGAGGGGTCCCATAAGTTTTATTTTTTTGCAATTAAGTCCACCAACTTTCCATTTTTGCATTTTAAGTCCAAAAGTTGAAATTTAATCAATTATGCTCGACTTGTCCAGGTTATAAATCATTCAAAACATAGATTTCAAGAGTCATACACATACATATCCTTCTCATACAAAATTTCATCAAGTATAACAATAAAGTGTACATGTATGCCCTATTTTTCGATAAATCGCATTTTTGAGCAACACTTGAGAATTTTTCCAACTTGATACAAGAAAATATCATGCAATACATAATATATATCTCAAGTGCTCAAAATCAAAATACTACATGCATTTTTAAGTAAAACACCTAGAAGTTGAAAGGATTTTCCACCCACCTTAAAGATTGATTTGTTGGTGAAAAATGGAATAAATCAATCTTGATGAAGAAGTGACTTAGGTCAGCCCCTAAGTCAAGGAATATCAAAAAATGTAGGAGTTAGGAAAATGAGGTTAAAAATTAAGGAAAAAGAAGAAGAGGTGAAGAAGTTGGTAAAAACTACACTTACCTTGTGTAGTAGGCAAAATGTGACAAGTAGAGGTCTCCAAAAATGGTTTTACTTGCTCACCCTCAAATATCACTTAAGGTCAGCCCCTAAAAGTCAAAAAAATGAAAATGGAGTATCAAAATTTTTGGAAAATAGAAGAGAAGAAAAAAATGTACTAAAAATCTCATTTCTTACCTTATAGTCCAATTTCTCTTCTCAAGTAACTTGAGGTCTTGCTAAGGTGATCACAAGGCTCTAATATTCTTCAAGTGGTCTTCTAAGTACACCTCAAACCAAAATTAAACTTAAATTAGAAGGTGAAAGAGGTGAGCTAGAAGGTATAAGAATAGATTGAAGAAGAAAATTTCTTACCTTTGGGGTAGTATAATTCGAATTTTTATGAAGGTGTAGAAGGAGTTTTCTTGAAATTTTGCTAAGTTTTTGAAGAAAGAAGGAGAAGAAAATATAGAGAGAAGTTGGAGAATTTTAGAGAGAATGGAGAGGATTTTTGCTTGAAGAGTTGAATGTGTTGGTGAATTGAAGATGGAATTTTTGCTCCAAAATGGCCTAATGGCCAATCACTATGAAAGAGAGGAGGGGACAAATTTTTGTTTTTGGTAAAAAAAATAACTTAGTGGGAATAATTGGGTGATTTAGGAATAAAAAATTAATTAGAGTCCTTTTACTAGGGACATGAAGCCAAAAGCTATGTTTAGGGAAATTATTGTTTGTTGACCAAGATGTTTTTTTTTTTTACCGATTGTTGACCAAGATGTAGTGGAATATGTAGGGTAATTTTAAATGTAGGCTTGAAAAATAAATTGAAAAATTTTCCAATTTTAATTAAATTTCGAAAATTAGAAAAATAAAATAACAAAATAAAATATTTGGTTTCTTTCTTTTATAAAATTGAGGAAAAATAAAATGTATAAATATTTATACTTAAATATTAAATTTTAAAATTAAAGATGTGAAATAATAAATATGTAATTTTTTTTTAAAAAAATAATTGGAAGTTGTTGGGAAATGAATTATAGAATATAGTGAAATATTTGGATAGGAATTGGAATATACTCCTAATTTATCGAGGTCCAATATTTCTAAAGTCGTAGTCATTCGATCAAGTATTAATACTAGAGAATAATATAAAATTGCTAAGCTCAAAATGCGAAATACGTAATTGACGTTGGAAGAAATAAATAAGAGTAGAGTCGTGTTTCATTAATAATAGGTTTGTGATACATAGCCGAATAAATAATCACTACATAACACCGTATCTCACGTTGTTAAAATTCGGGCCTCACATTAACCCTCTTAAAAGAATTTGGTCCCCAAATTCTCTTGAACAACTCGGATATTGATTCCTCATGTCTTCTTCCATCTCCCACATTGCGTCTTCGTCTCGGTTGTGGTTTCGCCATACCACCTTAACCATCGGAATCTCTCTATTACGCAACTCACGTATCTGCAGGTCAATGATCCGGATTGGTTTCTCGATGTAGGATAAATTTTCCATCAGAGGAGGAGTATAACAAGTGATGATATGCTCGGGATCTGGTTGATACTTCTTCAATCTCGATATGTGGAATACATCGTGCATTCCCGCATATTATGTTGGTAACTCGAGTCGATAGGCTAATTTCCCGATCATCTGCAAAATCTTGTAAGGTCCAACATATCTCGGACTCAACTTGCCTCCTTTCTTTGGATTGATCAATCCTTTCCGTGGAGACTGTTGGGAAATTATTTTGTTGATTTTGATGAATGCCATGTAAAACTTAGAATAGGAAGTTGGCACCCCATTTTTGTTGTAAACTGCATTGTAATAAATAGGGCTGGTAGAGTTGAGTTAAGTCGCCTATCCCCGAACATGCGAGAAGACAATCGGAGACTAGAAGGAAGACTTATTTGCAAGGCACGGTGAGTATGGCAGAGAAGAGAAGACAGAACTCGATGAAGGTGCGGTGAGATGCGGTGAGTGAAGTATCATCAAGTCAACTCAAGATAGCCAAGTCTCAATGTTGAAGTGACAAAAGAGTCATCCAATGATTTGGAAGTCGACTCAAGTCACCCGGGATGATAAGAAAATACGGTCAAGTCGAGATAATCGAAAGAGATCTATTGCACAAAAATCAAGAGAATTACTTAAACAAGTAATACTTCCATACGCCTTTCTCGAAGTGCTCACCCCGAAGCGTGCAAGAGGAATAAACCAATGGGAAGCACTGCACTCGTGTCAGAACTCTGAAAAGCTGAAGAAACATTCATACGAGGAAGTTGAAATTCCAAGGACTGCAACAAGACAAGCCAACGACCACAAGTGACTTTCAAAAATAAGCCTATCTCTTCAACGGGCAGATTTTTGAAAGATCACTATAAAAGGCTGAGGAATCACTCTGAGAGAAGGTTACCGACCTGAACAACGAAAATACAAATTAACATTTTGAACTGTAACCAAAAATATACTCAAGTTATTCAAGATCAATCCTCAAGCCTACATTACGAAGGAAATCAATCCAACACTCACCTGTGAAGGAAAGACAACTTCAATCGGTTGAAGATGAATCAATTGAAGAATCAAGGGTCTACATTCCACGAGAGATTGTAGAAAGGTTCAAGGTCGAACCAAGCTTAAGCTATTTGGAGGGCTTCGTGATCAAATCCAAGGAACTTAAGCAAGTGAGTCAGCAGAGAGCAAAGCGCAAATGCGCCTGTGAAGAAAGCCGAGTCGCACGAGAAGCGATTGTGTGACCAAGGCATCTCCAGCATCGAGTCCCAAAGGATCAAGTCGGTGCGTGATCAAGACTTGTATCCGGAGTGTTAACCACTCAGTATATTTGATCAAGATTTAGTGGATTCCTCCAGAGCTGGAGAAGAGAGGAGTAGAAGAATTACCCCATCTTCGAACCTCTATAAAACTTATTGTGTCATTTACATTTCAGCACTTTAATTTCTCGCATCTTATTTTTATATTTTTGATAAATTTGCTATCCAATTGATAATCAATCGAGTACTAAAACTAAGTATCAAAACAAACTTAACCAAATTCAAGGGTATTAAGTCTTCCAATGAAAATAAATCACGCGAGTTAAGTCTTTAGTCAAAACAATCGAGTTACTCTATCGAAACTCAATCCGAGTCATTGAGTGACTAACTCTATTTGATTAACTAACTTAGTGTCCATCAAGACACAAATCGTGAAGTATTAACTCGATCATTTTTAAAAGGACTAAATCGAAAAAGTTGGTAAGGTTTATTCAACCCCCTTCTAAACCTTACACTCACACCCCCTTAGGACCAACACGTGGTATCGAGCGGTTGGTTCATCGAGCCTTCCGCACCGGTTCTTCGAACTAGATCTCCAAATCTTTCAAAGTTTGTTTTAGTACTTAATCTTTCTAAACTCTTTTATTCAAAGAAAGTTATTATCATTGAAGCAAATCGACACGCATCCCTATGTTCACAATTGAAGAATTTGATGATTGGAAAATTTGTATGCGTGCTCATCTATCAAAGATTACACGATGAAATGTGGATAGTGATAGAAGATGGGCCACTCCGGATCTTAAAAGTGAACACACAAAGAAGAGCCGCAGCTGAAGGAGAAGAGGATGCTGCTCCCAGACCAGCTATGGTTGAAAAACCAAGAGCTGAATGGACAAATGATGACAGGAAAAGATATAACTTGGACAATGTGGCCAAGGACATTCTCTACAAAACTTTGGACAAAGCCATGTTCAACAAAATCAAATCATGCAAAACGGCTAAAGAAATCTGGGACAAGCTAACATTAATTTGTGAAGGCTCAGAGCAAATCAAGGAAAATAAACTATCGGTTGCTGTACAGAAATTTGAGAATTTTAAAATGCTCGCAGGAGAGACCTTAGACCAACTGGATGCTCGGTTCACAGAAATTACAAATGAACTATCTGCACTTGGAAAGGAATATACACAGAAGGAAATGTGTATGAAAGTTCTAAAAAGTCTCCCAGCTGAATGGGAAATGAAGGTCATGGCACTGAGACATTCCATGGATCTATCCAAGACATCCAACCATGAGCTATTCTCAGATCTCAAAGCCTACGAATTTGAAATGAGAAGAAAAAGACCAGGAAGAGACAAATTTGTGCCCAAAACAATTTGCTCTAATTGTTAAGGATGGCAAAGAGTTGAGGTCAAAGAAGTCATTGACCAAGAGGAAATAGCCCTGATGGTTAAAAGGTTTAATAAGTTCTTCAATAAGAACTACAAAAGAAGCAAAGGTGAATCCTCCAGAAGACACTCAGCACCCTCCAAGTCAAGGGAAGATAGACCATCCAAGGATGGAAAGAATCGATCAAAAAGTTGAATATCTATGCTGGAACTGCAGGCAACCAGGTCACTATGCCATTGATTGCCCATATCCTGTAGTCAACAAATACAGGAATGAAGAGGAAAGAAAAGTCTTCAGGGAAAGAAGACAGGAAAAGAGAAAGGCAATATTGGCTGCAGAGATCACGAGACAACCAAGTCAAAAACACACAGTGATTCAGAGAGTAGTGAAGTCGACTACTCAAGTGACTACGAAGAAGAAGCCTTGATTTGTCTAATGGCTAAAGAACAAGACCAACCTAACCAGGAAGATGAGGTACACTCTAACTCATCACACTCGAGTCTAGTGACAATGGTGATCGTGATACACACACTGTTCACCCACCGATCTTTATGATTCATTAGGCAAAATGATGAAAGACTTTGAGCACATTAAAACCTCGCACACACTACTAAACGAAGAAAACAGCCTACTCAAAAGCAAAAACTCTCAGCTGACTAAGGAGCTGAGTACTCTAAGTCAAATAGCTGATGAGAATAAAAGTCTAAAAGGCTGAAAATGCTCGATTAATTGCGAAATATTTTTCTGAAAAAGAGGGAGAATGACCTAAAAATGTGATTGCCTCATTCACTAAGGCATCTAAATCATTGGATAACCTTATTATGAGTCAAAGAGAATGTGGAGACAAGACTGGCTTAGGATTTAATTCCTCTGTACTATATCAAGCTCCAAAAGTGATTTTGGAAAAAGGATCTTCAAGCAATGAAGTATCTCTAAAATCCAAAACTCCAAATTGTGCACACACATTCATTCCAAAGCACAAACACAAGCAAACTGGCCTTGGTTATAAAGGAAAAGGAAAAAGCCGATTGAGTGTCTTGAGAGGACATTTGAGAAGAAATCGGTAGGGAGTTCCTCAGCAAACTCCAAATAGGAAATACTCTGTAAAGAAGAAACAGAGCTACCAAAAGTCCCAGAAATTCTATAAAAGAAATATATATAATGGGAATGGTAGAAACTACCCAAGCCAAGCTGATTGGAATAATGTGAACTATCGCCAAAGACTGCGGAATATAAGCCTAAGTGGCAAAGGCCAGAACTCAAAGAAAGGCCATTCCAAAGGTATAAGAGCTTTCATCAAAGACACACATATGCACCTAAGCACTACACTCAAAAATATCATAACTACCCAAAGAAGGCAATTGCTAAAAAACACATACACAGCATACAGACAAAAGAGACAATTTGTATGAACCAGAACCCCAAGCAATTCGCCAAAATTAATTATGATTATGGCATGTTAGATGGCAACCCCTTAGAGTCAAATCATTTGGCTATAGGTTGGTTGAATCATCTTACAATACTAACCCCTCAGACCAGGCAAGTATGGGTACCTAAAACCTAATTTACTTGATTGTAGGTTCAAGGAGCTTAAGTGACAAGGAACATGGTACATGGATAGTGGCATTCCGCACACATGACAGAAATAAGAAAAATTTATCAAAATTCAAGAATATTAAAGGTGCAAAAGTCATATTTGGAGGAAATGAAGCTCCGGGGGAGAAATAAGAGGCATTGGATCCATCAAGAAAAATGGATTAGAAATCACGGATGTTGCATATGTTGAAGGACTCAAATTCAATCTGCTAAGTATTAGCCAACTCTGTGACAAAGGCTAGAATGTTGGATTTAACATGGGAATATGCCAAATCAAGGACATCGAATCCAATGAGGTCGTGTTGCAAGGATGCGACGAAAGAACATGTATGTGGTAGATTGGTCAATCGCAACACCAAGCACTTGTCTACTAGCAAAGAGCACAAATTTGAATCAAAGTTGTGGCACAAAAAGTCGAGTCACCCGAATTTCAAAACTATTAACAAGGTTGCCAAAAGCAGATCTTGTAGAAGGACTTCTAGACTCAAGATACAAGAAGGAAAATGTATATGATGCATGCCGATGGGAAAGCAAATCAAGTCATCATTCAAAGAAAAGACATGTCCATCTTCAACAAGAATATTGCACCGCTACATATGGATCTATTTGGTCCAGTTGAACCAAAGCTAAGCATAAGCGGAAAGAAATACACCTTGGTGGTAGTAGATGACTACTCAAGATATACATGGACAATATTCATGTGTAAGAAGAAAGAAACTCTACGTAAAACTACCACAACGGTGATGAAGAGAATCCAAAATGAGAAAAGTCAAACCATTATCAAAATAAGATCGTGAGAGAACCGAGTTTGTCAATGGTATAATAACTCAAGATCATCAGATTGACAATGGTATTGGTCATGAATTATCACAAAGAAGGACTCCACAACAAAACGGAGTTGCGTAAAGAAGAAATAGAACTCTCAAAGAAGCGATGACCATGTTAGTCAAGCGGGGATGCCTAAAAGATTTTGGGTTGAAGCAATAAACACAGAATGTTATACTCAAAATAGATGCATGATAAACAGACGGTGACAAAGACTCCCTATGAAATTTGGACGGGGAAGAAAGCCAAATGTTGTATACTTCAAAATATTTGGATGCAAATGTTTCATCCATAACAATGGCAAAGATAATTTAAAGGCTTTTGATGCTAAAGCGAGATGAAGGTATCTTCTTAGATACTCAATTTGAAAGCAAAGCCTATAGAGTACTTAACAAGAGGACTATGGTTACGAGAAGAATCCATTCATGTGGTGTTTGATGAGCCAAATGTAAATAGAGAAGACATTGAAGAGTCGGCGGATAAGTGAATCAACCAACCATGCGTAAGAGTCCTATCTTCAAGTCAAGCCGGAATTATAAACTCGGATGAAGATGAGATAGTTGAGTCTCAAAACAACTGGAAAATTTGCGGTTAAGTTATGATGAGAGTGTTGATCAAAATAACACAAATGCAAGACGATCGAATCCACTAACTTACTCCAACCTCGATGTAAGATGGCCGAGAGACCATCCACCGTAACTAATCATTGGAGATGTAAAAGAAGGAGTGAAAACCAGATCCGTAACTCAACAAGAAGCAATGTTTACTTGTTTCATCTCACAAGTAGAGTTTCAAAGATGTGTCACAAGCGTTGGATGACACACATTGGATTCAAGCCATGCAAGAAGAGTCTGAATCGTTTGAAAGAAATAAAGTATGGGAATGGTTCAAAGACCTACCCATCAAAATGTTATTGGCACTAAATGGGTGTTCGAAACAAGATGAACGAGGAAGGTTCTTACGGGGTAAGAAACAAAGCAAGATTGGTAGCCAAAGGATATTGCCAAGAAGAAGGAATAGATTTTGATAAAACTTTTGCCCGTAGCAAGATTGAAGCTATAAGGATGTTTCTTGCCTATGCATGCAACTCACAAGAACTTTATCCGTATATCAAATGGATGTAAAAAGTGCATTTCTTAATGGTCATTTGGAAGAAGAAGTGTATGTTGAACAACCTCCAGGATTTGAGAGAAGACTCTTGGAGATAAAGTATACAAGCTCAAGAAAGCTCTATATGGATTAAAACAGCACCCAGAAGAGCATGGTATGATACATTGTCACAATTCTTGATTTCGAGAATAGATTCACAAAAGGTAAAGTGGATAGAACACTCTTGAGAATTCAAGATAGGAAAAGCATAACGCTTGTTCAAATATATGTGGATGGCATCATCTTTGGATCTACAAACAAAGAGTCGTGTGATAAATTTTCAAATCTCATGCAAAGCAAATTCGAAATGAGCATGATGGGAGAGCCGACATTCTTCATTGGACTTCAAGTGAAACAATCGAAGGATGGAACCTTCATAAGTCGGACAAAATACACCAGAGATTTAATGAAGAAATTTGATATGGAAGAGAAGTCTTTCAGAAAATACCAATGAATACATCGGTCAAAATGGATATGGATGCGAAATGAAAGCTCGTAGATCAAACAAGATACTGAGCACTTATTGGATCATTGCTCTATCTTACAAAGAAGGAGAGCCGACATCACCTTTTCTTTGTAGGTGTATGTGCAAGATTTCAATCTGCTCCAAAAGAAAGCCACATGATCGCAGCCAAGAGGATCTTGAGATATTTGAAAGGAAGCCAAGAAGTTGGCTTATGGTATCCTAAGGAAGGTTGATTCAAACTAATTGGCTATTCGGACTCGACTATGATCTTTGGATGCGAGTTGATAGGAAGAGTACCTCGGGCACATGTCAAATGCTTGGAAAAGGCTAATTTCGATTCAAAGAAGAAGCAAAATTCAATAGCCACCTCCACTGGTGAACGATAATACATAGTCATTTGGCGCTTGTTGTGCCCAAGTCTTATGGATGAGACAAAGAATTGAGAGACTATGAGGTTGAAGAAAAGGAAATTCCAATTATGTGTGATAACATAAGTGCGATTGCAATCACCCAAAACCCCGTGTTACATTCAAGAACGAAGCACATTGATGTCGATATCACTTCATAAGAGATCATGTTGAAAAGAAAGACATCACTTTGGAATATATCCCTACCGATAAGCAATTAATGACATATTCACAAAACCGTTATGTGAATCAAGATTCAAGAACTCAAGCATGAGTTAGGGTTAATTGAGCCAGGATAACACTCTTAAGACTCAAAGAAAAGAGATGAAACTCGAAAAGAGGAAAAAGAGTGAACTCTTAATCAGCTAAGTAAATCAGCCGTATCAAAAAGTCAGTTGTACCATGTTAGCTGACAGCTGAGTATTTACATGCGAAGAGAGAAAATTAAATCAGCTAAGGGACAGTTCGAGTCATTTATGAGTAAAATGACAAAAACGCAATCGTTTTTACTAAGCGGGAATGTTTTTAAGAATGACGCCAAAGATAATTATGACGCGTACGATCAAAAGTCGCACACAAAGCCCATGATTGGATATAAATCTTTGCCGCATTAAATGCGAGAATCGAAATGCTAATCGGCGTGCAAGATCTAAGCCGTTGATTTTGATCACATTTCAAAAAAAAAAAAAAAAAAAAAACCCACCCGCACGTCCTTTCATGAACCATACATAAACCCTTTCGTCCATTTCTCTCTCACTTTACCGAAAACTGTTCAATCTCTCTCTCAAAAACCCTATCAATCCTCGGATCATTTTCTAAGTTTCGTTCGGTAAAAATACCGGGAAATGGCATCCACTCATGATTTTGTCAAACTAGGAAAGCAAATCCACACCGGTCACTTTGTGGATTTCAAGGTATGATCAAACAGGGATCCAACGACGCCCGTGAAGAAGATCGCCGAGAAACTAGAAACGCCTGGGGTGAAACCATTTCTCGACGATGGAGTTTCCGATGACCTATGTGGAAGAGGTCGCACAGTTCTCACGTGAACGCCGAGGTTCACGATGAGGGCATCAAGTCCTCTGTTCATGGAAAGGAGTTCACCATTATCGCCAAGGATCCGCGAACATCGCTTGTTGCCGCGGAAGGAGCACCGGAAATTAATGAAGCGATGTTGACCTGGCCTTTGCTTGGAAGGAAGTAGCCATGACCGATTGTCGTGGCCGAGAAAGTAGTCTACACGCTAATAAGAGGTCAGTTGAAGGAGGACTACCACAAATTGTTAGATATCGTTGCCAAATGCATAGACATCAAATTTATGACTTTGACCAACCGTCCCAAAGCAAAGTTGATCGTGAATGGCCGTGATCATTGAAGAAAAGAAAGTGAACTAGCCGAGTTTGTCTACGCAGACTCGCGAGAATGTTGGGAACAAATCCTTCAAGGAGGATGGAACATTTGGAGGTTCCCTCGGGACACGGCCTGGTGGTTGGCCGAATGATGGAAGTAAAGAAAATCCCTCTTCGACATGGAAAGGCGTTCCATGTAAACAAGAGGATGTTCCAATCAAACCTCTCTCGGCGCATGAGAAGAGAGCTTACGCTAAGAGAGCTAACACGAGTGATGGGGAAACAACACTCAAGATACAAAGTTGTCTCCTCCGCTCCAAAAAGGTTTACGCCCGCAGCTGCTAAGAAGATTGATGCCCCTGCAAAGAAAGAAAAAGAAATCGCTCCCGCCCGCAGCCGTGTCTCCCGCCCCGCAGCCGCAGCAGAGAAGGAATCTCAAATACCTTCTCCGGTCGTCAAGAAAATGAGAACTGATAAGCCAAGACGGCCAGCTCCTCGTAAGAAGACGACAAAGACGGCCCCCGCCGCCCATGACTCAGAAGAAACCTTGTCTGAACCAGAAATCCCTCTGGTTCAAACAAAACGAAGAAGACGAATTTTCAAGCGTTCTGAGCTTGAGAAACCGGCTGAGTCAGCCACTCAGCTAGAGAAGATACTCCGAGACTCGCTGGAGAAGTAGAGTCTCCGGATGTGATTGATGAAAGCGCCAAGTCTGCACGAGGCCGATCAACAAAGGCAACTCAAGACCCAGTGCAGCATGAACAACTAAGGAACAAGGAATGGCCGAGACAACCGAATCACTGTTGACAGGGTTGCTTCTCCACCGTAATGCAGGCCAAGATGTCGAACAATGAAGTCTGCTACCCCTAATCCCTGGAAACAAGGGCCAACAAGGGAATGATAAGACGATGTAATCATGTACTCTCCATTGTATCCAGACATCCAAAATCGTCTGAGAGAGTGGAGAAAATGGAAGCTGAGCCTATCCAGTGCAGTTTGAATGTCCGAGTTCATTCTTGAGGAAGAAGAACTCTTGATTTCTTGAGGTGGACACAAAGATCGCAAGCCCTTGACGAGGATAATTGCATCAACATACTACAGATTCGAAAAGAAAACAAACGGGCTAAAGCAAAGCTGAGGACGCAGAGGCACGTGAGAAGGCTAGCATATGCCCTCTCACCGCACCACCGATCATACACACTCTCACTTTGATGTCCTATCGAAAGTGATGAGGATCCGATCTTGTTGTCGCTTACGAAGAACTGCAAATGCAGCGAGCAATGCAGAATCCAGAATCCTTCATGAGCAAAGAATGATGGAGGACCAGAGAGTCCTCCAAATCACGGTGGAGATAGACCCGATGGGGAGTGGTGCAAAGATATTGCAATCAAGTTGTCGCGCCACCACTTCCCAGCTCATTCGGAGGAAGGTGTTAAGGGAAATGGCGATGAAACTGGGACTGTGGGGACCCCAGTCGAGCCAACCCCTAATAAAGGTGTCTCACCACCTGCCCCAACGGCTGAATACTCAGTGGGAACAAAGCAGGGAGTCCGAGACGAGTGACCCCATTCCAAGTCACTCACCGGTGGTGTGCCACCGAGGGGAAAACTCCTCCACCGCAGCAAGGTCGGAGGATCTTTGCAGGTGACTCCACAATGAATCTCGGAGGCGAAGTGGAGAAGGAACAATCACAAAGTACACAACAAGTTGTCATCAACAAGGCTCAAACAGTTGAGATTGTCTCGGTGAGGTGCCAACTTCTCTCGAAGGCCAATGACGCTGGCCGACGCATCGAGGCACGAGGAAGGAAGCGCCCGGGAGTTAACACTGGCGATGAAAGTGCAATCCATGGAGTTGAGACTCCAATGGATGCCACCTCGAGAAGACCCCAAGACAACTGAGCATCGCCGAAAGGGATGTCCAGGCCTCACTGCAGAGAGACGCAGGGGTAATGAAGGCCAACGGGAGGTTGAGACTTCCCGGGGTAGAGACGCTGAAGCACAGAACATTCCTCCTGCTATCATTGATCCATCAGAAAAGGAGATAAGTGCCCTTCACGATTCCCAGGATAATCCTGATGTAACCTTTCTGGGATCGGAAGGAGACGATGAAGCTGAGTCAACTCCCGTGACTGATCCAAAAGACTCAGCTGAGGATGTTCCAACCACGAGTAAGTCTAACCCCAAGACTACTCGCCAAACATTCAACTTTGATGATGAGCCACCCATGGAAATCTCATCATCGTCCGATGACGCTTCTGATAAGGCCGAGGACCAGTCCACTAATTTGGATAAACCAGCTGAGACCAACGAAGCTGTTGAGACAGCTGAGGCTCAGCAAGCTGGGTTGACTTCACAATGCACCACAATCGAACCAGAGTCCACTGCGCAGGCTCCCCAAGCTGCAGCAGGATCGACTTCACAGAGGACTTCACGAGCACCACTTATCATTGAACAGATTCCAGTTGCCCGTGATGATCCCTTTGTAGAATCATTTCCCTTCTCTCTGGAGGTACCTGACCTCCCTGAAGAATCAGACAGAGATCGCGAGCGCTTCCACAAACTCCGATCCTGTTATTCCATCGACACAATTGTTCCAACCGACTATGACTTTGACAAGCTTGGCCACCAAACAGAGGTGACAGCTGAAATTCGTGACGTGTTCAAAGCCTTATTTGCTGAGGTTGAACGGATGGAGAGGCACCAGGCCTCACTGGACATGAGGCTGGATAACAGAGACGCCAACCTCACTGATTGATGCGAGGCATCATAGTCGAATCCGTGAGTGGTGGCAACAACAAACAGGTATGCGTGTGGAAATGTGCTCGATACTTCAAGACATTGTTCAACAAGTTGTTTCCGGCGGGCCGAGAATGTCGATGCCAAGTCAAAGTTGCAAGAGCACATTGAACAAATGCATGAATCTCACACTACCGAGATCAAGCTGCTGCGTGAACATAATAAGAACGAACTCTGCGTGTGGAAGAGAACATGGATCGAAAAATTCAGTCTCCTCATGGCCGAAATGAAGTTGGTCACACAATCCAACGCCACTCGCTCCGAGTTCCGTGTAGCATACTCCGCAGAGATTCGGCGTAACTCAACCATCACCGACTAGACTTCTTACTTGCTAGCTTATTTCCGGGGTTCTCTCTCCTTTGATGATGCCAAAAAGGGGGAAGAGGAATACCAAGGCGTGAAGGATCCAAGGCCGAGAAGGGAAGCAGATGTGAAAGGAAAGCAGTGAGGAAGTAATAAGAGAGAAGAAAGGAAGTCTTTGGGGGAAGGTTGAAAGATGTGACCTTTATGATTGCTAAAACCCCTCAACAAGGTCTTGTCACGGTGATATTATTAGCAAACTCCAAAGTGACTCGCCACTCCAACACTGTTGTACCTATGGCTAAAAAGAGAAAAAGATTGAAGCAGTGATGAAGGAAGTGGAAGGAAGGATGGATGCCCGAGTTATGGATATTCTCAAGCAATATGGAGGCATTCCGATAGACAGAGACACCTATGCATTTGAGATGCGGAGGAACCGAGCCAAGATCAGTTGATGAATTCAAGACGCCGCATCTCAAGGATACTTCGCAAATATGTCCATGGCTCAAGCCGGGATTTTATCTTGGGAAAAGGGTCTCACACTATGTGAAGAAACCGACAGACAAATGCCAGACCATTGCGAGACACTCCGGTCACTCCGCCGATCACTCACCGAGAAAAGAAGACCCAAAGACAAAGATACGCCCAGAGGAAAGGAAAAGGAAGAAGCAGTGTGGTGGAAGAGGTTTCGCACTCCAGGCCTCCGCCCAAAAAATATTGAGTATATAGATCCAGGCAAGAAAGGAGGGATCTCTCGGGTTGGATTTGAAGTAGCCAACCCGCAAGTGGCTAAGAAGAATGTTGAGTATGTGAAGAAAATTGAAGAGGAAAATAAAAGACAAACTCGGCTATGGGAGGAAAGACAAGAAAGATCGAGAAGAGATGAAGCCGCGAGAAAAGGCGTATGAAAAAGAAGAAGCGCGGCCAAGATGAGAAAAAGAGAATAAGATCGAAGATGACAGAGTCAAGAAGATGAAAGAAGGAGGCGCGAAGGAGATGAAGTGTTGCTGTCCACCCCTTCATGTATTTTACTATGTAAATACACTCTATGTAAGTGTTCTGTACACTGAATAAAATTGTACAATTTCTATACTTGTGTAGATATAGAACAACATGGTTAGCTTAAGCTCCGTTTAAACTCTGATACATTTTTGTTGGTTTAAGCTCTGATACACCTTGTAAACAGCTATGTAAAGAACAAGAATGTTATGATCAATAAAGGATCGATTCTAAACATACATTATGTGGTTCTACATTTGCCTGTATGTATCTTTGCTGTTTAATTATTGATGTATGTTTTAAGTTTTGGCATCATCAAAAAGGGGGAAATTGTTGGGAAATTATTTTGTTGATTTTGATGAATGCCATGTAAAACTTAGAATAGGAAGTTGGCACCCCATTTTTGTTGTAAACTGCATTGTAATAAATAGGGGTGGTCGAGCTGAGTTAAGTCAGCTATCCCTGAACATGCGAGAAGACAACTGGAGACTAGAAGGAAGACTTCGCCGCAAGGCAAATTTGAGTATGGCAGAGAAGAGAAGACAGAACTCGATCAAGGTGCGGTGAGATGCGGTGAGTGAAGTATCGTCAAGTCAACTCAAGATAGTCAAGTTTCAATGTTGAAGTGATGGAAGAGTCATCCAATGATTTGGAAGTCGACTCAAGTCACCGGGATGATAAGAAAATGCAATCAAGTCGAGATAATCGAAAGAGATCCGTTGCACAAAAATCAAGAGAATTACTTAAACAAGTAATACTTCCATCTCGCTTTCTCGAAGTGCTCCGCACGAAGCGTGCAAGAGGAATAAACCAATGAGAAGCACCGCACTCGTGTCGAACTCGAAAAGTCAAGAAACATTCATACGAGGAAGTTGAAATTCCAAGGATCGCAACAAGACAAGCCAAGCGACCACAAGTGACTTTCAAAAAAAAGCCTATCTCTTCAACGGGCGATTTTTGAAAGATCACTATAAAAGGTTGAGAAATCACTCCGAGAGAAGGTTACCAACCCGAACAACGAAAATACAAATTAACATTTTGAACGTAACCAAAAATATACTCAAGTTATTCAAGATCAATCCTCAAGCCTACATTACGAAGGAAATCAATCCAACACTCACTTGTGAAGGAAAGACAACTTCAATCGTTGAAGAGGAATCATTTGAAGAATCAAGGGTCTACATTCCACGAGAGATTGTAGAAAGGTTCAAGGTCGAACCAAGCTTAAGCTATTTGGTGGGCTTCGTGATCAAATCCAAGGAACTTAAGCAAGTGTTTGTAGTAGCAAAGCATTGCACTGCCTGTGAAGAAGCCGAGTCGTCGACGAGAACCGGTTTGTGTGACCAAGGCATCTCAAGATCGAGTCCCAAAGGATCAAGTCATTGCGTGATCAAGACTTGTATCCGGATTTGTTAACCACTCGTATATTGATCAAGATTTCTTAGTGGATTCCTCCAGAGTGGAGAAGAGAGGAGTAGAAGAATTACCCTATCTTGAACCTCTATAAAACTTATTGTGTCATTTACATTTCAAAGACTTTAATTTCGTGATCTTATTTTTATATCTCACGATAAATTTGCTATCCAATTGATAATCAATCGAGTGCTAAAACTAAGTATCAAAACAAACTTAACCAAATTCAAGGGTGTTAAGTCTTTCAATGAAAACAAATCACGCAGTTTTAAGTCTTTAGTAAAAACAAGTGAGTTACTCTATCATCAACGGCTACTCAGTCCATTGAGTGACTAACTCTTTGATTAACTAACTTAGTTGTCCATCAAGGACACAACCGTGAAGTATTATCTCTCGATCATTTTTAAAAGGACTAAATCGAAAAGTTGGTAAGGTTTATTCAACCACCCCTTCTAAACCTTACACTCACACCCCTTGTGACCAACACTCTATCTATTCGCTCATGCTTAAGTTGAAATGTGTTTTCTTGTACAAAACAATACGGTCCACACGAGCGTGTCCACCACTCTACAAATAATATGAGATGGTTAGATAAAAATTGAATTAATAAATATTTAAATGAGAACTTGAATACTTACAAGTTGTTGAACGAAGGACTTGGAACCACCACATAATGATTAAAAGGCATTTTAGCCCGATTCGCAAAGATTTTTAATGACCGATCCTATAATGAGAACAATAAATGCGTTGATTTAGCTAAAACTTGTAATTTAAAAACATAATTCTTAACTTAAATTTATCACTCTCAAACAAAGTGCACATGGAATTTCAGTCTTTTCATTAGTGCAATATTTCTCCGGCATTTTCTCCAATCGCTACTCCCATGGTAGATCAAGAAGTTTCTTGTAATAAATATGCATCTTTGTTATGTTAAAAATGTATATGCTACCAATAATTTAATTAGTCTCATCCCACTACTTAATTGGCAAATTTGGGATCTTTGCTAAAGTCCGCTTCAAAGCATCTCTATAATAATAGATAAGAAAGTGGTTATCTTTAGAAGATTGTTAAACATTACTAAAGTTTTCAGGGGAACAATATACCATTTAGACACATGAATGCTCGAATATTACAGCTAGCAAGACTTGTTAAAAGGATACGCACAATAGTATGGCATCGACTACTATGAGACTTTCGCTCCAGTAACCAGACTCGACATGATACAAGCAATTATTGCATTAGCATCTTAGAAACAATGGAAGATATGTCAGCTCGATGTGAAGTCGGCATTCCTTAATGGTTATCTTGAAGAAGAAATCTATGTCAAACAACCTCAAGGATTCGTGATACATGGTAAAGAAGACAAAGTTCTCAAACTTAAGAAAGTACTATATGGATTAAAACAAGCCCCACGAGCCTGGTATAGCAGAATTGACGACTACCTCTTTGAACTTGGATTTAGGAGGAGAGGGAGTGAGCCAACACTATATATCAAAATCCAATGTTCGAACGATAAACTTATTGTCTCTTTATACGTAGATGATATCATATTAACAGGAAATAATGAGAATATGATTATAGAGTTCAAAGAAGACATGAAGACATTCGAGATGACTGGTTTAGGCCTGATGCAATATTTCCTTGGTATCGAGATACATCAAAGAAGAGATATGATTTTTATCTCACAAAAGAAATACACATAAAACTTACTTAAAAGGTTCACGATGGAAGGATGCAAGACTGCAACAACTCCACTTGACAACAGTAAGTCGGCCAAAAAGGAAGATGGCTCAACGAAGGCAGATAACTCACAATATCGAAGTCTAATTGGAAGCTTACTCTATCTAACAACAACTCGGCCCGACATTAAGTACGCAACTAGCTTCATATCAAGATTCATGCAGAATCTGAGTCAAATTCATGACAGAGCAGCAAATCGAGTACTCTGATATCTGCAAGGAACAAAGAACTATGGCATTTGGTATGAATATATGCCTGACTCAAAACTAAAGGGCTATACTGGCAGCGATTGGGTAGGGTCAATCGACAACATGAAAATTACATCAGGCTATGTATTCATATTGGGCTCAGGAATATTTTCTTGGGCATATAAAAAGCATGTAACAATCGCACAATCATCAGCAAAAAAATGGCGGGTCGTTCTCCTATAATTTAAGGGTCGTCGATGCGAAACGAAAAGGGGGCTCTTTATATTCATGTAAAAAAAAACTATTAAAATAATGAGCATTATATTTCCATTTGGACGATTCTACTAGAAAAAAAGAGATACTTTAATATCATTACATCATAGATTTAAAGGGGAAAATTATCAATATATTAGTCATATAAAATCGATCTCCTCTCGGTTTGAAATTGATTCCGCTTTAGGTAAAAAAATAAAAAAATTGTAAGTATGGAGGATTGAACACACATCCTCGGTCAATTAGAATAGAGCATGAACCATTGCGCCTACAAGGTCCGCCTTGGTAAAAAATAATAAAACAGACATTGTATCGGGAGGCTCGAACACGTGACCACAGGCATGGATGAGAGGATCGAGACCGATGCGCCACAGAGTTCTTTAATGCAAATTGGTGTTCTTTATATTACATATACAAATATTATTAAACCATTAAATTAATATAAAAATCGGGGCTCGGGAAGCAGCAACAATCGCACAATCGCACATGAAAATTACATGGCTATGTATTCATATTGGGTTCAAGAATATTTTTGGGCATCTAAAAAGCGGGCAACAATCGCACAATCATCAAGAAAAAAGCGAGTATATGGCAAAGAACAATGTCGGTCAAGCAATATAGTTGAAGCACATACTTGAAGACATGGGAGAACTACAAGACAAAGCAACAAAATTTACTGCGATAGTAAGTATGTGATAGCAATGGCAAAAAATCATGTGTTCCACAACAGAATTAAACACATCAAAATCAAGTATCATTTCATTCGGGAAGCAGAAGCAAACAATGAAATTGAGTTAGAGCATTGTAAGACCCAAGAACAACTAACTGATATTTTAGAAAAAGCACTACCACGAGGAAAGTTCGAGACACTATGAGATATGATAGGATCACAGAAATATGCACTAAGAAGGAGTATTAAAAATTGGTGCACATTTCTAGATTATTCTAGTTATGAAATTGTATTAGTAAAAAGAAAATTCTAGAATTTAATTGTATTGTAAACTAGAAAAAAATCCAGATAATGCATTGAATGAAAAATCTAGACCAAAGGTTGTAAAACAAGAAAATTCTAGAACAAACAATTTTGGCCACAAACTAAGTCGGCTATAGAGGAGTGAACCGACTTGGTTAAACTATAAATAGGCCAAAGAGTCATTTGAAATGTAAAGAAAACAATGAAGGCAATAAATAATTAAAACTTTCCATTTCTATTGGCCTGCAACTTTAAGAAATTATCATACAACTATAATTTTATATTTCTACCCACTAAATTCTATATTTAGTATCTATATTTCTAAAATTATTTCCATCATGACAGGAGGTTGGTTTTTTTTATGTAAAACATGGAACAAAATATATACCACGTTGTATACCGACGAAATACTGACTAACAAGTTGATGTCTGCGCCACCAATCTTGTTGCTATCAATGGGGAGTTGGGGCGAATTTTCCGACGAATAACCATAACTATATCCGTCAATATTCCATGTTAGTAATCTATCACTATTTTTGTTTACAAAATTTGTCGTCGGTATCAGCCAACAACTCCAACATAACAAGAAAGATAATATGAAAGATAATATGAAAGATACCAAGAAGGATAAGTACTTTTACATCAGACAATATTAACAAAATGAAAAGTGCTGTTAAATATAAGTTGAAAATAAAATTAACAAAATAAATACCACAAAATCAATAACAATTCATATTGTCATAAACAAATTTCAAGATACAAGTTAAATATAAAATAGAAATAAATATTAGGTCCACAAACAAAAAAAAGAAATACAAAGACTATATCTGTACGTATGAACTATTGCAATGAATTGATCTTAACTTAACTATGAACTATTGCCCCAGAAAAAAAAAAAAAACTATGAAATATTGCTTAATTAATCCTATTTTACTGAGATAATTGAATTGAGAGCTTAACTTACTCAACTTAATTGGCTATATGCACTTCGTTTTCTCTTGGGCCTCGTGTTCTGAATGGGGCACAAAAGACTATTATGGCATGGAACAAATTTAATCTCTAACGACAATTTACTTTCTTCAAATTCTTCAAACGTCTTCTCACAAGGGCTATATACCACAAATCTTGTAGCGTCTAATCTTATTAGAATCTTATTTTCTACAAAACATAGTGGCTTAAACCACGAAATTGGCGTCTTTACATTCTCAACAATCATCAACTCCTTCCAAGAATTGTTGTCTCTGCCCTTTTCTTTTATCCAAATTTGAATGTCATATCTGATGCGATGATACAAACATAAGCAGCCTCTCAAACAAACCAAATAATACCGATCATTGTCGTTCACGTTTTTCGGCCTCTCCAATATCCTGAAATTGTCGTCCCTTGCATCAAAATATATAATTTCTCGACTATTGTAACTCTTTGTCGCTCGACTATAACTATTTGCCGAAGCCGAAACCCAATAGATCGCTCCATCTACAGCGACCCCTCCTGATTCAGTGCTCCTCCCGACAAGACTGTCGGATAATTCTTTTCGTTTCGTCCAGGACTTGTTCTTACATGAATAAACAACATAATACTTTTTAGAAGCAACAACAACCTTAAAATCGTCGATTGTTGTATCATGACAAATCCCGTGTTTCATCGTCATGTACTCGTCAAACTTATATGGAAACCAAATCATGGCCTTCGTTCGAGTGGACGGATTCCATAAAGTATATGTCCTGTACGAACTGGTTAAAAGCATCACGCTGTCACAAGTACATAAAACGCGTTCCCCACGAAAAGGGCAATTTAGTTCCGCTTCGATTTGAAATTTCAGACCTTCCAATCTAACCAAAGAAAACCGGTCTTCACCATGTTCGGTTGATTTCTTACGTAGAAATAGAATGTGCGAGTCCGAATGCTTCGATTCGTGGAGATGCATTCTGACGAACCATAGATCTGAGATCATAGTATTCCATGACTTGGAGACGGATTTGAATCTAAGCAGATCCTTGACTGATAATCTTAATAGGATAATTCGAATAATATCATATGGAAGGTTTGATACTGTATCCTCTTCTGGAGCCATGGCTGATTTCTCCATGTTTTTAGAGTATGTAAGAGTTTGGAGGCGTGGCCTTTTTCATAATTGAGGTTTGTAATTGCAGTGTATATATGTTCGTCGGTAAAATTATTTTTAGATTTTCAATTTATAACTTTGTCCTTATAAGTTGGGAAAATTGGAGATTTAGTCCTGTAAAAGTTTATCTGTGCAAATCTCACGTTCACGCAGGCCGTAGCATTCAATTTGGAAATGGGTTCATTACAAAAAATACCCTTGAAGGTTTGACCTAATTACAAAGAAAACCCAGTTAAATTTCAAAATTACAAAAAATATCCCTGAGATTTTATTGTGTCTAACATTACCCCTTCATAAGCAAAAAATATTTCAATGGACCCCCTTATATTTATAAAAATATTGTAGTTAGCCTCTTAATGCTAACACTAAATCATATCTCAAGGATACCTTTTGTAATTTTAAAAGTTAGCTGGTTTTTTTTTTTTTTTTTGTAATTAGGTTAAACATCAGGGGGTACTTTTTGTAATTATCCCTTTGGAAAATGGGAAAATTGCTTACTTGAGTCTTATGTGGAGTTTGAGCGGGGAAAAAGACCAATTTCGTATTGATTAGGGCATATGTGGCATTTTCGTTTTTTACAATTATCTTATTATTTTTCCTAAATTTTCTTCTTGGACCCAATCTCACTCACTCACCCATAAAAATAAGTAATTATTTATTTTTTTAACATGAAATTATCAACATTTAAAATTATTTTATAAGTATATAATGGTAAGAATATTAAACAATGTTTAAATTATACTAGCTTTTTCTTGCCAAACAATAATAAAATACTGTTTTATGAATTTATTTACATTCATGTTCAAGAATGTTGCAGACAAGAGAAGGGTCGTTGGCGGTACCCCTTGGTTGTTCACACTAATGAACCTTGATATTCCATCTCGTAAATTGACTCATAAGTTCATGTGGGCTAAAAATCATTGCATCAAACCTTCTCCATCTAATGAAAATTGAAATAAGAAGTTACCGCGTCAATGCTTTTTCTCACTATGTTTAATTTTTTTTTCCTTTTGAGTAAATTATGGGAGGGGAGAGAGCTAGTAGGGAATCGAACACAGACACATGTATGCGTTTTGGTTTTACAAATGTTTTACCGCTAGACTATCAAGTGATTCTCACTCAAGGTTATGCCTAGCAATTTTCCCCAAAGTAATATCATTAGGTGTCTAGATCCCATAATATATCACATTCAAATCATATATTTATCAAGACATATCCTCATATTCTTTGAGTCTCACCATATCGAGGCATTATAATCTCTAAATCACGGATTTTCTAAATCACCTAACGTCCAAATAGAGGAATATTCGGATATCTTAACACTATAACAGCCCAAAAGAGTTCAAATATTCATCCAAGATTCAACTTAGGTCATCTAGTAGCGGTACCCAATCCAAGGTCGAGGAACCTATCCACCGGTCGCCTCGGTGTAAGTTTCTATCTTACTAGCCGAGCTCGATACCATAACTGTCACGCCCCAAACGCGACGCGACGGCGATCAATCACTTAAAGAAATAAACCCAACATTCTAGAAAACGATGCAATAATCCCAAGTGAAACAAGGTCTAAAGCAAATGAAAACTACAAGTACATCACGATTACAAATACATCCCAACAACCAAATAGCTACGGTCGAACTAGGAAATAAAGTACACATCATATCACCGACTTAAGCTTAAGTGTCAAAGGGTCCTACGCCCTTAAATTACGAAATTAATGCAAAAGAAAATAAAAGAGTCCAACAAAGAGAAAAATAAAAAAAGCGGTCCGGCCAAAGAACATAGATATCAATAGGAAGTAAGTCCAACAAAGCGGAGTACAAGAATTCAATCGAGGAAGGTTCAGCTTCTTCGACAAAGTCATCTTCTAAGGTTAGAAAACAGGAGGGGATGAGACGTAAATCTCGATGGATGGGGTGATTGTGTGCAAGTGTGGCGATATGTATATAGTTAATGCGAGAAATTTAGTTGTATAAAAACGCGTGAGAGATGATGCATAATTTCATACACGATTCACAATCGTCGTGATAAATATATTTAAGTAATATACTTATACGATTAAGAAAACGATTCGTGATCAAGCGGCACTATGGTCAGCAGGCAGGAGGATTGCGACGGATTTGTAACGCCAATCCTATGCAAGACAAGTAAGCGATTGCGTCACGGATTTGTAGCGCAAAACCTATGCAATACAAGTAGCGGTTGCGTCACGAATTTGTAGCGCCAACCAAATGTGTCCGATTAACTCTTAATCGTGTGGATCGATGCCGGTGATCCCTTCGTTCTTCCTTGTAACTCCCGAGCAAGATGGTCAAGACTGTCACCTTATCGCTCCACGAGCAAAGACAAAATCCACAAAGTGGATCTAAAGAAGGCTCGGATTTGTCATAATCATGATTATACCTCACGCACTACGACCCGCTTCCTCTTGGACAAACTCCATCCCTCGATTTGCGGGATTAGGGACGATGGGACCAGGAGAGTGGAATAGCGGTGATTTTGCCGGTTCCATCCCCCGATGTATCCACTCCGACTATGAGCTCGACACACCAAATTGACTCGGACAAAGAAATTAAATACACGTTCGGGTAGTCAACCGGCAAAATGAGTATATTGATTCGGGAAGTAGTTCATGAAAAGTTTTCAAAATTTGTGTAAGGTAATTATGGCATTGGCGGAGTTATTTGGATGAAGATGATTATCGGGAGGATAACCAATCTTCGATATCTTGAAAGATTAGGTGGAACATAAGTCCGTTATAGATTCAAAGCGCAAGACGAGGAAGTCGCCCCACGATCGCGTATTAATCGGTCAAGACGATTCGATCAATCAAGGGATTTTTGAAAAAATAAAATATTTTAATCAATAAGTAAAGTCGAGGGTCCAGTGGTTGTTTCTTTAAAATAAAAATAATTCGAGTTAGGTCCTTGTAAAAACCAATTCTTTTGGGGTTAAAAATTGAATAAATAAATGTCCCGACCTTGAAAAATTATGAGGTCAGTTCCTAAATTCTCTAAATTGTTCAAAGATTTAGGTTTTTAAAGTTTGAGGTCGAGTTTTTATAAAATTCTCACATTAGCCCCAAATTTGTTAAAATTGCCATTTCGGTCCCTAAGTTTAAAATAATTGGAACTCACAACCCGGAAGGGCTTTTAATGTGATTCCAGTTGAAAATTGTCACTAAGGTCAGTGGGATATTGGGACAAAAACATTTTTAAAAAGAAATAAGTATAGGCCCCTTAACTTTTGAAAATCTCATTTTTGTCCCATTTTGAAATAATTGCCTTTAAGACTTTTAGGGGTCCGATTATTATGAAATTTGAACCTTGGGTCCAAAATATCATTATATAATAGTTATATTAGTATTTTCAGGTGCATGGACTGCATAAATCCTGGAAATTTCATTTTGGTCCTCTATTTTAATCTTTTACAATTTGGTCCCTCAAGTTTTATAAAATTACTTTACAAGCTCTAAACACTTGGATTTTTAGAATACACTTAAAATATGTTATTTCCAGTCCCTTAAGAGTTAAAATTTCAAATTTTAAAATTAGGGTCTGGTACAATTTTGAAAATTACAAAATAGCCCCTAAACTTCTAAAATTTTACAATCTAGTCATTGGGCTTTTAAGGGTTGATTTTGTTTATCTAAAAACTCTTAAAACTTTATTAAAATGTCAAAACATAATTTTTGAACCTGAGCTCAGTCCCAAAAATCGAAAATTACAGAGGGGTCCCTTAAGTTTTTTATTCTTGCAATTAAGTCCACCAACTTTCCATTTTTGCATTTTAAGTCCAAAAGTTAAAATTTAATCAATTATGCTCGACTTGTCCAGGTTATAAATCATTCAAAATATATATTTCACGAGTCATACACATACATATCCTTCTCATACAAAATTTCATCAAGTATAACAATAAAGTGTACATGTATGCCCTATTTTTCGATAAATCGCATTTTTGAGCAACACTTGAGAACTTTTCCAATTTGATACAAGAAAATATCATGCAATACATAATATATATCTCAAGTGCTCAAAATCAAAATACTACATGTATTTTTAAGTAAAACACCTAGAAGTTGAAAGGATTTTTCCACCCACCTTAAAGATTGATTTGTTGGTGAAAAATGGACTAAATCACTCTTGATGAAGAAGTGACTTAGGTCAGCCCCTAAGTCAAGGAATATCAAAAAAATATACGAGTTAGAAAAATGAGGTTAAAAATTTAAGGAAAGGAGAAAGAGGTGAAAAATATTGGTAAAACTACACTTACCTTGTGTAGTAGATGAAATGAGACTAGTAGAGGTCTCAAAATGGGTCTATTTGCTCACTTTTAAAACAACTCTTAAGGTCAGCCCCTAAAAGTCCAAAAATGAAAATGGAGTATCAAAATTTTGGAAAATAGAAGAGAAGAAGAAAATGTACTAAAAATCTCATTTCTTACCTTCTAGTCCAAATTCCTTCACAATTTCTTGAGGTCTAGTCAAGATGGTTCCAAGTCTCTATTATCTTCAAGTTGTCTTCTAAGTGTACCTCAAACCAAAAATCAAACTTAGGTTAAGAAGTGAAGAGAATGAGCTAGAAATATCAAAATGTGTTGAAGAAGAAAATTCCTTACATTGTAGTAGTGATAGTTTCGAAAATAAAGAAGTAAGAAAATTTCTTGTGTTTTTGTTAAGTGTAAGAAAGAAGAAAGTGTTTGAGGATATGAAGAAATTATTCTTGAAGATATGAAGAAAGTGTGTTTGAAGATATGAAGAAGTGTTTGAAGATATGAGGGAGGTGTGTTTGAAGATATGATGAAATGTTTAGAGATATGAATGAGGTGTGTTTGAAGATATGAAGAAATATTGGAAGATATGAAGATTGTTTGAAGATATGAAGAATGTGTATTTTGAAGATATGAAGATTGTTTGAAGATTTGAAGAATGTGTGTTTTGAAGATGTGAAGATTGTTTGAAGATTTGAAGAATGTGTGTTTGAAGATATGAAGATTGTTTGAAGATATGAAGAAATTTGTAGAGAGAAGTAGGTGAATGTTTAGAGAGAAGGGAGAGGATTTTTTTTTTTTTTTTTTTTTTGCTTGTGAGATTAATGATAGTTAATGGGAATAATTAGGGGTTTAGGGTAAAAAAATAACTAGCTTTTTTATTAGGGACATGAAGCCAAAACTAGGTTTTAGAGGGAAATTTAAAATTCATTTATTTGACTAAGGGGTTAGTGGGATTTGTAGTAAGATTTTTAGTTGTGGGCTTGGAAGACATAAAATAAAATAGAAATGAAATTATCAAAATTTTATTTTTTTCCAAGAATAATTTAGTTGGGAGATACAAAATGATAAAATAGTGATAGAAGAAAAATTGAGTTATTTTCCCCATTTAAAGTGGTAATTTGAAAATTAGGGAAAAAAAGAAAAAAATATTTGGTTTCTTTTCTTTATAAAATTGAGGAAAAAAATAAAATGTAAATATATCCATAATTAAATATTTAGACATTTAAAATAAAGATGTGAAATAAGAAATGCGTAATCGAAAAATAAATTGGAAGTTGGTTGGGATGAATTATAGAATAAGATGAAATATTTGGATAAGGGTCGAAATGTACTCCTAAATTTTCGAGGGTCTAATATTTCTAAAGTCGTAGTCATTCGATCAAACATTAATACTAGAGGAGAATATAAAATTGCTAAGCTCCAAAAATGTGAAATGCGTAATTGACGTTGGAAGAAATAAATAAAAGTAGAGTCGTGTTTCATAATAATAGGTTTGTGATACATAGCCAAATAAATAATCACTACATAACACCGTATCTCACGTTGTTAAAATTGGGCCCCACAGATTGCCCCAAGTACTTATAATTTATTTATTTTTAGGTACCCTAGAGTGTTGGGGTCCATGGGGGTTAGCATTGAGACCATTGGGTCTCCAAAAATGATTATTACTATTTCTATTTTTACAAGTGCTAGCAAGATGTCCATTTTTACCATAATAAAAATAAGTAATCGATTTAGGACTACTAGCACGTATGAAAGTTGGAGCGTGGTTCTTTTTCTTGAAATCGGTTTGAAAAGATTTGTAATCAAGTCCTAGTTTTGATTGTTCACTTCGTTGTGCACCAAAGATTTTTGTAACCTTATTGGTACTCAAGTTAAAACGTTGCACATCCTTTTTCAAATTTTCTATCTCTTTTCTTAGCAATTATTTTTCGGAATCTAGATTCTTAACTTTAGCAAGTGTAATAGTGTGAGCATGGTCAAGAGATTCATAAGAAGAATGTAACTCCTCTTACTCTAATTTTAAATTTTTTAAAATCTATTTTCAAACATTGTATTTACAAATTATATCTCTAAACTCATTTTGTAAATCATCCTAATCTCCTTGAAGTTCATCAATTAAAGAAGAAGAAGAAGAGTTAGAGTGTACCTCATTGTTTTCATCATCAATGACCATAAGACCTTATTTGGTTTCCTCTTCACCATCGGATATTGCTACAAGTTCATCCCACATTTTGACATCCGCAATTCAAAACCTTCTTTTTCGGAAAGAAATTTTTCTTCTTTTGTTCTTCCGCCGCCATTTTAGGACAATCGGCTATAAAGTGCCCGGATTTTCTGCATTTAAAGAACGAATTATCTCTTGTCTTTCTTGCCTTATTTTATTGATAAATTTGGCAAATTTTCGAACAAGACCGGCCGTTTCCTTATCTCTAGTATAATATGCATTTTTTGAACTTGAGGTAAGACATTTAGGAATAGATTTACATACCCGGTTGAGAGGTGGATGGTTTGGAATTCTTCTTTTCTTTGAGATAAAGTTCATAAATTAGAAGATTTCCAATAAGCTCATCAAACTTGAGAGTTTCAAGATTTTGAACTTCCGTGATAGTCGTCACTTTTTTGGACCAAGAACCGGGAAGAGTATTCAATACTTTATGTTACCTTGTTTTCATCGGAGATGACTTTTCCTAGCACCAATAGAGGATTGACAATGTTGTCGAGCCTTTCTACCATTTTTGAAATCCCTTCACCTTCTAACATTATGAAGTTTTCGAAGTCTTTAACAAGCATGATTTTTGTAGCTTGTTTAACCTTCTTAGTTCCTTCATAGATGGTTTCAAGTTTTCCTCATACTTCATGTGTGGACATTATTCCTCTAATCCAATTATATTCGGTGGCGGTAAGTGAACAATACAAAATATTCAAAGCCTTACGTTTAGAGAGAAAAACTTCTTGTCGCTTTCATCGAACTCTTAGAAACTTTTGGGAGCTATAGTCCCATCCTCCAATTTCTTGGTTGGTTGAGCTATTCTTTCAATGACCGCGTTCCAAATGTCGAACCCGCAACCTTATAAGAAGCATTCCATTTGGTCTTTCAAAAATTCATAGTTGTTGGCGTCGAATAGTGGTGGCTTGTTAGTTGAGACACACCAAAGTAGTAAGATAGCTTTTATTCGTAGACATGGATCTTTTCTCTTTACTCGCAAAGATAAATGAGTTTGCCAAAGAGTTTGGCTTTGATACCACTTGTTAGTCCAAGTGGCTACGAAAATCTAGAGGGGGTGACTCGATTTTACAAATTTTTCAATTTATGCCCTCTTTTTCGAATATGTGAAAAACTCTTCAAGAATGAGATAGATAGAGGAAGAATGAACACAATGATTTAAAGTGGTTCAACTCACCTAGAGCCTAATCCACTACCACCTGGTATGTCCGAGTGGATTTTGAAAAAGAAAAAGTTTATTAATTGATACCAAACAATTACAACTTCACCTTGAAGAGCACCACACTCTTCTTACAACAACACCTATGAAGAGCACCAAACTCTTCTCACAACTATGAATAGCACAAACTCTTCAACACCTAAAGAGTCAACCAAGTGTGTTCTTGCCAAAAGAACACTTAACAAGTATGTCTTATTTTGGATGATTTGAACAATCAAGATTACAACTCAAATAAAAGTATACAACTTTGTAAGTGCAAGTGTAATCAAGAAAGAAAGCCTAATAAGCAAGATGTGAAAGTTTAGTGCTTAGACTATTACAACAAGAGTATGAAAATGAGAGCTTTAGAAATTTGCTAAATATTTCTTATTGTGATGTAGAGTAATGTGTTGTATTTGATCCTCCAATGCTTCATCTATTTATAGAAGAGCTCCAAGATGTAGTCTCCAACATAAGCTCCTCTTAATTCAAAATTGCCTGTAAAAGAAAGAACAAAACAACTCCAAGAAATGGTTGATAAATGAAAAGCCATAATTTCCTGAGAAGTGTTTCTACAACGGATAGAATTTGATGTCAAAAGAGTATAGTGGCCGGTCGTTGTGTTGAAAAATTCAAAATTTTAAACCATTAAATAAAATTTTGACAGAGTATGGCATAGAGGCGACCGGTCGCTGTCTATGGTGACCGATTGCTATGGATAGTGATTGTTCGCTCGAGAAACAAAGAAGAACAGACATAAAACACAAACTTCAGGCACCGGTCATCCTCTATGGTGACCGGTTGCTTGCCTTTAAAAATTTTCTATGTTCTGTTTCAATTTTTAAAACTTTCAGGTACGGGTCTCCCTACTAGGGCGACCAGTCGACCTCTTCAAAGAGAAGTTATCCGATTTTTGTAAAAAAAAAAAAAAAAAGTTCAAGAAGTACTTCAACAACTTAATAAAAATCAAATGAAATGTAATAAATTATTTGGACAACTATTGGAAACATTGTTTTGGTATACAACTCATTTATATGAAATCATCAAAATCAAATAAAAACATTGATCAACAATCTAATCGCATCATTAACATCTCATTGGGCAATTAAATTATTTCTAACAATGGATTTCTTCAAAATCTTGTATTTGATTTTCAACTCGAATCGCAACATATTGAAATTATTATTCCTTTGATTAATATATAATTTCTCAACTATTATAACACTCATTGATTGCGCCCCAATTTCTCTTTGTCGATGACTCGTTCTTGAACAAATAAACTGAATAGTAATACTTCATAGAAACAATAACAATGTTAAAATCGCTCATTGTTGGATCATGGCAAAGCCCAAGTTTCGTTGACTAAACATAACATTAAAACCAATATGGAATGTAAAACATGGTCTTCATTCAAGTGGATGGATTAACATGTATGTCATGTGGTAAAAATTGGTTAAGAGCATCACCTGTCATAATAACATAACGCGAAATGCAAAATTTCAAACCTTTTCACGACCAAAAAGACCCTTCTACATAAGCTTTAGTTGAATTTTGTAGAAATAGAATGTGCGGATCGATTGCTTATAACATGGAGATGCATTCAAAAGATTATGCATTCTCTTTAATTGGCTAACTTATTGTCGAGCTCTTAGGGTTTGTAGGGCTAAGGTTAGAAAATTCTTAATGAACTGGACTCTTATTTTTGTGGTAAAACTTATTAGAGATTTTCGGTGAGAGTTGAGACATGAATACTGTTGAACATGATGATTTCATATTTTTGTGTCATCAATTTTTTATTTAAAATTATTTAGAAATTGGGAGTTGTAAGATGTTTTTTTCTTTATAGAAAGAGGGAGGCAATTTTTGGCTTATAACAAATTGGGCAAGACCACTTATATTTACACTTCGAGACCATCCTAAACAATTGCTAGGATTTATTTAATATAATGGCTACAATTCATCTGCCCAAATTATATGAAAATATATCTATCATTCTAGAATTCTCTATATTTTTTTATTCTCCAAAATGTCTAGATATTTTCTTAGATTTGGCTACAACTTATCCACTAGAGTTATCTAAAAAAATATCTTTCATTCTAGAATAAAATATTAGGTACCTTCTTAAGACATTTCTGAAAAACAATTGTCGGAAATTTGGTTTTGATAAAGTGGGCGATGATCCAATTTTGACCAAATTTTCGTTGGCTAAATATTAAATTATACATAAATTAAATAGTATATAATTAATCTATGTTACGAGTAGATGATCGTACTATATTTAAGTTCTCAAAACCATATTCCAATAATTAAGAAATTAATACATGAAATGGCCACACAAATGACCATTATCAGGGTTGAACGGTCTAAGTCTTATCCCATATTGATTTTAATCCTTGTTTATTCTATCATATATACTAGAAGGTGTTATGACTTAAATAAATTATAACATAAGAGAATGATCACTAGCATGCCACACGCACGCACGTGCACACCTCATGGCTTGGTCCGCCTCACCACTACGGCCGGTCGGACCTTAAGGTTCAAGTTCAGCTAGTTTTGCCACTCGAAAATTGACCCAAAGTGAATCTAACATTTCAAATTCGTGTAACTGAAAGAGTTTGGAACTTCTAAAATAGTCATCTGAGGTGTTTTATAACACATGAAAGTTACATCCGGGGCATTTATGCATTTAATGTCCACGGTTGTTATTCTCTACATGAGTTGGATTTGTTGCCTATAAATAAGCATAAGATGCATTGAAGAAAGTGTTAGACATATTACTCATAGTCGAGTACAGAGTGTTACAACAAATAATACAACACCTACCAACATCCATCATTTTTGCATTTTGAATCTAGCAGTCAATCTTACACCTTCCCGTTTGAATGAGCTTTCTTGTTAGTTATGCTTAGACAAAGGACATAACCATTTTACCTATGGGACATCACATCAATCCATGAGCACTAGCCATGACGTATTTGTCTTGCGGATATAACAAGTCACAAATTAGCTTTCCTATCGATTCTAGTTTCTAATGTTAAGTCCAAAATCATTGTAAGGTAGGTATTATTGTATTTGTAATTTTATGTTTAATTTTGTATGCCATTGTAGAAATCTTATATGTTTTCGTACTATTTGTAAAACCAACAATCTTCCTTCGTAATTAAATATGTAACCACCGACAATTTGGTCAAACTCGGGTCATCGCCCTTTATCAAAATCAAGTTTCCAACAAATTATAGAACTTGTACTTCTTGAGCTTGGACTCTTATTTTAATTTTAACTTTAAAACACTCTTCAAAGATTATTTTGATCAAATCAAGTTTTCATGTTTGGAAAGAGAGAGACTGAGAGGTAGAGAGAGAAAGCTCATAGTTACCAATCCTTTTAACCACCTTCTTTGCCCAAACAATTTTCTGATTCACCCTGATAGATTCCAACCAAGCGATAACGTTTCTCCTCAAACGGATCTTTCATAAGGATGATAACCTAAAAGCACAATGAGATGAATTATATGCAAAAATTTCCGGCGAATAAAGAGAATGAGTTTTACCAACAGTTCAATCAGTCCCAATTTGTCGACAAAAAAAATAAGGAACCAATCACATTCTTCTTCACTAATTTCCCAGATGGATGGAGTAAGGAGGAAATGCAGAAAACTTTATGAAGATATGGTCTAATCCAAGACATTTATCCCAAAATGATACAAGGACTTTAGAATGGAAAAGCAATGCTCTAGCAACTTGAAGAAGATGTTGATGTTTCCTTTCTATCAAGCTATTTTATTGAGGAGTCTCAACACAACTAGTTTCATGTAATATACTTTTGAATAGTCAAAATCAGGCAAGAAAAATTCACTATCATTATTAGTTCTTATAACCTTAACATTCATGTCAAACTAAGTTTTGACCATATTGTAAAAACTGAGCAAAATTTGGTGTCAGATTTATATTTAAGCATGTGAATCTATGTGCATATTGAACAATCATCCACTATACTGAGAAAATACTTGAAACCATTATGAGATACATTTGAGAAAGGGCCAAGAGATCACAGTGGACCAAATCAAATGGAAGAACAGTAATAGTACTGGGAAAGAAAATTTCCTTTGTTTAGCTAGGTGAGTAGGTGGCATACATCACAAGACTCAATTTTATGAACATTAGATGTAACATAAGGAATTAAAACTAATCTTTTGGCAGAGAGATGACCTAATCTTGCATGCCACTGAAATGTACTAGAATTAACAAAAGCGATATAAGGAAATTGTAAGTGATACAAGTCATTCCTTTCCTCAGCAGAACCAATCATCCTCTGACTTTTCATGTCCTGCGAAAAATAATGTGAAGACAAGAAATGCATTGCATAATTGGATGCTTTGGCTAATTGAGAATCGAGATCAAATTGAAAGAAAAGTAGGAACACATAAAGCCCTATGTAAAGTTAATAATTCGAAATTTTGACTTCTCCAAGAAAGTTTCTTTTGTTTAGCTAGGTGAGTAGGTGACATACATCACAAGACTCAATTTTATGAACATTAGATGTAACATAAGGAATTAAAACTAATCTTTTGGCAGAGAGATGACCTAATCTTGCATGCCACTGAAATGTACTAGAATTAATGAAGCGGTATAAGGAAATTGTAAGTGATACAAGCCATTCCTTTCTCGCCAGAACCAATCATCCTTTGACTTTTCATGTCCTGTAAAAAATAATGTGAAGACAAGAAATGCATTGCATAATTGGATGCTTTGGCTAATTGAGAATCGAGATCAAATTGAAAGAAAAGTAGGAACACATAAAGCCCTATGTAAAGTTAATAATTAGAAATTTTGACTTCTCCAAGAAAGTTTCTTTTGTTTAGCTAGGTGAGTAGGTGACATACATCACAAGACTCAATTTTATGAACATTAGATGTAACATAAGGAATTAAAACTAATCTTTTGGCGGAGAGATGACCTAATCTTGCGTGCCACTTTGAAATGTACTAGAATTAATGTGAAGCGATATAAGGAAATTGTAAGTGATACAAGTCATTCCTTTCCTCAGCAGAACCAATCATCCTCTGACTTTTCATGTCCTGCGAAAAATAATGTGAAGACAAGAAATGCATTGCATAATTGGATGCTTTGGCTAATTGAGAATCTGAGATCAAATAGAAAGAAAAGTAGGAACACATAAAGCCCTATGTAAAGTTAATAATTCAGAAATTTTGACTTCTCCAATATGTGTAGTTGTTGTAATACTATCGTTAGGTAAATGAATGAGAATGGAAGTAGAAATCGTAGGACTAGTGAAAAGAGATTTGTCACATATCATGTGATCTGTGGCACTTGTATCAAGTATCCATTTAGAATTTGTGTGTGAAGTGGAACAACAAAAGTGCATACTAAAATAGTAGCTACAAAATGGACTTGAGAGTCTAAAACAGGCTTATTCTCTTGTTGGTTTTGAGCATAGGCTAAGAATTGCTGAAGCAATTCGTGAGAGAAAAGTGGAGTAGCCACATGAGTATCTTTCTGAGGAGAGACAACAACATCATTAACATTAGAATCCCTGGCATTTCTTGGATCTTTTGGACTCTTCCAACCTGGGGGGTATCCAATTAATTGGAAGCATGTATCTATAGTGTGCCCTGTGAAACCACAGTGAGTACATTTTGGTTTCTTCCTTTCTTTATTATATTGAAATCTTGAGGGAGGATGTTTAGCTAAACATGGCTATAGAATCCATTGGATTAGAAACAGTGACTGAATTGTTCAATCCTCTTTGTGCTTCTTCTTGAAGCAATAAGGAATAAACTTAGGCAAGAGAGGGTAAAGGTGATGACAACAACAACTGACTTCTCACTTGTGCATAAGATTCATGAAAACCAACAAGAAACTTAATGATCGAATCATTATGTTGCACATTAGCCATTAAAGAAGATATATTGTAGAAACATCGACCACAAGAACACTTGATAATGGGACGAAAACTAATATATTCATCCCATAAGGCTTTAGGCGATTATAATAAGCGAGAAATGTGTTAGTTCATTGAGAAATAGAGTGAAAGATTTATCAAGATGAAATACCCATCACTTCGAACGTATTCGATCTTTAATTATTCCCATACTTAGTTGTGGTAAAGTGTAGGAGACTTTGTTGTATATCTTTTGATATTGAGTTTAGAATCCACGAAAGAACCAAATTGTTAACCCTCTACCAACAAAAAGAACCGAAGATGAAGAGGATGGCATTGAGAGAGAGCCATCGATAAAACCTATCTTGTTATTTACGTTTAACGCCATAGAAACGGATCTACTCCAGGAAATGTAATTATCGCAAGTGAATGGCTTGTTAATGATCACCACGCCGGGGTTATCGATGGGATGAAGAAAATATGGGGAAGTAAAGTCATCGGTCGGATCGAGAACACGACGCCATTGCCATCGTGTATATCGGTGGCCATGATTGAGTAGAAAAAGTTCAAGAATTGAGAGGATTCAACAAAGTTGAAAGGAATGAATTGATAATTTAGAATTAACAATCTTCAAATAGAAATCCATAAGAAGAAGAGAATCTTGAAGATGCAGAGTAGTATTCTTCAATAGAGAACTTGAAGAGTAGAGAAGATACGGAGTTTCATGAGGCCTATACCATGTAAAGAGGCAATGTTTCGCTTATAGAGAAATGAAAAGAAGAATTGTATTGATTGATTGTAAAATTGAATAAATAGATTTACACTGTAGAGTTGTCCATTTTATACAAGAAAAATACACTTGGATATTTGCCTACCAAACTAATGAAAGCTAACTAACTTTTGAAAGCTTTGCATTATGTTGCTCTGTTAGACTTTTCATTTTAAATGTCTTGGAGACGATTTTACCAAGTTGGATCGGTTTAGTGGATTCAATGTGAATCCTCATCTAAACAAAACCTTTTTGTCAAGCTCTTGCTTGGAGGATAATATGCATGATTCCGACTATGTTAGTCTCGTCGACAATGGAAGTTGAAGAGGCGGAAAAAATTGAAATTTTGAAGCTTTATTTGCGGGTCGGTCGAAAAATACACCCCTTGAGTTTTATGGACTAGACCCAAGAATAAAAGACTCTCGTACAACCACTTTATTAGCTATCAAAGAACACTCTCCCCAATCCCTTTGTGTTACCCGAGAGAAAAATACCCCGAGTGTTTCTCCACACCTATCACAATTTGACTCACCCAAACTGATCTCCCCAAGTGTGTACACTCATTTTTCCTCTCCACCCGGTTGGATGGCCAAGCAATTAACCTGCTTGCCATGGTTTCCTTCTCATCACAACCCCTCTATTTATAGGAGGAATAAGCTGGGATCGTATTTGCAAAAGTCAAGAACAAACAACAAACTTTTGCTATTTTTCCACATCCTCACATTTTGATTTTTGCATTCCCATTAATAGTCAAATTGGGAGGGTGCCTACCATCTAGCCTCAATTCTTGACTTTGATTCTTTATTTTATGGGGGATACCCAACAATCTCCACCTCCACCATAAAATACCATTATCATCAAACCAGAACATCAAATCACCATTGGTCTTCAATTCTCTGCACATGTTGAATCAGTAAGGTCCTAACTCCACCTGATTCAATCGACCAATGCACACATGCAGTCCAGTCAACCCCACTAGTTGACTGCCGAGAGGGACGACCTCAATCCATCCTCTCGCCCAGCAGGATTTCCCTCACACCCGTCTGCTCCCTGGAAGCCTTCCGGTGCACTCCACTTCCAGTAATCCTTGAGGTCACCAAACGATACAAATTACGATACTTCTCTCTTACCCAGGTCCCTTCCGCCATGTGTGACTTTCAGGACTCCATCTCCAGTTGAATATCGCAGCTATTGGAATCCACTTGGCTCAAGAAATTAGATTCCTCCGCATCTTTGGGACATAGGCCACACCACCCAAAGTACGGTCCACTCCATCACCCATTTTGATTTTCACCACTCCAATCTCATGATTCCAGAAGTAGAACCATCATCCAAGGACAAAGTTCCTGCCCTCTCCAATTGAAGTAAATCAAAATAATCACTTATGGAGTATACATGCATTACGCATTCCGAATCTAAAATCCATCAATCTCGAGAAGAAGTATCAATCCTTGTGGAGACTGTGAGATATCTCCATCTTCCGCAGCTATCACCGCATCACCACCGCCACCATCACCGACATCATCCTTCTTTCTCCGAGGACAATTCCTTTTAATGTGACTCTCCTTGTGATAACGATAGCATACAACACCCTTTCCCTGGTCCTTGAATCTGACCTGCTGATCACAGATCCACCACCAGATTCCTCCCATTTTCGATTCATTTCCCGAGCAACCAAAGCATATCCATGTCCCTCCTCCTGGTTTGCTTTTTTTTAATGAGACAACAACGATGCTTTTATATATGCTCCAAGTCTAGTGTGTCTTTCCCGTATAGTAACGTCATCACCAGACTATCATATGAATCCGGGATAGAGGCAAGAAGTAAAAGGGATTTATCTTCCTCCTCAACCTTTACACCAACTTTCCCCAGTTGATTCAGATTTGCCCACCGTGCACCTTTCATGATCATCAATTTTTCCCTCCTTTCCCTTCAACACCATTGTCGAGACCGTTAAATTAGGAAATCTTTCACCCTTTATTTCCAAGGATTGAAATTCCCTTTGTCGTCAAATTATTGCACTTGAATGGATTTGCCATCCACAGTGCTCCGTCAGGAAAAAATCATATCTCAATTTTATACCTTTCCGGCTTACCAAGTAGCTTTGATACTACTTGTTGGGCGCAATGAGGCATGTCGTGATCCGAGATTTGATTTATCGGAATACCCGACAAATCACACCAACAAGATGATGACAAAAATAAATGACAACTGACAGAAATTAAATGCACACAGAGATTTTATGTGGTTCGGCAAAACCCGCCACGCCCACGAGAGTTTCCGTTCTTTACTAATAAAGAATTTTCCGGTAAGAAAAATACACCCCTTGAGTTTTATGGACCAAACCCAAGAATAAAAGACTCTCGTACAACCACTTTATTAGCTATCAAAGAACACTCTCCCCAACCCCTTTGTGTTACCCGAGAGAAAAATACCCCAAGTGTTTCCCCACACCTATCACAATTTGACTCACCCAAACTGATCTCCCCAAGTGTGTACACTCATTTTTCCTCTCCACCCGGTTGGATGGCCAAGCAATTAACCTGCTTGCCATGGTTTCCTTCTCATCACAACCCCTCTATTTATAGGAGGAATAAGTTGGGATCGTATTTGCAAAAGTCAAGAACAAACAACAAACTTTTGCTATTTTTCCACATCCTCCCATTTTGATTTTTGCATTCCCATTAATAGTCAAATTGGGAGGGTGCCTACCATTTAGCCTCAATTCTTGACTTTGATTCTTTATTTTATGGGGATACCCAACAGGGAGTAGTAGTTAGAAAAGAGAAGATAAATTTTAAAGAAACTGAAAGATATTGGGTTCGAACACCACTTGAGCTACAAGCTCATGGTTGTCATCAGTGTTCGTTGAAAAATGAAAAATCATGGGCTCGTCACTAGAACATTTTGAGAATTTGTTGAATGACTCAAACATTGAATGCGGTAATCAGTGTTTCCAAAAAAGAGACTTTGATTGGGAGGCAAATAAAATTTGGAAATTTGCAATAAGGATAGGGATATTTGGAAATGGGGCTGAAAATGAAATTATTGAGAAGTTGAAGGAAATGGAAAAAAGTGACCAAGAAGCATCACGGAAAAGGAAAGGTGAAGAATATCTGCATCAATGAAAATACTAACTTACAATGTCAGATGTATAGGGTAAAGGTCTAAAAGGAGAGAGAACTATGATTTGATAGTGAAGGAGAATGTCCGATTTCATTTGCATTCAATAAAATATAATGTTCGGCTTGAGCTTGATTTGAAACTCGAGCTCAATTCACGTGTAGTTTAACTAAAGCTCTTTCAAACTCGATTCGATTAATAAATAATAATCATACCTAGTTCAAATATAATTTTTAAAGCTTGGTAAAAATCTAAACAAGCTTTGAAAATACTATGTGATGCCTAGCGCCTCAATTTGTTTACATTCCTAAGTGGGCATGTGAGAAGGAAACAAGTATTGTATCTAGGGGTGGGCATCGGGTCGGGTAGTCGGGGTTTCGGGTAGTCGGGTCGGGTACCCGAAATTGTCGGGTAGCAAATATAGCTACCCGCCCCCGAACCGATAGTTACCGGGTACCCGACTTTCGGGCCGAAATAACCGGATACCCGACCAATCGGGTGTCGGGTACCATTTTTTTGTTATTTAATTCCTACTCGATTGCTCTTTTGAGGCTGCTATTACAACTTTTGATGGGAAAAATACAAAAATAAAGTATGGGAGGGCATGCGCACCACACCCAAGGGCCAAGTCCCAACTTTGTCTCAACTTTAGTCTCCAAAAAATAATAAAATAATAGGCTTTGTCCAAACTTTACCCTCAAAACCAAAAAAATAATAAATTTTATCCTTAACTTTTTCAGTTTCACATACTCAATCACAACTTTTTCAATTGATGGGTCAATGGAATGAGATACGGTCATCAAATGTTGTATTTTTTTTGCGATTTTTTTTTTTAAATAGGCGGGTACCGTTCGGGTTTCGGGTTCCACTTAAAGGACCCGATCCCCGACCGTATGTTCTAAATCGGGTATCGGGTTACCCAAAACCCGAAAAAAATTAAAATACCCGATCCGATCGGGTAATTTCGATCGGCCTCGGTTCTGCACCAAAACCCGAACCCGAATGCCCACCCTTAATTGTATCAATGCTAATACTTATCCAAATTTTTGCTACGCTTATTAACTAAAGTCGATATATTTTCGATTTAACTGAAATTTTAAAAGGTTCATTTTTAAGAATTTTTTGTATTCTTTATTTGGCGAGCTTAATAAACAGTACGGCTCCGTGCCTATAACTCAAGGGGTAGCCCGGTTTAGGTTCCAAAATCGCCGCTCACGGTTCTTCATTTTGGAGGAACCGGAACCGTTGACATGGTTCCGATTCCGGTTTGGAAACCGGTTCCTCCACGATTCCGATTTCAGTTTTAATCGGAACCGTTTGTTTATCTTTTGATAATTTTTTTACTTTTTTAAAGTAGTTTATCAATTTCAGTTAAAAAAAAAGACTTTGACTTAATATTCAATTAAGTTTTGTACTTAATATACCACGAGTTTGTAGGTCAAGTGGTATCGCGGTATCACTCACCCTTTGTAAGGGTGTTGACCAGGGTTCAAACCATGTATCTTTCAGTTTCTTTGAAATTTACCCCATCCCCTCCAACCACTACTCCCAACTTAATTAAGAAAAAATATTTTATACTTAATATTAATAATAATATTAAACTATCTAGATATACTATAAGAGTACAGAGGAATCAAAGTTTACGTAGTTCACTTACAACATTTGGTTTAAAACGTGTCTCATATAGTTATGAATATAAAACATCATAATAAACATGTAACATTTCTTCTACCATATGTTATGTAACATTTCTTCTACCATACGTTTACCCAAAAAAATAAAAACCGTTGGTTTTAACCTTGAAACCAACAGTTTTATCCACCGATTCAACCACGGTTCCACTGTTTTTGAGACCAAAAAACTGGAACCGGCTTACGCGATTTCGGTTCTGATTCTGGTTTAGAACCCTGTTTCGGTTTCATTTGGCTACCCTACCTATAACCCCGTACGTTAGCACATGATGTTAAAGAAAAAACTATTTGTGCAGTATTTTTATAATTTTTATATAATTTACTATAATTTGTAAAACATGCACTCCATTCAAAAACAATATTTGCTTTGTATTGAAAAAAAAAAGTAAATAGAATGTATTTTGTTAATAAAAATGATGATATAATATGACAGTTAATTGCCAAACATATCTGTATGCACTTAAAGAACCTGCTGAGAATTCATGTATTACCATAACTCATCACCTAATACGTAAAACCTCATCAAATATAAAAAATGAAACATAAAAAAGGCTAAATCCTTCTTTTGAGAAAAGAAATTAAATAAAGCTGTGAGAGTGATCGTACTTGAGTGCTACGAACAGCCATTTCTCATCAGGCAACCCCAATATATGCATATATATAGTGAGAGAGAGAGAGAGAGGGATAATTACAAATTACTCCAGATGTTTCAAAATTACAAAAAGCTCCCTCAAATTTGATTTTGTCTTAAATTTAAAACGGTAACTATAATATTTATATAAATATTAGGAGGTATTTGAAATGTTTTTGCTTGTGAAGGGAAAAATATAAAACAGAATAAAACCTCGAGGGGTTTTTTGCAATTTTCAAAAACTTTTGGTCTTTTGTAATTAGGCCAAACCTCAGGGGTGTTTTTTAGTTACCCCATATTAGATGAGACTTGAGAAAGACAATCAGAGATAGCTTAGCTTTATACATGTGTATATGTTCCTTTGGATGGAATACAAGTATATTACTGACAAAACATGCACAAAAATAGGCATGATTCTATTTTTGGCATTAATTTGTTTTGTCTAACCACCCATTGATCATTGCTCTCCACTCTTTTTTCACACCCTTTTCCTTGTCCAATCCAGATTTTATGATCTTTTCCTTAGCAATAATCCAGGATCTCTGTAAGGAAAAAAAAACACTACCAAGAATGCCTGAAAAACAACCTGACATGCAATGAAATACAGTTACATTATTTATGGCAGCACCAACAAGACAATCATCATCCGTGGGAGGAGGCGGACCCCGCTACCCGCCACCGTCGCCGCCTCAATCATCCGTGAAATTCACCCGTCGGACATCCAGTGGCCGCTTTGTAAGCCTATCAAGGGACGATGAACTGGACGTTCCAGGCGATTATTCGACTCAAAATGATTACATTAATTACACAGTTCTAATGCCACCCACACCAGACAATCAGCCAGGTGGCGCCGAGGCATCAGGGGATAAGGCCGACGGGCCGGCATTGTATAACGCACCGTCTTCCAGGCTTCGCTCTGACTCAAGACGGATTGGGGTTCAGGGTGGTGACAGTGGTGATGGTGGTGGTGGAGGTAAAAGAGACGGGAAGCTAGACCGTAGAATGTCGGTCATAAAGAACAATGATAAATCGATGCTGTTGAGGAGCCATACCCAAGATTTTGATCACAACAGATGGCTTTTTGAAAGTAAAGGGAAGTATGGCATCGGAAATGCCTTTTGGCAAAACGACGATTCGTTTGATCATGATACTGGAATGAGCATGCAAGATTTTATCGACAAGCCCTGAAGCCACTTACAAGGAAAATTCAGGTTTCACCGGGGTCATCAGCCCTTACAGGTGCAAAAATTTATCTAAATTTATGCCTTTTTAGCATCAGTGACCAGGAGTGAAATCCTAAATTTTCTTTAAGAACTTAAAATTTTGAAAGGTTCTCCTCTAATCTAAGCACACTTGCACTAACTGATAATGTTACCTACTGAAAGCTAAGGTTGGTGTGAAATTTCAGTATAACAAATTACTTCAAGGAGCTTATGATACTGTATTATTAATAGAACTATTTATTTGGACAGAGTACTTATTGTGCTCCGAATGATAGCACTAGGTTTCTACCTCACATGGCGTATACAAAATCCGAACCAGGATGCGATGTGGTTATGGGGTTTATCTCTTGTATGTGAGATATGGTTTTCATTTTCATGGCTTCTCGATATACTCCCAAAGTTCAACCCTATAGACAGAGCTGCAGACTTGGTTGCTCTTAAAGATAAATTCGAGACGCCTTCTCAAGCCAACCCAAACGGTCGTTCAGATCTTCCCGGTGTTGATGTATTCATAACCACAGTTGACCCTGAAAAGGAACCACCTTTAGTCACTGCTAACACAATTTTGTCCATCCTTGCTGTGGAGTATCCTATTGAGAAGCTATCCATTTACATATCAGACGATGGTGGCGCAATTCTTACCTTTGAGTCCATGGCTGAGGCTGTCAGATTTGCTGAGGTTTAACTAATGTGATCTATATATATATATATATATATATATATATATATAATTACAAAATCTACCATGTGGTTTGGGGTCATTACAAAAACACCCAGGGAAGTTTCAAAATTACAAAAAAAAAAAAAAAAAACCTGAGGTTTGATTATGCCTTAAATGTAAGGAGATAACTGTAATATTTGTACGAATGTAAAGGGAGAGTTTGAAATGTTTTTGCCTATGAAGGGGGTAAATGTAATACAAAAATCAAATTTCAAGGGGATTTTTGTAATTTTCAAAAATTTCTGGGTTTTTGTAATTACCCCAAACCTCAGTGGCAGTTTTTGTAATTATCCCTTTATATATATATGTATTAACAGTTCTAATATATAACGACTGAAAATTATCGGATTGGGAAACAGGTGTGGGTACCATTCTGCAGGAAGCACAACATTGAGCCAAGAAATCCAGATAGTTACTTCAGCCAAAAGATGGACCGAACGAAAAATAAGAAGCGTCCCGATTTTGTGAAAGATCGACGATGGATAAAGAGGGAATATGACGAGTTCAAGGTGAGAATCAACGGCCTACCAGATGTAATACGTAAACGATGTGACAAGTACAACAAAGATGAGGAACTGAAAGAAAAGAAGCTCATTAGGGACCAAAATGATGGAGTGTTGCCGCCTGATCACAAGATTAATGTCACCAAAGCCACGTGGATGGCAGACGGGACGCACTGGCCTGGGATGTGGTACAATCCTACAGCTGATCACTCTAAAGAAGACCATGCTGGGATTTTGCAGGTGGCTAAAACAAAGTATTTGCTTAACTTTTTTTTATACTGATTGATTAAGATATAGTGAATATTTAAGCATTAACGACTACCCTATTATTATTGTCGAAGCTGTGTTCATGACTTAGATATGTTTAAATATAGACAAATTAAGGAGGTGTATTAATTTTGAAAGATAACTAGGTTTTTTTTTGTAATAGACTAAAACCTTAAGGGTTGTACTTGTAATTATCCCAAATCATGATCATTTCTCAACTCTCACAGATTATGAGCAAGGTGCCTGATAATGATCCCGTAATGGGTGGTCCAGATGAGGGGAGATTGGATTTCACTGGAATTGATACCAGGCTTCCCATGTTTGCCACGTCTCACGTGAGAAACGTAAATGTTATGATCATAACAAAAAGGCTGGAGCTATGAATGCTCTGGTGAGGGCATCTGCTATATTATCTAATGGGGCATTTATTTTAAACGTGGACTATGATCACTACATATATAATTCTATGGCTATTAGAGAAGGTATGTGCTACATGATGGACCGGGAAGTGATCGTGTCTGCTTTATACAGTTTCCTCAAAGATTCGATGGAATAGATCCCTCAGACAGATATGCTAATCACAACACTGTCTTTTATGATGGTAAGAACAAATAATTTAGCACTAAGGTTTGGTCCTCTGCACCTAATTGGTCAAAACACTTTTCTAGTTTCAGATGAAAAATGTATAAGGGAAAAGGATGAAGAACTAAATACATGTTATACAAACTCTTTCTTTTTATCTAAAGATTAATATATAGTATACACTAATACATGTCCTATTTCTTCTATTTCTCATTTATGTTGTAAGTGTTCACCATGAGTGCTTTATGTTATAACTTTAGTTCGGATACGCAGACACAATTTTTAATATCATAATTGATCAGGAAATATGAGAGCTCTGGATGGTCTCCAGGGTCCAGTTTACGTAGGAACTGGATGCATGTTCAGACGATATGCACTCTACGGTTTTCATCCACCACGAGCGAATGAATATCAGGGTATGTTTGGACAGAATAAGATCCCGGCTAAAAATCATCAGCCGCAATCCGAGGACATGGAGCCCCTCACAGGGCACCCTGACCTAAACCTGCCCAAGAAGTTTGGGAATTCGACCATGTTTTCCGACACTATAGCGGTTGCAGATTTTCAAGGGCGACCACTTGCCGATCATTTCTCTGTCAAGAACGGTAGGCATCCCGGTGCACTGATCATCCCACGCCCACCGCTTGATGCCCACACTGTGGCTGAGGCAGTTGCTGTCATATCATGCTGGTAACTTGCAATAATAATTTTACATCCATCCAATATATGTAACCAAATAAATGTTGCATTTTATCTTTTCATTGAAAATCTTAATATTCTATTGTTATGCAAGTCAACTTAAATTACAACTTTTTAACTTTTATAGATTCTTCTTTAATTTTTCCCAACATTTTAATTTATGGTGGTTTTTGGAATACAAGAATGAACCTTTTTTTCTTGAAGCTATGGTTGTTTTTATTAATGTTACAAGGAATCCTAATTGCGATTTCTGTCTACTTATTGCGACATAGGTACGAGGAGAACACAGAATGGGGTGACAGAATAGGATGGATTTATGGTTCAGCTAGAGAGGATGTCCTAACTGGCTACCGCATGCACAACCGTGGATGGCGGTCTGTTTACTGCATCACAAAGCGCGACGCATTCAGAGGCACCGCACCTATCAATCTCACGGACCGCCTACACCAAGTCCTACGATGGGCAATTGGATCAGTCGAAATCTTCTTCTCAAGAAACAATCCAATCCTGGCAAGCCCACGTCTCAAGTTTCTACAACGTCTAGCATACCTCAACATCGCTATGTACCCTTTTTCCTCCATCTTCCTAGTGGTTTACTGTTTCCTCCGGCACTATCCCTCTTTACTGGAGAGTTCATCGTGCAATCTTTGGATATTGTGTTCCTTTTTACGTATTTATAATCGTGTTGGCACTAACTCTAATCTCGTTGCTTGAGGTTAAGTGGTCTGGAATAGGCCTTGAGGAGTGGTGGAGGAATGAGCAGTTTTGGGTGATTGGTGGCACTAGTGCCCACCTAGTTGCTGTGTTGCAAGGACTACTCAAGATCATAGTGGGCATTGAAATCAAATCTGAGTCGACCAGCCAATCGACTGGTAAAAATGAAGAGGATGATATCTTTGCTGATTTACATGCAGTCAAGTGGACAGGTCTCTTCATAATGCCACTAATTATCATCATTGTCAACCTTGTGGCACTAGTGATAGGGTTTGCAACAACAGTTTACAGTGTGATACCTCAATGGAGTAAGCTTTTCAGACAGTCATTTTTCTGCTTCTGGGTTTTGGCTCACATGTATCCATTTGCAAAGGGATTGATGGGGAGGAAAGGAAAAGTTCCCACCATTATATATGTTTGGGCAGGGCTTATTTCCATTACGGTTTCTCTGCTGTATATCGTTATCAAGCCGCCACAGGGAGATAGTAAAGCTCCAGCTGATGGGGACGTAAACTTCAAGTTTTAGTCATTTTTTAAAAGGAGAAACAACGTGTTTCTGTTAAGGGATTAATCACATCTTGATGTAACTCAGTGATATTTCCCAAAGCACACTTTTGTAGAAAGTATGTAGTATGGTACAGTAATAGTTATAGGCTTCCCATTATTTTCATATTTATGAAAATAAATGTAATAGATCTTAGAATTTAAATAGGGTTAGGGTTGATGCCCAGTGTTCATTCTGTAGCTAACTACAACTGTTCCTTGTATTAGGACTGTTAAACTGATCGATGGCTGATTAGCCATCTATAAAGACCAGTTCACTGGTTCAACTAGATAGAACTATAGATTTGCTTCCCAAGAGTTTTCAAACATATTTTCCTCTCCAAAGTACAGTCTACTCGGTGCCTCTACAATTATAGATAGCTTATTTACTAGAGCTGAATAGCAGAAGACTTCATTGAAGAATAAACAAACTGTTCTAAATTATCACACTGTTTGAGTGCCAATATTTGATACATGGAAATGTTTAGGACTTAAAAATGAAAAGAAAAGCTACCATGTATTGTTATTCCATAAAGGCAAAATGAAAAATACTTGATACTATTCAAAAAAAAAAGTTAACTATACAACATATATATGGAGTATGCTACAGATCACAGAAGAAATTCATGTACTCGTACAGGTCTCTTAACTGCATTTGTAAAACCCTGCACAGAGCAAAGGAAATGAAATTAGAATTGAGGTTTCTTTCATTTCCTAACAATGGCATAGCCTACAGAACTTTTTGGTTAACCCAAACCGAAACAATGGATGCGAATATCACACGAGAGAGAGAGAGAGAGATGATAAACATGATAAAGTGTGTTTATAAGAAAATTGTCTAGATTGAACCTGAAAGTATGATACTTTAGAACACGTGTAACGAACTTAAAAAATCGCATGTGCTTTCTTAAAATGTAAGAAGGGGTTCCTATCTTCACTCTTTCATTCATTCCTTCTTTTTGGGGAGCCTATAAGCACTTAAAAACCCCAATTTGGACTTAAATTTGATGTCAACATTTAAGATTAAACTAAGTCCTGTAAAAATTATCATAAAAGTGTTCAAGGCCTGCGGCACCTGTGAACAAACTCATACATCCTCATTTTCCAAACTAGTTTTTTCAAATAAATTACAATAAACTGAATCTTCTTCTTCTTCTTTTTCTTTCTATTTTTTCCCCTTCATGGGTCCCCTGGAAAATCTAGACAGTTAAGGCAGGAATGGTTGAAAAATGGAAGATGATGTTACTTGAGTGTTTTGGCCAGTGATAGTAATTCATAACTAGGTCCTGGATCGGATGGCAACAAATAGAGTATAATGTAGCTATAATATAAAGCAAAGGTATAGGACAATGCACCACTACCATTGGGCATTTCTAGCCATTCATAGGCTTGAGAAAATAACAACACAATGAGAGAGGTCCAACGAGATCAAGATACATGACTATGCCACTTCAAAATGGCCAAAAATTTGAAGACCTTATTACTTTAATTATTTTGGCTAGGGATAATGTCTCTGATGGTAAAATAGTCAAACTTTTAAACGATTCCAAGAATGAAATTATAATATTGTCATTTTCAAGGTACGCCAAGAAAATATGCATATCAAGATCACGAGATAAATTTACATATAAATATTTATAGTAATGTTCTTACTAAAAATACAATTAGATATCACAATATATTACAAATAATACAAATATTTATAGTCACTTAATAAAGTAGCACCTAGATAGAAGTAATTTTAGATTAAATTTATGATATGAGATTTAAATTTATTTTTGAAAGATGGGCTTTAAAACATAGAAGTTTTTAAAAAAAAAAATTACTTTTATTGGTCTTTTGAGGCATTTTTAAATTAGGCCTAATCAATAAGATAAAAATTCGGATTTTATTTTTTAAAACAACTGAAAGACTTAAATATTTATTCCATGAGAACTACTTCACTTAACATGTGAGTAAACTTCAATATTAACTTTCAAAAACTGCAACTTAAATCTCATAGCACATGTTATAGTTTTAAAAATATAGCGAATAACTCGAGTTGTCAAAATCAAACAAAAAAAGGAGGTTTGCCCAGTGGCCACGGGTATTACTCGCAATGATGAGGCCCGGGTTCGAGTAGCGGCAATGACGGGACCAAACATTTTATTAAAGAAAAAAAAAAATCAAACAAAGAAAGAACTATTCCTGCCCAAGATTTGAATAATTATAGTTTATGGAGTAAAAGTTTACTTAGTGTATATATTAAACATTTACTTAATTAAATTATTACTTAAGTTTTATATATTCAATAATTTTGTATATAAATACTTTGTTCAATAATTTTTTTTGATCAATTTCACCCATAATATCTTCCATTGTTTCAAATATTATTTAAATAAATTTATATGTTAATAAGAATTAAGTTGCAAAACAAAATGTGTTTCTATAATAGTTAATTAATAAAAAAATATGTTTTGGTCATAATTTTACATCCAAGGAACATATTTTCTTACTAGTAACAAACATCTACGAATAAATAGCTGCACAAAACATCACAATAATTCCATACCTCATTGAATTTAAACAACAAAGGGTGTGAATCTCTCTTCAGTGTCCTGGACTTCTGCACAACACTGTTTGTAATTTGACAACCTTCCTTATCAACCTTTCTAAACCTGGTCAAGATGCATAAAAAATCTATAAGATCCAAGCAAAATAGCTGACGAAAAAAAATCAAAGTTAGTCATAAAAAACAATCATTTGAAACCTATTGTAAACACGGGATAACGAAGAATACATAAGACTTCAACAATCAGTATATATACACAACAAACTAGGCAAATGGGGTCTAGGAAAACGAAAATAGAAAAAGGAAAAAGAAAATTAATGAAAGAAATAAAAAGAAAAGAAAAGAAAAATGCATGGTATGATATTACACAGGGCCCATCCTAGTTACTATTGTGGATCTTGATTGGAAATTAGAACAGAGTGAAAGAGTGAATGGAAGAACATTCACACAAAGAAAGAGAAAACAAAAAGAGCAAAATATTATGATATTGTATAAGCAAAGGTGATGCCACATATTTCACAACAGGAAATGGAAAGGTACAAAGATTTAAACCAAAATCTGTAAGACAGTTGCGGTTAACTTAGAGATTATGTTATATTGGAAACCGATGAACTGCTGACGGGCAAAAATGAATGAGACTGCTACCCTTCATTTATTATTGGGCTTATTACTTTAACTCAAAAAACTTCAAAACACTTTTCCAAGGTAAATTTTCCAGTGTTTCTGCTGTTCTATCTCATGTATCAGTTTTCTTTCACAACTATCTCCTCTAATACACACAAACACAGGAAATAAAATGAACCATAAAATGAATAAAAGCAAAGGCTTAATTATACCGATCAAAGAAATTAGTCAGGCCACCCGAAGGCTTTTTTTCTCCGTTCAACTGATTTTGCTTCATCAATAGCAGTAGAACAACCACCAGACACCGCAATAGGCAAAATGGAAGAGACAGAAAGTCTAGATTTTTGAGTAGTTGGGCTTTTCCCATTCATTTTCTTTTCAGCAGATCCATTTGTATTACTAGATTTGGATGGTAGTCCACTTCCAGAGTTATTCTTTGCAAAGGCATGATGATTCTCTTTCATGGGCAGATCGGTGGGTTTGGATAGGCTACCTTGCAGAATCTTTTGCTTTTCCACCTGCAATTAATTATAAATAATACTATCTCAATGCTGTCTACGATAAATTATCAATGAGATTTGCAACTTTTCTCGGACAGAGTCAATATTACACTTGAGTGAAGTACTGAAAATATGAACAATTTAAAATATATAAGTTTCCACAAGAATTATACTAGATAACAAATATAAATGACCATTACATATGAATTCAGAAAATATAAAATGCACAAATGATTGGAAAAGTTGCATGAGTTATCGATCCTCGGACTCCTATGCATCTGAAGTATTTTGGTGAAAGCATGTCACACTGTATGTCTGTATCTCGAGAAGCACAAGGACATCTACTCAGATAAAGAACTCTTTTTGGCCCTTGAGATTCAGTAAATCAATCCTACTCTTGAATTCATGAGCAGATAGCGAAGGATTTCTCTAATTAAGGTATTTTATGATAACAGGACATATTAGTGATCATAAGTCAGTTAGAAATGCATGGCCTCATTTAAGGCATCTACCCACTGTATATATATATATATATATATATACATATATATATAGGATTTGGTTCAAATGAGACTACCCTCTCTAGGTGAGACAGTGTGGACTCATCTTACCCATTGATCTTAAAAAATGAAGGGATGTGATTAATTCAGTTTTTTTAATTATTTTCTAATTTTTGCTGATTTTAAGGGTAAGTTTGTAATTTTGTAATTCAAATTAGTGGTCCCAGCGGATTTTATGGGCTGAAATTGACAATGCCGGATTTTATGGCGGAATTTAAGGAACCAGTTTTCTTTCCAAATATTTTTATTTTACAGCATAGTTAGGGTTCTTCTAATGCATAATTAGACATCAAATAATGCATATTTAGTTATTTTGTTGGCAATCGCTTTTTTACGAAAAACAAGACATAATTAAATATAACGTCATCGCATATGTAGTTACACTACACTTGCATAAATAGGTTCAATATAATGTATATTTAGTTATGAAAATGGGATGTTGCTTTTGGAAATTATAAAAATGGGATGTTACATAATGTACTACATATTTAGTTATTCCACAATGCATAAATAGTTTCTAGATAATACATAGTTAGTTGATTTTGTTGCATAGTTTATGACGTCTTAGTTAGATATATTGTACTACATATTAGTTTCTTTTACGCCGCATAGATAGTTTTCGGATAATGCATATTTAGTTGAGTTTTGTTGCATATTTAGTTTTCGAACTCACTGTTCGTTATTTCTCTGTAATATTGAACCGATTTTTCTTGTTTTTTCTCTCGTAATTTTCATGAATTGTAATTTTCAAGTTCTTCACGTTTTTCTTTATTTGCGTTAATGGAGGAATGAGAGAGAGAGAGAGAGAGACGTAAGATTGGAAAAATTGGAAGATGTATGAGAGAGAAATAGATTTGATTTTATTTTTGTAACTAACTTGTTATGTTATTTTACCCTACTAACCTTATATTGATTAAATTAATATTTTAATATATTTTTTATCCATTAAATTATACCCGTTGATTAATAGTGAGGGATGGTTGAGATTAGTCCATTGTGTCTCACCTAGAGACATGGTCTCACTTGATCATTCCTATATATATATATATATATATATATATATATATATATATATATATATAGGGGGTGAGCAAAACCGAACCAAAACCGAAAAACCGAGCGAACCGATGAATTTGGTTCGGTTCGGTTCGTTTTTTAGGAAACGATCTGGTCGGTTGTTATAAGCCAAACCGAAATAATTTTGGTGCGGTGCGGTTTTTGCTATAAAAATTCGGTTTCCACCGAACCGAACCGCAAAACTACCTTATATTTTTAAATTTTTATATTTTTATTATTTAACTTATATTCTTCGATTTGCCCTAATAAGCCTCTAACCCTTATTACTATTAACGCCGCTCAAGTAGTATTCACCCGGTCTCGACCTCTTCTTCTCATTTCGCTCTCGGACCTCTTCTTCTCATTTTACGCGGCGACGCGTCTACGCCCGTCACATACACATAGGCAAAACCAACACCGCCATAGTTAGAGACAACTCACTTCCAGGTTCGACTATGAAAAATTAAAGCAGTAAGAACCAAACTTTATATATGTTATATTATAAGATTTATGGCTTGCAAGTTGTTTCTAGTGCTCTTTGGAGTAGTGGTCCAGATTTTGGTTGGTTGTCTTAAACTTGTGAACTTTGTATTTTATGAACTATTAATTTTTAGAGGAATGAACTATTAGTCTATTACTATTGTTTATTATAAGTTGAACAATTGTATAAGCGTGCAACAAATTTAAAACACTTATTATGAAGATTTTTGCAATTTTTTAATGTCTATAATTATGCCTGAAGCCACAATATCTAAGCTTTAACCCATGTTATGAAGTATTAATTGGTTCTTATATTATTAGGGCTTTAATGTAAAGAGATGGCTGAAGAAAAATCACCCTCAATACCTGGAGCAAGCCAAACGGATACGCAAAGTCAACAAACAGAAGCAACTTCCAAGTTGAACAAAGAGTAGCACAAAGAGGTCCAAGCACGGGATCACTTTACCTTAAACCTGGAGAAGGTACACAAATAGCAAAATGTAATTATTGTGGTAAAACATATAAATGCGACTCTCGAAAAAATGGTACATCAACACTTTGGAATCACTTAACTTCTTGTAAGCAACATCCACATATTGTAGAAAAAAACAATCAAAATTGTGTTTGCAACCAATAGTGGAAGGGGATGGAAGTGTTGAAACGATTGGTGGTCTTATTAATTGGAAATTTGATCAAGAATTGATCAGGTCACAATTATCTAGAATGATAATTGTTGATGAGCTTCCATTCAAATTTGTGGATGGTGATGGATTTAAAGGTTTTGTATCTGCTGCACAACCTAGATTTAAAATTCCATCTCGTTGGACTATTTCACGGGATTGTTATCAGTTATACCTAGATGAGAAGGTGAAGTTGATGAATTATTTCAAAAAATCTGCTCAAAGAATTTGTATTACCACAGATACTTGGACTTCATTGCAAAGGATCAACTATATGTGTATCACTGCTCACTATATTGATAAAGACTGGAGATTAAATAAGAAGATCATCAGTTTTTGCCCAATTGGGAGTCATAGGGGTGAGGAATTAGGAAGACAGATAGATGGTTGTTTGCGTGATTGGGGAATTTCAAAGGTGTTTTCTATCACTGTTGATAATGCAAGTTCAAATGATACATGCATTCACTACTTGAAAGGTAAATTGACTTCTCGAATTGTGTTCTTGCCAAAGGCAAGTATCTTCATATGAGATGCATTGCCCATATTATTAATTTGATAGTTGTTGATGGGTTAAAGGAAGTTAATCCATCAATAAAGAAAATTCGAGAAGCAATTAGATTTGTGAGACAATCTCCAGCTAGGTTGGCAAAATTCAAAGAATGTTGTGAGGATGAAAATATAGAAAGTAAAAAGCTTATTGTGCTTAGATGTGGCCACACGGTGGAACTCTACTTACTTGATGTTAGATGTTGCACAAAATTTTGAAATGGCATTTGAGAGGTTTGAAATTAAAGATCCATACTTTAAAGTTGAGCTTGATGATGGGGTGCCAACACATTTTGATTGGGAAAATGCTAGGAGGATGGTTGATATTTTGTCAAATTTTTATGAGCTAACCTTGAGGATTTCAGGCACATTGTACATCACTTCTAATCTATTCTATCATGAAATCAGCTCAGTTAATTGCTCACTAAAAGAATGGATTAGAAGATTGAAAAAAAAAGATGTCAAAGCAATGGGTGGAAAAATGAAAATAAAGTATGATAAATACGGGGGGGTCCTAAAAAAAATGAACAAACTTATTTATGTGGCTGTCTTTGTTGACCCTCGATATAAGTTTGAATTCATTGATTATGCACTTTGTGAAGAACATGGAAAAGAAGAGGGTTCGAAATTGCAAAGAATGTAAGAGAAGTTGTATATGAGTTTTTGAAGCATACAAGTCGATGTACCAACCTCAAGTTGATCCATCGAGACAAAAAGATACAAGTTCTTCTCATCCGAACCTTTACAAAAGAAATCTAGATTTATTTTGGGAGATAAATTCACAAGGCGAAAGATAGAGAGTGGAGAAGTAGAAAGTAAATGTGACTTGGATGTTTACTTGAAAGAAAAAGTTCTTGTAGTTGAGAAAGGCGAATTTGATATTTTGATGTGGTGGAAACTCAACCAAAATAGGTTTCCCATCCTTTCACATCTTGCTCGAGACGTATTAGCAATGCCCATTTCTACAAGTAGCATTGGAGTCGGCCTTTAGCACGGTGGTAGAGTTCTTGATGAATATAGGAGTTCTTTAACTCCTAAAATTGTGAAGCTCTAATTTGTGCACAAGATTGGTTGAGAAAACAAAAACAATCCAAAACGCTGAGGAAAGCCTAGAAGATCTTGAAAAGATGGAAGAAGGTATACTAATATATGTTTTAGATTGAATTTAATAGTTTACATTATTGTGATATAGTTTATTTCAATGTACCTATTTAATGATATTTCTTTTTTTTTTTTTTTGTAAATTTGAAGCTTTGCAAGGTGTTGGTATAAGTGATGTCAATGAGAACACAATAGACTAACATAGTTTTGATTTCCAGCTCATTGGTAAGTGATAAGTTTGTGATTCTTTTTCATTTTTTGTGCATTTTCCAATTTATGTCTTTTTCATTTTAATGATTTTGTTTCTTTCTCAGTTCATATATTATATTACATGCTTTGTGCAAAAACTTGATAGTTGTTGATATGATGATTATTGATGAAGCAACATTATTTTTTGAAAGGTGTCTGGTGGTGATAATGTTTGGAGCAGTGTGACATGTATCATCATTATCCATTGAGCTCAGTGAAGCAGATTTGATATTTTTGGGATGTTTTGGAATTTCACTTTCCTTTTTATTTATTAAAATATGTATTGAAGCAGACTTGTTTTATGAAACTATTAATTTGAACTTGTGATTGTGATTTGTAAATGATGATCATTTAGCCCATCGAACATTGAATGGTGATTATGAAGCTATTAAGTGATTATTTCTTTTGCTATTATGTTATGGATCGAGTTTGAAAGTTTAAAAATTATCAAATATAGGCATTTTTAGCAAAAAAATATATCAACCCAAAGTAAGTTTCAAAGCGTAAAAATCGGATCCGAACCAAACCGAATTATTTCGGTTTGGTTTGTTCGGTTTTTCTAACTTTACTGATTCGGTTTCGGTTAGCAAAAAAAAAATGAGAATTCGGTTTCGGTTTTTTGCGGTTGATTCGGTTTTGCACCGAACATTGTCGTTTGCTCACCCCATATATATATATATATATATATATATATATATATATAGAGAGAGAGAGAGAGAGAATTTGGTTCAAATGAGACCACCCTCCCTAGGTGAGACAAGATGGACTCATCTTACCCATTGATCTTCAAAAATGAAGGGATGTGATTAATTCAGCTTTTTTAATTATTTTCTAATTTTCGCTGATTTTAAGGGTAATATTGTAATTTTGTAATTCAAATTAGTGGTCCAAAGATTTTATGGGCTGAAATTGACATAGGATTTTGTGGCGGAATTTAAGGAACCTGTTTTCTTTCCAAATATTTTTATTTTACAAAGATAGTTAGGGTTCTTCTACTGCATAATTAGACATCAAATAATGCATATTTAGTTATTTCGTTGGCACTGTTTTACGAAAACAAGACATAATTGAATATAATGTACTGCATATGTAATTATACTACACTACATAAATAGGTTCAATAAAATGTATATTTAGTTATGAAAATGAGATGTTGCTTTTGGAAATTATAAAAATGGGATGTTACATAATGTACTGCATATTTAGTTATTCCACAATGCATAGATAGTTTCTAGATAATACATAGTTAGTTGATTTTGTTGCATAGTTTATGACGTCTTGCATAGTTGGATATATTGTACTACATATTAATTTTTTTACGCTGCATAGATAGTTTTCAGATAATGCATATTTAGTTGAGTTTTGTTGCATATTTAGTTTTCGAACTCACTGTTCGTTATTTCTTTGTAATATTGCACCGATTCTTGTTTTTTCTCTGTAATTTTCGAGTTCTTCACAGTTTTCTTTATTTGCGTTAATGGAGGAATGATAGATAGAGAAAGAGAGAGAGAGAGAGAGAGAGAGAGAGAGAGAGAAAAGAGACGTGAGATTGGAAAAATTGGGAGATGTATGAGAGAGAAAGAGATTTGATTCTATTTTTGTAACTAATTTGTTATGTTATTTTACCCTACTACCCTTATATTGATTAAATTAATATTTTAATATAATTTTTATCCATTAAATCATACCCATTGATTAATGGTGGGGGATGGTTGAGATTAGTCCATTGTGTCTCACCTAGAGACATGGTCTCACTTGATCCTCCCCCTATATATATATATATATATACATATATATATATATGCACATATCACATTGGTTTTTGTGCCTCATCTAATTTCTATTGGAGATCACATCTAAACAAAAATCCAATGATGTATGCATGCTTGTGAGCTTCAGTCACGATGAAATTGAAGAGCACTCAAATACTAGTGATTCCTTTATTTTCAGCCAAGTACAGTCAGCAGAATAACCACTCGGTTAGTTTCCCATATCTTGGGGAAATAAAATCACAGGTATAAATCATGTGTACATTTTACGATATCAATAATTTAAAAATATATAAATAATTAAAAAAGACAATGCAACAACAAAACCTAGGCATTTACTCAGAAAAAATAATATATTAGTCTACAGCTTCCATCACTTACCTCATGAACCAAGACCTGCTTCATCGGTAAGGCAAGATCAAAATGACATGAATTGTAATCCTGCTCAAAATAGAGAGAAATCAAACAATAAGTGAGACTTCAAAGTTATAACAAAAAAAAAATCATAAATAAAAGGTGACATCACAATAAATGCTCTAAACGCATGACAGCATACTAACCTTGAAGTGTATAAATTCACTAAGGGGTGGATCAAGTGAAAGTGTGGTTGCATCTAAACCATCTTCATGTCTCGAATTACGATCTGGTTTGATATTTTTGTATGTTATAGCATAGGAGACCATGTTATTCACCAGCTGCCCCAGATCTCTCTTCTCATTGTCTGAAAGCAAATGCAATGCAACCTGAAAATGGAGAATGCATCTGAATGATACGCAACTGGCAATCAAAGAAATAGAGGCAGGATAATGTGAACAACTGGTAAACCCCATATTGTTGTGAGCCAACGGTAGCTCAATACTGCCGACATGTAAGGTAATGTTTTGATCTCTCAGATTCTTTATTGTAGTATAATGCAGCCAAACACCAGAGAATTTAACAAAAATGAAATGGAAAATGAATTGTTTTTACACATTAACTACCGGTCTTAGGGTTCGTGGTGACAGAATATGCAACATCAGAGAAATCGAGTCTTCTACAAAGGATTTTGTTGACAAATGCCTTGAAAGATTTGGTGATATTCTGTTGTGCCATGTGTGAAACACGTCCATCCTTTCTGCCAAAAATGTTCGGTGTCTGTTGATGATAATTGACATTAGGCAAACGTACAAAAAGCAATAAAGAAAAACAAGACTTACAGGTAATTACATACCTTTGGAAAGACTTTGGCCATTCAATATCTTTTCTCTCCAGTTGAGCTACCAGGCGATGTATAAATATTGCAATTGGAGGCTGATAAACTGTGAAAACAAGTCAAAAGCCAACTTAGAATCAGATATGCATCACAGTTAGGGGACTCAATATCTGCAGATGTCTGGAACAGTAGTACCTTGAAGAAACATTTGTTGTGTGCGCATTACGATCGATGAGTTATATCAGATACTATCAGACTATCCAAACATTGTACCTAAAAGAAAAATTGGTCAAATTGAGGTTGAACGTGGCCATACACCATTTATTTGAACTAGGTATGAAAAATCCAAGTGACAAGTAATGCTTACAGTTTTTTGCATCATGGGATCAACATAACGGAGCTGCAAAATATTTTCATGAATCCCATCCAATATTAAGTCGTAATCGCCGCTGGGATGTTAAAAATATAATAAGTATGATCTTTGACTTGAATAGTTAAAGATAGAAACACAATTTTCTACCCACCGGTTAGATATCATAGAGTAGAGAAACTCAAAGTCTTTTGACATGCTGCTGCCAGAATTATTAGATTTTCTGGCCTGTTTCTTCTTTCTCTTTTGGAAGATCTTTATATTAAAAAGAAATAGGAAAGTGAGGATGATAAGCACAAGGACATGAGAAGTGATTTGGAAACTGTGATAAAATTATTTATTAAATTCACCTCTTTCCATATATCAAAAGCACTTCTGGATGCATCCTTCCGACCAACCACTTGGGAACTTATCTCCAACTTAACACAGAAAAATTTCTCAATAAAATTGGTGAACAATTTTTTTGGTTTGAGTCTTTGAGATGATATCCCATTAAATCAAATAATATAAATATATATATTAGGAAGGGCGTGAAGTAGCATTTATAATTCAAGAAATGTCATAAACAACTATGTTCAGTGGATGGTGACCCATTTGGCCCATTTGGCCCAAAGGTTAGCAGTTTGGATGGAAGATATGACTTATTGAACAACAGAGGTCAAGTTGAAAAACCATACCATATTGAGGTTTTCCTTCTTCTTGTTGAGAAACTGAAGAGTGTTCAAGCATGATCGTATATCACATTCTGAGGACAGTAAAGATTAGAAACAGTTTTATTCACAACAGAGTAAGGGTGTGATTGCTTGTGAGAAAATATTGTAAAATTTCCATTAGAGAAACCTTTTTGTCCTAACATACAATTGCTTGTGAAATTTCTTTAAAAAATACACTATTCACTCACTCTCATTTTCAATCATCAATCACATCTAATATAATTAAACTAAAAAATATCACATCAAAATATCGTAATTAAACTTTGATATCATAAATACAGTTATTCATTCTCTAACTTTTCTAGTCACCAATCGTAATGAATCACTATTTTACTAAAAAAAACATCAAATCAGCTTTAATCATTACATTCCCACCTCATATCAATCACTTTCAAAATTCAATCTTATTTTTCCAACAACTTTTTCATACTATTCTCTCAAAAAAATAAAAGGAGCTGAACAAAAGGCCAAGCAATCCCATCATAATAGTCTTATATGAGATTTTAATCATTTGGACAACCAAGCTTCAAAATTAACAAATAGAAATATATGAGATTTTTAATCATATGAACACATCGCTTCATAATTAACAAATAGAAACAGGGAAACTATCAGAGATGAATTTCACCATTCTTTTTTTTTTTTTAAGAAACAATAATTATATTAATGTAATAAAAAGTTACAAGAAGAAGATACAACAAGTGGATAAGGAATCCACCGAGGTGTCTCAAATCTGACCTAACACATCATAATGCTAATTTCCAATCTCTAATCAAGTCTGAAATGAACAAATGATTAAAATCTTTATGCCCTATTATCGATGAACCTACTCTAATCTTAATCATATCCCAACACTCCGAAACTGACTCTTCACTATCGTTGAAAATTCTATTGTTTCTTTCCAACCAAACGGACCAACATACAATAGGAATAACCGCTCTCCATAAAATCACTCCTTTGCTTCCCAAGTACCGTCCCAAATCCATCATAAAAAGATCCGAAGCCGACCGAGGAGTCACCCAAACAAAACCGAACTCAGTTAGAGTCTTGGACCATAAATTCCTCACATATGAACAGTGCAAAAAAATGTGTTCTTGAGTCTCCGACTCTTTCCAGCACAGTACACACCAATTTGGATGTAGAAGAATATGCGGATTTCTTTTCTGTATTATGTCACAAGTAGGTAACTTACCCATAATCACCAACCATGAGAACAATTGAACTTTTGTAGGTACCGGCACTTTCCAGATTACTTCAAAATGAGGAAAAGGAGTGAAAGTGGAACAAGGGAAAAAAGAGTTATACAAGGATTTACATGAAAAAGTACCCGAAGAATCTCGATTCCACCTCCTTACATCATCTACTCCCTCCACCAAATTCACATCCTCAAGTATTCCCAATAATGTGGTCATATTAGTGATTTCTGAATCCCTCAAGTTACGCCGGAAGTGGAAGTTCAATGTAAGTGATTGATCATTTGAAGAAGAGAACTGAACAAATGAAGCGATAGGTTTTTGATGGAGTTGAGAAATTTGATATAGAGATGGAAACCTCTCTGAAAAAGAGAGATCCCCATGCCACTGGTCCTCCCAAAACCTAACTTTATTACCCCCTCTGACTGCTATCTCCACTGATTGAAGGAAAGTTGGATATACCTTAGAGATGAATTTCCATGGACTCCTAAAAGTCGTCCTACACGCTAATCCTGCATCCCAATTATTGTTCTGCATTCCATACTTGCTAACAATTACCCTACCCCACAAAGAATTCCTCTTATTGTTGAATCTCCACCACCATTTTCCTAGCAATGCCCTGTTTCTCAAGCAGATATTTCCTATTCCCAGACCACCAACTTCCTTAGGTTTTGTAACAATATCCCACACAGCTAGATGAGAATGAGAGTCTCCGTCAGCCCCATCCCATAAAACGTCTCTCATGGTCTTCTCTATAATATTTGCAACCCCTCTAGGAATCCTAAAAAGTGACATATAATAAGTGGGAATTGCGTCCAATATTGCTGAAATTAAAGTTAACCTCCCTACTAGATAGATACACCTTTTTCTATCCCGCTAATCTTCTTGAAACCTTTGCCAAAACTGGCTCCCAGAAAGAAACCTTTAAAGGATTGCCCCTAAGAGGTGTTCCTAAATATTTTAAAGGCCATTCACCCGTCTCACATCCTATTTCGTTCGCAAGATCCCTTAAATTGTCCCTGTCCAAATTAATACCCAAGAGTGTACTTTTTTCCATATTTACTTTCAATCCCGACATACTACAAAACAACTCTACCACTTGTATTAACCACCTCAAGTGACTCTCGTTATTTACGAAAAATAATGTATCGTCTCGCAAACTCTAGATGTGTTACTTCCACGCGTCCCTTCCCACCGCAAGACCCTAATAATGGAAAGTAACTTGGCTTTATCTATTAATCTTCCCAAAACGTCAACCACTAAAGTAAAAAGAAAGGGTATAATGGATCCCATTGCGCTTAATCCTCTTCTCGCTTTGAATTTTCCCCTTGGTCTTCCGTTAATCATTATAGAAAAAGAAACCGAAGACAAACACCCTTTAATCCATTTCCTCTATCAATCTTCGAACCCCTTTCGAGCTAGCACAAAGTCCAAAAAATCCCAATTCACATAATCGTAGGCTTTCTCAAAATCTATCTTAAAAACCCACCCTTGTTTCCCATGATTCCTATATTCTTCCACTACCTCATTTGCAATGATGCTACAATCCAAAATTTGTCTTCCCTCAACAAATGCACTTTGGGTTTTCACAATTGTAAAAAAAGGAAGGATTGTTTTCAACCTTGCTGCCAACACCTTTGCAATTATTTTGTATAGACTGGTTATCAAACGTATAGGTCGAAAATCCTTTATCTTGATCGAATCTTGTTTCTTTGGGATTAAACATATATACGTCTTGTTAGTCGTTGCATTAACCACTCCATTCTCGTAAAATTCCTGAAATACCTTTAGCAAATCCAATTTGATTATGTCCCAACATTCTTGATAAACCCTCATTGTAAATCCATCTGGTCCTGGGGCCTTGTTTCCATCACATTCGAAGACTGCCTTTTTAATTTCTTCTTCGGTAAAAGGCTTCTCTAATTCTTCCATCAAAGATCCATGAATTGAACTCTATTCAACCCCTTCCACCCCCCACCCGCTATAGTCTGCAGCATGGTTTTGAAAAACGTAAATGGGAACTGAGGCGTTTTTCCCCCATGAAGCGGGGTGTAAGCCTCGAGGCGGGTTCGAGGCGTAAGCCTCATCATAAAAGCTCAAAATTAAAATTCATAGATACCAAAACAATCTTAGAGTTTTTCCCAAAATACACAACATAAATAGACAAAATAGAAGTAAATATAGGTCCATTACTTAAGAGGATTCTAATTTCTAAAGTTTTTTAATAGACAAAATAGAAGTAAATATAGGTCCATTACTTAAGAGGATTCTAATTTCTAAAGTTTTTTAAGCCATTCATTCACTACTTGTAATCACTATCATTAGGATCATCTAGGTCATCATCATCATCATCATCATGAAGTCTGGATTCTAGAATATCGTCTTCATCACTGTGTTCTTTTTTTTAATGCTAGCATGGGCTTATAATTATTTTTTATCTGATTGTCTCACAGTTTAATATTATAGACCTAGATTCTGGAGTAAAGAATCAGTACTTTTTCTTAATTTATTGTCCTAGTGGGGAACAAAAGTGGTTTTCAGCATAAAACAAAAGCCAATGCACCAGGGCGTTCTGTTTTTTCACCAGAGGCGCACGCCTCCCCCAAATATAATAATTTAATGCGCCTCGAATCTTTCAATATGCGCCTCGAGGCGTGCGCCTTGAATGATTTTCAAAACCATGGTCTGCAATGCCATATAATTTTTCTAAAAAGCCTAGCACCTCCTTTTCAATTTCATTCATGTCAGTAAACACCCTGCTATCATCTTTTTCAAGTCTATTAATTACATTTTTGCTTTTTCGTTGCTTCAACATTGAACGAAAACATCTCGTGGTGCAATCCCCTTCGCTGACCCATTTTGCCCTTACTTTCTGTCCCATCATCAAATCTTTCTTGAATTTTAACTCCTCCAATCTCGCCTTACATTCTCTTCTTTCCTTAACTAGTTCTTCTGACCATGATTCCTCCTCACTCTCCTTGAGATCTAACTCTCTGATTCTCATTTCCAGTTCTGAACATTTGAAGTCTAAATTTCACCATTCAGCCACAAAAAAAGAACAATTCAAACAATTTTATAAAAAGAATTTTAGCCCTTTTACTCTTTTCTGGTATATCTTTAAAGAGCATGATGTACTCAAAAAAATAATATATTTAAAGAGCATGATAATTAAATCAAGTTTATGACATCCCTATTTGCTAGTATGATCAGTAATTTTTTATCAGAAAGAGATTGCAGTCCGGATATATAAATCAAGATGAGCATGTTGCTTCTCCTGAAGCCGTCAAAGAGGATTTTCCAATAGCATAAGCTTAGTGGTTGAGAGTCCAATATGCATCATCATCTGAGTCTTTACTGCTAAATTTGTGGTAAAGACCCATGATTTACTGAAATTCTTGTTTCTTAAAGCTCGATAGCATACTTGATGTTGTACACATATTTTTTTACCCTGATCCTACTTTAATATATACTCTCATTATTAGGCTCGTGCCAATTTTCAGAATTACAAGGGTTAAATTTCCAGATTCACTTCCACAGAAACATCAAGAACAGCAGTGTGAAACACAAATTTTACCTAAAATCCATCTTGATATGAGATAGTGTCTAATATATCTTGCATGGGACAGATGTACACAGCAAAGGAAATGTTAATCAACCCTAACATTATCATTAAGATGTTTTGGAGATGCTTCTGGAAAAAATAATTCCCATTTGAAGTTGGTGCTTGAGTTTATAAGATTGAAATGCTAAGGGCAAATTAACTTCAAAATATTTGAAAGTTGTAACCCCATTAGTTATTCTGTTACAACTTATAAGGCCCTATATATTTTGCTTATGACAATGAGATGCAATGGTATACCAAAAAATTAACTGCAAACAAATTTCAAACTTATTTAATTTAACCTATACATATCACACTAAGAAGTAGAGTAGCCATATAATCAATACCAACAAGTTTTGAGTTGGATAGACAACTATAACCTTACCAAAACACAGGCTTTTCTTACTTTTAAAAAAAATTAGAGATGGCAATAACTAGCCTAATGCAAATCAAATTGTTTTGTGCATCAAAATTCTTTCACTTTCTGTTCCGTGTTACCAGATGATGCTATCTTATCCTAAAAACCTTATGTTAGAACTGTGAGACACAGATTCGAACAGTGAATTAAGTAAGACTTACCAGTATATTCTGCAAGCGCAGAAAGAGCGATGGAACTCGTTTTCACTCCTTCCCTGCTACATATATACTTCAACCTATCATGTAACAGTTATGCACTTGCTTAGAACGTGGAGGAAGCTTTGATATAATAGCCAATATAGGCTGAACATGGTTGCATCACCAAAACAGTGACTGAAACATGGTAATTCTTCAGTAAGAATAAAATGATGCTCTAGTAGTTTTTGCACATTACTATACAATTATGGAAGTTAAACTCAATAAAGAGTGTGGTGGCATGAAACTTTGATAGAAATATACATAAATAATTAAGAAATTGGACTTCATAAGCAAAATCGCAAAGTGCAACACTAATTTATAACATTGAGCTTCAAACTCCTGAAGCTTTATCTTATATTTAAATTACCAGAAGAGAAAAAATGATACCAAAGGAAGAGGAAAAGTAAGCCCAATTAACAATTAATATTATAGAATTCATATTTCATGTAGTTGAATGGAAAAACAAAATATAATGAAATTCCACTCTCAATAGACGCATTACTAATAAAATGACTTTTCTATTATAATCTTCCAGATCGAAATAGGTCAGCTTACGAGAGTAAAATTCCCTACACAAAATGGTACCAGCCCTGCAAATACGCATACATTATAGATGAAGCCAGCAAAAATAAACACTCAGACCGACCAACTGATTCATTGAACTAAGCAAAACATTCTTACCTATTTACAACACGACTGACAGTCGGTCGGACAAAAATGTGAACCCTGCAACAGAAGGAAAAACTCAATATGATGTAGTCTTATTGAACTATTAATTGACATCAAGAGCTAATATAAATTTGAATTGTATACTAGTGGATGCAACACCGAAGTTCTGGCAGCCTACTGCATGGGAGATAAGCCTTGGACTCACCAGGCAGACCGCTCAACATATTTAGTCAGTAGGAAATGCCATTAGAATATACAAGTAAACAGTTTAATACATTTCAGAATTTCTTATATGATATGCATCTTCCCATCTACTTTACAAACTTTTACTAGCAATGGTGTATACTACATAAGATCCTGTTTCATTTTTAGTATACTTGTAATGCATTTTCTCACTTACATTAACCATAGGTGGCGGATAAAATGCTTGTTTTTCCTGTTTTCAATTTTTTAGCATGATGATTCACATTAATTGAAACTTTCAGGAAAACACACTGGGCAGATTTGATCTTAATATGAAGCCCAGGATTACACATAATACTATAAATTCATCAAAGAGAAAACATCAAAAATTACCAGGAACTTACTTTGCCACCTGACGCAATGGTCTTAAGGCTGGCGCATATAGATCATTGCAAATACATATCACCTGCATATCACGCAGTGGTCTCAGAGTCTAATATGTTCGTAAGAACAATGGTATGATAAAGTCATACATACAGGCCTCAACAATACTGAGTTTCTTTGCTTCTTTCGAGATGACTTCCAACCAGAATGTGCCTCTTGAGCTACATTTTCTTTTCCAGTATCATTTTTTCTTTCAGCAGATACCTGCATCATTACGGCTAATGATATAGTTGTTGTAGATAAGATAACAGGGATCTGCCCAAATATGAAGAGAGCTACAGAGAGCAAACTCGCTATCGCTTTAACACTAACTCAACCAAGTAATTGTGCTGGGGTTACTACATAACTTCTCAATCAAAGAAAATGTTAAGTGCAAAACAGAAATATATAAAATTAGGCAGAACAAGAAACAATTATCTAAAAAAAATAAAAATAAAATCCAAAGATATCTTAATTAGTTGAATATATTTTTGATTCAATCAAATGAAGCGGGAATTTTCCGACTAGCAGACAACCAGAAATATGTAAATTACTTAGTATTTTACATAAGTGCAACTCACAAATAAGCTTTGCATCTGTTCGTTGTTACCACATTCAACCAATGCATACTTGTTTTGGAATTTGAAATAGCCACAGCTGCAGAATCACTTATCAGAGGGTCACAAAGGACAATAAATATACACACGGAACCAAATAAGACCATCAATCCAGAAATTAAAATGTCTCAGAACCTCTTGTTCCATTTACTTTAACCATGTGACCATGTGGTTGTTACTTCTGTTAGAATTATAGGCAGCAAAACATTGCAATATAGGAAGTGAAACAAATCAGGCACAGTGCAGATATATTATGGTTATTGCAGATAGAATAATAATAATTATGGAGGTATTCAGCAAAATTATTCTCGACCAACATCTTTTTGCAAAATAATGTGCAGGACAACAGCGATAACTATACTTATGTATTCCTCTACCTGTAGAAAACTAAAAGAATTGTCTGATACGCTCATGACACATACGAGATCCTTTGATATAGTCAGTACAACATTAATAAGCGCGTAGTAATAGCTTAACAATTTCATGAACTTACCAATTGAAGAATGATCTCCACAGCACCCTTCCCATCTCCAAGGGCCCCATCTATCTCATCAATAACCTTAAAAAAGACCCCAGTTTTGTTTCAGATAAGCACAACAGCTAAAGGTTTTAATAAAAACAACAGTTATATGCTGAAACCAACCAAGCACTTTGGCTTTGAATCAGCAATAACAGAATTCGTCTGAACCACATCAAGGATTTTAGCTTCAAGGGTTGATGATGACCGGTCATCACTTGCATTTATCTGTCAAAGGATTAACAGCCAATTAGTGGAAAAGTCTTGTTTATTGAAAGATTTTCATATGTAAAGGAAGGCTTTGGGAGACTTCTATCATAGTATACACTTGATACATTAAAGTTTTGCATAAAAAAGGGAAGTTGGCATCTATATATTAGGTAGAAACAATAAGAGTTGGATACATTTGGAAAGCAACAAAGCTCATGTGCTCTCAGAATGAAAGTTTGAAGCATTATTGTAAAAAAGAAGACTTATCATCATGTGGTTGTAAGTTTCCTTGTGTTCAGTATGTTTAGTGGCCAAATATCATGCAATGTACATTTTTATATATATGGGGTAATTCTGTAAGTACACCAAACTGATTCCTTCTCAAAAAATGGACAATGTATGTTCAGCAATCTACATTAACAATAACGTAGCAGCCAGAAATTAATTGAGTTCTCATGAAAATAAAAGGTTTAATTTATTAAACCTCAACAACACGGTAGCCACAATGCCTAGCAGCTACATGTGCAAGTGTTGTCTTGCCGAGCCCCGGGGAACCACAAAGCAATAAAATCTGTGACAGTCATCAATATTTTATAGTTAACATGTATATAAGTCAGAGAATAAATACAAGAAATTTAGCGCAGATGAAATGTTGGATGATTTAAACTACCACCAAGACATGAAATTTCAGAAAAAATTGAACTACTTATCCGTGCTGCGTGCAATTCTAAATCTGGAAGAGTTAATTGAGACAGTAAAGACAATTTCACTAATAAAAATGGTATAGAAAAACCAAAACCATAAGTTTAACGCAGGAGAAGGTAGACAAGGATTATGTATATGAATGTAAAAAAAGCAAAGATAGACAAAAGAAGCAATGAGAGTAAAATGGACGAAGTGGGACAATCAAGCAGTAAAATGAATGACAGAAACATTAGTTTAGTCATATTTAAACATAGGGCCACTGAGTAGAAGATAGATACATTTTCAGAAACATGGAAGAAACTTAGGCAAGATATAACAAAACCACCGATCAAGCCCCACCGCACATCCACCAACTTATGATAATGGTAAGTAGCATATCATAAAGCTAATTCAATTCAACAGCTTTTTCCAACACCAACAGTCAGTGGCAGAACCAAGATTAAAGAAGGGGTAGGGGTCGGTGTAGGCAGGAGGCAAATCAAAATTGGGAAATTTCCTTCACTGATATATTTACATTCATATGTACGTATATACACATAAAGTATAATCCAAATAATAAATGTAAAACAATATCATTGCAAAGTATCACGAAAGACGAATTAAATGATGTCTTCTCTAATTTCAATCTAAGCTTCGACCATTACGTAAAAATCAAATTATTATTTCAGACAAACATCAGTTGGCACAAAAAAGACGCCTATAATGGCTGCGGGGTGCTATTTCATATATTTACAAAACCACATCCCATCACAAAGATTTCCATTATCAGGCACATAGACAATACTTCACAACTTTTTGTTGGGTCCTCTTCTACTTCAGCTGCTGTTCTTGAGTCAGAAAATCATTCTTGTAGCATCGCACAACCAGATACAAAGGATGTGTCTTTATTTGACCAATTTAATTATTTACATTCATTGGTAATAAAGCTCCTCAAAAGTTAGTAACATAATGCAATAACTAAAACATGATTGCATATCTGCAGTAAAAAAACATGATTGCATATGCAACATATTACAATTGTGAAAATTAAACATAAAAGTTCAACATTTTAATTTAACAGATGTCAACAGAAGATTATCGAGAACTGAACTTAAAGAAAGAAGTTATTTTTATAAAATACAAGATTAATGTAAAAGGACAAGGTATGATATTGACTAACCTTCTGTTCTGGAGGACCAGAACTTTTGTGCCTCGTGTCCCATATCTCCTGAATGCCTTGGGAGATATTGTTTTCTTTATCCAACCCATTGTGAGCTCTCAGTGTGTCTCTGCCCAACCTGGTCTCTTTGTTGCTTCGAAATAACTCTTGGTAGATTGTTTAGAATGTTGAGAGCCCGACGAATGTCGTCTCAAAGCCGACAAAACATCTTCTGTGGTACTTTTAATTTCAGATCCAAAAACACAGGAATCCCACTGTTTCAACCACAAAAGAACCTGCATTAGACAGACAACAAAGGTTAAGCAAATGACAAGGAAATCTTCTTTTGTTTTTTTAGAAATCAATCAAAAAACAAATTAATAAAGAGGTAAAACAACCTCACGATTTGTCTGCTCATCACTAAGAAGCTCCGTAAATGAACTTGGAGCATATTTGTCCACCCAAAGTTGCTCATTAGTATCAGGTGTTTTTGGAAGAACTACTTCAGTCGAACCACCATCAACACTTGCTTGCAAAGCCTTCACAAACAAGCATTAAAAAAAAAATTAAGGATCAGTATTCTACTCATAATCAACGTAAATCACATCTTTCTGTGACAAGTCAAAGTCTTAATGGTCCATGGGTTTCACGTGTAAAAATTTAAAAGATATCCTTCATTAAGATATCAACTTGCCCGTGAAAGTACTCATTCGTATGAAAATAAATTTAAAGTTTTTTAGTTCTCTATAAGTCAGAAGATTAACAAATGATTTCAATTGGCCTTGGAAAATTTTGTTTACAAGCAAATATCAAATATCAGAGCTGTCGTACACTCAGTTAGTTGTATAAAACAAGAACAGAATCCAGCTGGGATTAACTGAATCTCTGGTGTGAGATTGCAATTGAAGTATCCCACATGGGTTGCAAGAGGAAGTCTGAAATGGTTTAAATTGAGAACAACGGACTCCTTTTAATGGCACAGCTTTTCCCTTCTCGGCCCAAGCTTAATTTCATTTGGTAAGCAGAACTTACATAAATAAGACATCAAAGTTTCACGTATGTTGCATAATATTATAGCATTTCAAGTGGCATTCATATGCAAGTGGGAAAATTAGCATCTGCACAAATAGAATGAGAATTCAAAGGCCTAAAACAGAGAACATAATGTCATAGTCAAAAGAACTCTAACTGTTCTCTATCTGGTCGAGAGAAAAACACTGGTGAATAAATAGAATGGTTGGAATCTTGATCAAAATGTTACAAAAGAGAGCTGTTAAAAGTTTCTATGTTATATTTGTGGGAGAGAAATAAAACAAACTAGAAGAGCAGAGAGTAAGAAGTAATTTTCTATTGATCTCATAAAGCAGGAAAATACCTTTGTGAACTCCTCATGCTCAACTCTTTGCATTAGAACTCTAACTGGTTCCTGAAGGAGTCCTGCATGTGATCATAGTTCCCGTTAGCAGAGGTCCTCCAGCATCCAGTAAGTATGCAAGATCATTTACATAATTGCACTTTACAGTAAGTAAATCCAAAGGATAGCATTTTCATGAATGGTGTATATAAGCTTCAGAGTTTCCTTTTCACAGTAGGATTCAGAAAAAGTGCAAACATATGAAAAAAAAATTAACCCTGAACCAAGAACTTGTCATGTTCTCATATTCTGGAGAACAATAAATAATGCACATGATGAAGTAGTACCAGCTCAGTGGCTTCCAAATAACATGCACAAGAGTATATTGACCTGGAAAAGATAGGAGAAACTACCAAGTCCTTATAATAATCATCATTCATTACTTGTAAATGGAGCGCCAATAGGTTGAAAATTTTCCCATGACATGCTACCAACTTTGTTACACCCTCATAGTTTGAGAAGTTTATACATCTCCTATAAGGGATATTGTAACTTTCAATGCTCAATCTACTTCAAGTTAGTCCATAGTATCTATTCTTCCTCTGTAATTTAACGAAATTGCATTTAGGAGGAAACGTGAAAGGGAAAACATTAAGAACAATGATAAGTTGACAGCAACAAGCTCATATAATCTAATGGTCTTACTATGAGATGTAAATCACTATCTCAAGGAAACTATTGAAAAAGTGGGGATGCAGAAATCAGCCAAAAGGTGAAAACATCAAAGCTGATAAGTGATAACCCTCACCATTCGAGTCTCCTCTGACACTCAATTTCGTTTTTCTCTCATCCTCATCCATCTCTACACTACATATCTTCGCATACACCCTCTCCCCATCCAACCCTGTAATTGGCACACAATCCCCCTCTATCTCCGTTGCATATCTCGACAATATCCTCTCTTCTCTATCCTCTTCCACCACCTGCATCTCTTCCACAACAGCCCGTGGCGGTGAGTATTTTAGCCACTCATCATCATCACTCTCTCCATTATTCTGTACAGAATCCACATTTCCATTTAGTAAAACTTCAGGGCCGTCCACTCCTCCACTGCTCTCATCAATCTCCACCGGACCCATGTCCGGGCATTTGGGCCCGGCCCGATTCTCCTTCCGGGCTTCCTTTTCTTCAGTTCTGCTTCTCTTGCCATCAGAGCCATTTTGGTCGAGGTCGTAATTGCCATCCACATCTAACGGTAATGATTTCGTGAGGTCAGATCTAAACCGTTTTTGGGCTGTGCGGTCGATTTGGGGAGGGGGTTTGAAAGGTGAGGGTTTTGGGGGAAGGGACAGAGTTGGTTTCTCGGGGGGCTTATCGAATGAGGGTGATGAAGGGGGTGAGGGGGTTCGATATCAAGGTCGACATCATCGTCGAACTGATCGTCCAAAGTGTGGGATTCCAGACATTGCAGCTCTTCCAAATCAGGAATATCCATTCCCCCTCTGTGTGAGTGCGCGGATGTGTGTGTGTGTGTGTGAGAGAGAGAGAGAGAGAGAGAGAGAGAGAGAGAGAGAGAGAACTACTGCGTGAGTGTGAGTGTGAGTGTGAGTGTGAGTGAGTGTTTGTTTTGGCGGGAAAGGGAAGATGAAAGGGTGGCGGCAAGAAGGGAAATGAATACAGTAGAAGACAGTCAACTCTGGCTTCTTGCTCGAAAAGACCAGCTTGCCCTTCACTACTTATTGTCTATCCATGTTAGTATGTTACAACTTACCTCCAACATAAAACAATACTTACTGAAAAAGAACAAACAAAAAAATACCATAAAACAATAGAATATTAGGGGCTATATTTGCACCCTCATTTTCTTAAATACACACCTTTACTTTAGGGAAATTAGGGAAAATACCCACCAACAAGAGGGTATTAAGGAAAAATACCCCCACTTTATTAACTAATGAAATATAGCCCTTTTCCAGCCCAAAATGTCTAATTTACCCCTAACTTAAAAAAATCAGTCCTTTTATTTTGTTTAACTCCTCATTGAAGTTGCAACAACCACTTAATTTCTCTGCAAATCGATCCTTCTCATTGGGGACAAGTCTTTATCTTTCTCGAATGCACAATAAAAGAAGTGTTAGAAACAAATGGACACACATGTGGGCACACTGCAGGGCAAATATGTGGGCACTCGAGAAAAACGAATCGCATAATGAAAAGAAGTGTTAGAAACAAGTGGACACACGGTGGACACCTTTGTAGGGAAAATAGGTGGGCACTCGAAACAAGTGGACACACAGGGCAAAATAGTGAGCACATAGGAGGGCACACCGCAGGGCAAATAGGTGGGCACGATAAAAATTTATCGAAAAAACCCAAGTCCATACATATTCCAACCTACAACACATTATAGACTCCAGAACATGAACATCATAGACTACACACAACACATCATATACTCTACTTGGGAAAATAAGTGGGCAAAATGGTGGGCAAACATCGAGCAAATAAGTGGGCAAGATATATATAGATCCAAAATAATCCAAGTCCATAAAAATTCCAACCTACAAACATATATAGACTCCACGAACATGAACATCATAAACTCCACACAACACATCATAGACTCCACAGTAAGAGGCAAAGCACATGACAAATACGTGGCAAAGAAAAAATGTTCGAAAATACATTCCAAACTAAACACATCATTAACTCCACAAAACATGAACCATTTAACGTTAAAACTAAATTTCAATCATATAAAGAAACCCTAATCTGTTTCATATTCCAAAAAAAAAAAAATCAAAACAAAACCCTAAATCCTTCAACAAAACTAACTAAAATATACATATTAGAGAAGAAGATGTAAAATTTAACCTTTTCAACCGAAGATTTTCACTAAAAATTGCGAATGACTTTTGATGTTCAAACCTCTAAGTCGAACACTGTATGTGACGTGAGGACAGTGTGAGAGAGAATGAAGTGCGCTCATCGAAACTTTGAATGTTGGACGTAGGAGAAGAAGGGTCGAAGAGAGCAGGAGTCAAGAGAGCGAGAGAGAAGATAAGAGGAGTCGGACGTGAGGTGGGTGAAGAAGTTAAGAAGAATGGGAAGAATGTCGGACGTAAGTTAAACTGTTTCACTTTGTTCATGTACTTATTTCCTTTGTTTTTTTGTTTTGTTTAAATTAAAGGTATTTTAGATTTTTCGGGAGGTAAAGGGGTATATTTCCTTATTTAATAATGTAGGGCCTTCTAAATCATCCACGAGGTGAATATACTCGTCCTCGGTCTGTTGCTTTTTCGGTCTCTTACCGGTAGAATACCGTAGAGGAAACATATCAAGGCCGACTTAAAGGTTATATCTCCGTCTCCTTTTTTTTCTTGGACCACTCTTCCAAGTCACTTTCCACGTAATCAAACAAAAGGCATTAAATCGCTTTAAAGCATTTCTTGAAAATCCTCGAGGGACGATGGAATAGTACACTTGGACTCAAAACCAAGTCCTGTGATCAAGGCGAACTCCCTTATTCCAAAGTCGGCCTCTTTATTGTTCACGTGGAATGTAATCTTCTCCATTGACATTGACTTGTCTTGTCTAAAGAGTAAGTGCATATATAAGCGGCCTTGAAACTTCACTTTTAGTACGTCCAAAAATTGCCCAAAGCAAGATTGCTTTAACCTTTCTTTATTCCGATCACTCAAAAAACCTTTTATTTTGTTTAACTCCTCATTGAAGTTGCAACAACCACTTAATTTCTCTGCAAATCGATCTTTCTCATTGGGGACAAGTGCTATCTTTCTCGAATCGCACAATAAAAGAAGTGTTAGAAACAAATGGACACACATGTGGGCACACCGCTGCAGGCAAATATGTGGGCACTCGGAAAATGAAGCGCATAATGAAAAAAGTGTTAGAAACAAGTGCACACACATTGTGGACACTTTGTAGGGAAAATAGGTGGGCACTCGAAACAAGTGGACACACAGGGCAAAATAGTGAGCACATAGGAGGGGCACACCGCAGCGAATAGGTGGGAGCGATAAAAATTTATCGAAAAACCCAAGTCCATACATATTCCAACCTACAACACATTATAGACTCCAGAACATGAACATCATAGACACACACAACACATCATATACTCTACTTGGGAAAATAAGTGGGCAAACATCGGGCAAATAAGTGGGCAAGATATATATAGATCCAAAATAATCCAAGTCCATAAAAATTCCAACCTACAACACATATATAGACTCCATGAGAACATGAACATCATAAACTCCACACAACACATCATAGACTCCACGAAGTGGGCAAAGCACATGACAAATACGTGGGCAACGAGAAAAAATGTTCGAAAATACATTCCAAACTAAACACATCATTAACTCCACAAACCATGAACCATTTAACGTTAAAAATAAATTTCAATCATATAAAGAAACCCTAAGCTGTTTCATATTCAAAAAAAAAAAAAAATCAAAACAAAACCCTAAATCCTTCAACAAAACTAACTAAAATATACATATTAGAGAAGAAGATGTAAAATTTTACCTTTTCAACCGAAGATTTTCACTAAAAATTGCGAATGACTTTTGATGTTCAAACCTCGGAAGTCGAACATTGTAGCAGACGTGAGGACCAGAGTGACAGAGACCGAAGTGCGCTCATCAGAAACCTGAATGTTGGACGTAGGAGAAGAAGGGTCGAGGAGAGCAGAGTCGAGAGAGCAGAGAGAAGAGAAGAGGAGTCGGACGTGAGGTGGGTGAAGAAGTTGAGAAGAATGGGAAGAATGTCGGACGTAAGTGAAACTGTTCCCGTCTGTTCATGTACTTATTTCCTTTGTTTTTTTGTTTTGTTTAAATTAAAGGTATTTTAGATTTTCAGGAGTTAAAAGGGGTATATTTCTTTATTTAATAATGTAGGGGCATTTTTCATTAATACCCCCTTGTTGGGGGGTATTTTCCCTAATTTCCCTTTACTTTATGCACCCCTACCATATTTTATAAACTCACTCAATTACTTAATACACTATCTCTATATTTTCCATTTTACCATTCTAGCAAAAAACGGTTCAATTGTTAATTTTTTAAAAAAATTTCACTATCATGCTATATAATAGTAGGGGTTATTGATTTTTCAAGATCACGACTATAAGACACTTTGTTGGTTTGGTACACGACATTTCGGATTTACCAATTTAGTACTTATATTTCATATTTTTTTATAAATTCGTACCTATTCACTTTTAAGGATGAAAATGCCCCAAGATTTTTTAATTTTTGTTAAAAAATTATGTTTTAATTGGAATTATTAAATTTAAAAAATAAGTTTAATTAAGAAATAACTTATTATTATTATTATTTAAATTAAATTATTAAATTCTTAATTGTAAAAAATAAAATTAATTAATTAATTATTTTTAAAATTCGATTAAAAACTAATTACAAATTAATATATTAATTAAAAAATTGCTATAATTTTCTTATTTACTATCTTAATTTTAATTTTTAATATTAGTTATCTAAATGAATTTTTCTTTTCTATAATTAAATTTTAATTTATGTTTATTAATTTACTTATTTAATGTATTAGTTTTATTTTTTCTAAAAGTTCATTAATATTTTTAGAAACTTCTTTTTATTTTATTATTAATTAAATTAATTAAAACTTTAATTGATTTTATAATTTAAATAAGTATACTCAAAAATTTATTTTGAGTTATGTTTCTTGGAGGCATTTTTGTCCTTAAAAGTGAATAGGTACCAATTTATAAAAAAATATTAAGTATGGGTACTAAATTGGTAACTCCGAAATGTCAGGTACCAAACTAGCAAAGTGCCTTTAGGTCATGTACTAAAAAATAAATAACCATAACAGTAGCACTACATGCAAAATTGTGGTATTTTTGATAGATTGAAGGTTTTATGGGTTGAGTTTGAAATAACATTCCAAATTTTTGGTTTTTTTATTTCAATTCATGCATTTTTTCCGATATGTTCGAATAGGTACGATAACCATCTTTTTTTTTTGGAAAATAATGGCACAACCGTGCCATTTTTTTAAAAAGAGAAAAAGGAGGCACTATTTTTCAAGAAGAAAAATGACCATCGTGCCATTCTTTTTTCTAAAAACATGGCACGATCGTGCCATTTGTTTTTTAAAAAAAAGGAATGGCATGATCGTGCAACTTTTTTCCAAAATAAATGCTCATCATGCATATTCGAACATAGCAAATAAAATGGACAAATTTGGGGGGGATCAAAATTTACAACACCATTTCAAACCCAACCTATAAAACATTCAATCTATCAAAAATGGCATATTTTCGTACATAATGCTAATGTCATAATAGCATGACAATGAAAAAATAAAAATAAAATAAAAAATTACCTCTTGAGCTTTAGGGAAAAAGATATAGTTTGAAAAAAAATATGAGGGTGTATTTTAGAATTATTTTACGATAGTAAGTGTATCATAACTATTTTAAAGTCATGACAATTGTTTTATATATTGAGAAGAGTGTATTTATAAGAAATGAGGTGCAAATATTTTCCCCATAGTATTATTCATTAATAAATAAATGTAACGTGCACCTCAAAATCCACTATGACTCCATTCTTAATTATGTATAAAAGAGTCTCAAAACCCCACAAAAAAGGAGTATTCAATACATAAATCTTTTTGGCTTCCAAACATGTAAGAATTTGGGAATGGATCGTAGTTCAAGCATTTGTAATTGGACCATTTCGATCTACCACCAAACTCATTCCTCTCATGATTCTCTCACACCTAATACTTCCATTAGGTAATTATTTATACATAATGTGATTTTTACTAATTTTTCTATAGGTTCAATGAAATCCTCTTACTCGTCATTCAAATCCTTCCATGTCCTAATTCCTACCCTAAGATCATAAGGATGACAATTGACAATGTTGGCCAAAGCTATATGGAATGACATGAATATCACCCATATGCTCATTTGAGAATAAATTTTTATTAATCTAATCGACTTGAAAAATATACGGTCGACATATATGATCTGAGAACATGCATGATGAGCTTGTTTTTTAGCGACCATTTGTTTTTATGTGAAGAGCCTAATTTACTTGTAAAAATTTTGTTGCAATAATTGAATCCCCAAATTCCTATTTTGAACTATTGTTCGAGTCATTGTGGTGGATTTCAAATTCATCTTATATGTGGTTATTTAAAATCTTTTCCGGTTTCTAAGGGGAAAAAACATTCTCCCAAATTCTCTATGATATATGCAACCAAGGCTATTGAGATTAAATCTCATCAAAGCATGCCATTCTTACTTCACATCATTCGGCGTTTTGAACCGTCCTTTAATGTTTACATCCGATAGAAAAAGAGAGCCATTATGGTTGCGGTTTAATGATCTTTCATTCCATCCATTTTTTATTTTTAACGGAATAATGTTAGGCATAAGCCCACCAAAATAATGATATTGTCAAAAGTGGTGTGTTAACTTTTGCCAAATCTTTGACAATGGCGCGAATCCATGTGCAAATGGTCAAGAAATTGATGATGCTCATTTATTGAGGTTGTTGATACATTGCCTATAAAAAGGCTTGGCATGAGTCAGTGAAAAGAACGATGGCAAGAAATTGATGAGCTTCGCCATCCAACCGTGGTGGAGAGGAAAAATTGAGTGTGCACACTGGGAGATCAAATTGTGTGAGTCAAATTGTGATAGGTGTGGGAAAATACTCGGGGTATTTTTCTCTCGGGTAAACACAAAGGGGTTGGGGAGAGTGTTCTTTGATAGCTAGTAAAGTAGTTGTACAAGAGTCTTTTATTCTTGGGTTTGGTCCATAAAACTCAAGGGGTGTATTTTTCTTGTGCGGGAAATTCTTTATTAGTAAAGAACGGAAAGTCTCATGGACGTGGCGGGTTTACCAAACCACGTAAAATCTCTGTGTGCATTTTTTTTTTATCGTGTCATTTAAGTTGTGACATCATCTTGTTGGTGTGATTTATCGGTATTAGGATAAATCAAATCTCGAACCATGACATGTCTCCGTTGCGCCCAACAAGTGGTATCGAGCTACTTGGTAACTCGGGCAAGGTAGAAAATTGAGATTTAAATTTTTACGGATGGATATTGTGTGATAGCAAATCCATTCAAGGTGCAACAATTTAACGACAAAGGAAATTTCACTCTTTGGAAATGAAGGGTGAATGATCTCCTAGTTTAATGAGGAAAAATTGTGAGATATGAAAGGTGCACGAGTGGACAAATCGGATCAAGCTGTGGAAAGTTGATGTAAAGGTTGAGGAAGAAGATAAAGCCATTTTACTTATTACCTCTATCTCGATTCATATGATAGTCCGTGTGACGTTCTTTGTATGGGAAAGACACACTTTGGACTTGGAGCATATACAAAAGCATCGGTGTTGTCCCAAAAAAATGCAAACTAGGAGAAGGGACACATATCGCTTTGGTTGCTTGGGAAAAGAATCGAAACGAGAGGAAATACGGTGATGGATTTGTGACCAACAGGTCGATTCAAGGACCAAAAAAAAGGGTGTTGTATGTTATCGTTATCACGATGAGGTCACGTTAAAAGGAATTGTCCTCGGAGAAAGAAAGATGATGCAGGTGATGGTGGCGATGGTGATATGGTGATAACTACGAAAGATGGATATATCCCATAGTCTCCACAAAGATATATACTTATTCTCGAGATTGATGAATTTTAGATTAGGGATGCGTAATGCATGTGTATTCGAAGGGATTATTTTGATTTACTTTAATTTGAGAGGGCAAGAACTTTGTTCTTTGGTGATGGTTCTACTTGTAGAATCATGGGATTCGATGGTGAAAATCAAAATGAGTGATGGAGTTGACCGTACTTTGGGTGGTGTGGCCTATGTCCCAAAGATGCGGATGGATCTAATTTCTGGTGTCAAGTGGATCTCAATAGTTGCGATATTCAGCTGGAGGTGGAGTCATGAAAGTCACACGTGACGGAAGGATCCTAAGGGTGAGAGAAAAGTATCCGAAATTGTATCGTCTGGTGACCTCAAGGATTACTGAAAATGGAACGCGCCGGAAAGCTTCTAGGCTGAGACCTTTATGAGGGGAATCCTGTTGGGCGAGAGGATGGATCGGGGTCATCCCTCTCGACAGTCAACTAGTGGTGTTGACTGTACTACACGTGTGTATTGGCCGATTGAATCAGGTGGAGTTAGGACCTTACTGATTCGGCATGTGCAGATGACTGAAAGCCAATGGTGTTTGATGTTCTGGTTTGCGAGTAATATTGTTCTGTTGTGCTGGTAGAGATTGTTAGGCATAAGCCCACCAAAACAATGATATTGTCAAAAGTGGTGTGTTAACTTTTGCCAAATCTTTGACAATGGCACCATCCATGTGGAAATGGTCAGGAAATTGGTGCTGCTCATTTATTGAGGTTGTTGATACGTCGCCTGTAAAAAGGCTTGGCATGAGTCGCGAGAATTATGTCAAGCAATTCTTGAACTTGGCCATCCAATCGAGTGGAGAGGAAAAATTGAGTGTACACACTGGGAGATCAATTTGTGTGAGTCAAATTATGATAGGTGCGGGGAAACACTCGGGGTATTTTCTCTTGGGTAACACAAAGGAGTTGGGGAGAGTGTTAGTTGATAGCTAGTAAAGTGGTTGTACGAGAGTCTTTTATTCTTGGGTTTGGTCCATAAAATTCAAGGGGTGTATTTCTCTTGTACCGGGAAATTCTTTATTAGTAAAAAATGGAAACTCTCGTAGACATAGGAGGGTTTTGCCAAACCATGTAAAATCTCTTTGTGCATTATATTTTCTATCGGTGCTATTTAATTTGTGCCACCATCTTGTTGGTGTGATTTGTTGGGTATTAGGATAAATCAAATCTCGTACCCACGACACCCCTCATTGCGCCCAATAAATAATTGTAAAAATTATTTTTGAGGAGTTGTAAGATTCTTGGGGAGTGTGGTTAGATGTAGGATGAAAAAGTAATGATAGTTGATTTGATGATTTTTATAGTAAAATAGTGATTATATGTGATTGATAATTAGAAAAAAATGTACTTTTTGAATTGTTTTCGGATAATTGCATGTTTGGCTAGAAATATTTTTGAGGCAAAACTTTGTAAAATATTTTTGCAAAAACTTGTATGAGACCGTCTTATGGGTCTACATCCATAAGACGGATCCTACTTACCCCCCTCTTCCCATACCCACTGAGATTGAGTTTTTCTAGTTTTCTTTTTTTCTTTCGGTTTTAAACTAGGGTCTATTCTTCTTTTTTCCTTTTACCGTTTTTGTTCTTGTTCTTGTTGTTCTTCTTCTCGTTCCCCTCGTTTCTTCTTGATTTGTGTGTTTGTCGTTCTTTTTTTTTTTTTTTTTTCTCGTTTCGTCACTTCAAATCTTGCATCGATTTGTAATAAAAATGTGATTTATAATAAAGTGTATCGGTTATTCGCTCGAAGTGTATCGTTTCTAATAAAGTATTAATTTGTAATAAAGTTTGTGTACAAATGCGTGAATACCGATGCTTCAAAGTATTAGAAATTCCCTTAAAACTATCAATAAGTGCCTTAAAATTAGGGGGTGTCAATTTAGGACCCGACACGCAAACCCGACACGAACCTAACACGAAATTAATGGGTATGGGTCCAGGCTTCGTGGGTCCGGTCGAAGTGGGTCGGACGGACTAACCCGCCAATTAAAAGTCGGGTCCGGTCAACCTACTATGACCCGTTTAACCCGTCTAACCCGTTTGTGAATTTAAAAAAATTAAGTAAATAATTAATTGTAAGAAAAAAACAACAAATAAGAAATATCTTTAAAACTCAAATGATAAAACCTCATTAATTATGTATTTGTTATTATTATGCATATCTTTTTAATATTGTCCTCAAAATATAATTAGTATGTTATGTTATTTATGCAATTATGTCATTTATTTTTGTATGTTGTAAATTGTAATATTTTTATTGATCGAATAGTGTATGATTAAGAAAAAAATAAATTTATTGATTAAAAATATTAAATATATATTAAAATAATTTTATTAGACGGGTTAAGTGGGTCGGGTCAAGGGTTACCTGTGAAATAAGCGGTCGGGTCCGGGTTCAAGATTTCGACACGAATAATTAAGCAGTCGGTCCGGTCGGTTTTCCGACACGCGAACCTGCGAACCCGAACCGTACCGAACCCGGACCCAACCCAAATTGACACCCCTACTTAAAATCATCTGTTTTATGTCACCGTATTTCTATTTTTTCCCCGAAACCTATGTCACTGTATTAAAACATTGAACATATGTTATATCACTCTGCATGTTAGATATTTGGTGCTTAAAGTATCATAAATTGCCTCAAAAGTGCCATAAATTGTCTTAAAAGTAACAGATTGTAATAAAATTTGTGTACAAATATGTGAACATTGATGCTTGAAACTTGAAAGTATCAGAATTTACCTTAAAAGTATCAGAATTTACCTTTAAAGTATCATTTTTATGTCATTGTATTTCAACATTGAATATATGTTATATCACTCTACATGTTAGATATTTGACACTTAATGTATCAGAAATTGCCTTAGAAGTATCAATTTGTGATAAAGTTCTTGTATACAAATCTGCAAACATTGATACTTGAATGTATCAGAAATTATCTTAAAAGTATCAGAATTTGTATTAAAGTATAATTTTTGTGTCACTTTATTTCAACATTGAATATAATGTCATATCATTCTGCATGTTATATCTTTGATGCTTAAAATATTATAAATTACATTTAATATCTCATAAGTTGTATTTAAAGTATCAGTTTATAATAATTTTTTTGTGTACAAATATGCGAATATTGATGCTTGAAAGTATTATAAATTGCCTTTAAAATATCATACATTGTCTTAAAAGTATCAATTTGTCATTTTCGAAAATATTCATTTTGTGGTTGAAAAGTAATATAAAAAAATATTAGCAATTATATGAAAAGTATCATTCATTAGTTAGTAATTAAAATTATTATGTACGTATTTTAAATATTTATGGGGAGTCCACTATCAATTAAAACAACTTAAAAGTATCATATTTAATCAAGAGTATTAGTAATTATATGAAACGATCGGTATTCTCTTGGGATACGTAAAATATTAAAACATAATTGTGCATGTTAAATATATCGAAGTTGCCTTGAGCTAGAGGGTGGCGGCTGCGAACTTATTTTAACTAGGCTTTTCGTTTGTTTATTTAACAACTGGATCAGTCTAGGATACGAATACAAACCATAGGATCCGTCTTACGGATTAGGTCTTATGTGAGACCTTCTCAATATTTTTTACCGATTAGGTCTTATGAGAGACATTCCCAATATTTTTTACAATCAATCTCAGCCTATCATTTTCAACTCTCCATAAAAAAAGTGGTTTCATATGTTTGAAGTCCATTTTTATTTTGTATAAAGAAATATAATAAAATCCAAAAGTCTTTGAAACTGCTACAAAATTCAAAACAGAAGAAAGGAATTTTTGTATACTAAATACATTTGAATTTACCTTTCGAGTTCAAAAGCTAATAAGGACATAGCACTTAAACACATTCTCCGTGACAGTTCAAAGCTAATAAGCACATAGCACTTAAAAGATCACATTCTCACTGACATTTCAAAGCCAATAAGCACATAGCACTTAAAAGATCACATTCTCACTGACATTTCACTCCAACAGAAATACAGAATAAATCATATCCAACTGACTTTCATCTTCATATCCCTTTCTTTTTCAGGGCAATTCAGCAGAAAAAATCAAACAATCACAGCCCCAAAGAAAAAGGATATGTTAAGAAAACAACATCAACTACATACAAGAAAGAATGCATTACATTATCAAGTGACATCACAAAATTTCTATCAGTTGTTAATCACTTATATACCATCTGTGGATCAGTTAAACGGACTCAAATTACAGGCCGAGAGGAATTGAGCTGAATGGCAGGGCAGATTGGAACAAAATTCGATTCTATGTCGACTTGTATCAACACTTGAAGCCATGGCAGATAGACAAAAAGATTATGAGACCTAAAGCTACGATAATTCCAAACACTATCAGCTTAATCTTCATATTCTGAATCCACATTTTTCTCCTCATCTTGGTCCCTTGTGTCCTAAAATCCTGTGCCTGGAAATCCCATACGGAAATACAAACAATCAATTCAGTAGAGCCAGACAAACAAATCCAGGAATGTCCTAAGTTAGGGTTAATTGCAAAAATTACCCTTGAGATTCAGTTTAATTACAAAAAGAAATCTAGTTATCTTTCAAAATTACAAATAATACCCCATTGACATTTGTTTCTATTTTACAAATTGCACCCTTGGGAGAGGAGTATTAAAATGCAAACCTCAAAAGGGTGTTTGTAATACCTTAAGGGGATACTTGTAATTTTGAAAGATAAATGAACTTTTTCGTAATTAGGCTAAACCTCAGGGGTAGTTTTTGTAATCTACCCTATAAGTTATTGCCAAATGTGAATAAAGTATAATAACATCAAGTCTTGAAGACAAAAACTCGAATTATGTTTTTGGCCTAAGGCGACGAAGATGTAAATTATGTTTGAAGTATCACCATTTATATAACAAAGTCTAAAGATCTCTCTTCCAAACAAAATTTTAACAAGAACTTAGAAAGTTGTTTAATACTTTACAAGCTTTCTACTGCTATTATAGCTAGTCTCCATGTAGTTCAACCATAGATGAATGCATGTAAGATTTCTCAAGCCAACCTGTGATCGGAGATTCTCTGTTTTGTCAACAAGCAGTTCAATCTTCTCTCCACGATCAAGAACCTAATTAATACAAAAACATAAAAATACAGTTATAAGAACAAGAACACAAGCCTGAATAAATAACAGGAATTAGAAAAGCTTTAAATGGAAGAAACTTCTGTACCTTCTCAATATTTTCCATCATCACGCCTTTTACTTCAGAAACTTGAGCCTTGACTTTAGCTAGTTGGCTAATTTCTTCAGGATGATCGACACAATACTGCATTTGCTCTTTCAATTTTGGACTGCGATACCAAAAACGTGTTTGATAATGTCCGGAAACAATAATTAAGAAAAAGAGCACTTACCCGAATTCCTTTTTCAAGCTGTTGGCACCTGCAGTTGCAGCTTTACCTCCTCCATATCTCTTGTTAAAATCATCCTTAACACGCTCCAGAAAAGCAATTGGTAGTTGCCTGCCAGCAGATTCGACAGCAACAACGCAATAGGCTACAAAATGAAACCTGAAGTAATTGAGCCACTAGTCCAGATACTGAAACTACACAATGACTGCCACAAACAATTAAGTTACAAAAACACCCTGAGGTCTAGCCTAATTACACAAAGACTCAGTTATCGTTCAAAAATATAACACCCCCTTATATTGTTACAAATAGCCCCCCTGAGGTTTGTATTTACTTAACAAAAACCCCACTCTCGAGGGATGATTTGTAAAAGAGATACAAATTGTCAAGCGGGTATTTGTAATTTTGAAAGACAACTGGTTTTTTTTGTGATTATGCTAAACCTCAGGGGTATTTATGTATTCCAAAAAATAATATCTAAATCCTTCAGTAAGATCATCCAAACTGCAATTTTTTGCAATTTTATTCAGCTTAATAGACTCCCTTTATTGAGAGAATGAAGCTGTCTATCTTTCACACATCACATACAACTTGAGAGTCATAATCAACTAAATACTATATTAGTAAATGTATTCCTTGACATGTAAATTTTGCAGCGATACAACTTAAATGAAACATGAAACACATCTAACCCATGTCATATGACAACATAAATCCTAGCATAAAGACCACCCACCTACCCTAGGAAAATGGAAAAATAACAAAAGAAAAAGAAAGAAATGAAGGTGGAAAGAAAAACCACCGCAATTGTGTAGATTACAACAACTGGAAATATGCATAATGCATATATCCCCTAAACTTCCATAATCCATAATCTCCAAGCACTCTCAAATATATAATTGATCATTCCATTTAAAAAGTACATTTTACCCAATCATTTAAATATTTTCAATTTCAACAAAACATAAGCACTCTGATGCACAAACTTTTAATTACATATGAAGTAATAATATTCACATGTAGATTTGAAATGAAAAGGAAAAAATAAAAAGAAAAACAGTAAACATAAATCAAACAGAGTTATAATCCAAAAAACAGATCAGGACAAAATGAACATTCTAAAACCAAGAAAAAGAAAAAATCAATCACCCAAACAATTCAAAACACATGAAAAGAAAAGGGTTCATACTGAATCCATCATGCACAAGGTAATTGAAGGTGTGGCCATCGCAATTGTAGGTAAATTTATTACTCGAGGAAGGCAGCTTTTGCAAACATTGCGAAGCAATGGATATGAAATTCCCCTTAAATTCTGTGTAATCAGCCAATATGACCGTCCCCCTCGCAACAAAACTGTAGATCAACCTCTGCTGACCCATGACATACAAATTCTTTTAGCTGTTGTTATTTATTTGGTTATGTTTATTATAAACTATTAAAATGAAAAGAAAAAAAACCCAGAACCCAAAATGCAAGAAAAAAATGGAGAAGGGCGAAAAAACCAGCTGAAATTGAAGAAATGAAAAAATGGTTTGTGTTGATGAAAGGGAAACTGTGGATTGTGAGGATGAATGGAGCAGAGGGAAAATGGGGAAGAGAGGTGGCATTGTATATTTATAGAGACGGTTGAAAATTGAACGGAAAAGGAATGATTATCTGCAATTGTATTTTCATGCAAGCATAACGAAGTTGTACATTTTTTCTGTAATTGTATTAATAGGGATATTACAAAAGACTCACTGAGGTTTGGGCTAATTACAAAAAATCCAAAAATATTTCAAAATTATAAAAAAAGAAAAATTCTCAGGTTTGATTATATCTTAAATTTAAAGGATTATTATATTATATTTGGAAATATCAGGGAGTTTTGAAACATTTATTTGCTTATGAATGAGAGAAAGTTTTTTTTTTTTGTAATTTTTAAGAACCTATGATTTTTTTTTGTAATTAGCCCAAACCTCAAGGGGATTTTTGCAATTATCCCAACATATATGTATATATAGTGCAACCCCCTTTTTTTTGAATCAAAATACTCAATCTAACTAATCAGTAATTCCATCTAGAGTGATATATGTTGTATATGTAAATTCAATGTGAAAATAGGCGCAATTCTTATATGAAATGAAAGGATATAAAAAACCAAAAGCGAGGGGGTGGGGCTGCTATATGTATAAATCAAATGCTGAAATAAAAAATAAAAAGAGCTAATAAAATAGAAATAATGAGTAATATAAATAAAGTTCGAATCCCATATAATATTTTCTATAATATAGATGGGATTGTTTGTTGTTTCGTCCAAAGATCCTTCCTACAATGAGCTTTAAAAAGAGGCCACGCCCGATTCGAACTCGTGAGCGAATTTGGATTGCACGAGTTAAAGGATAGTTTAAAGGATTTGATATTGACTACCTATACCAACAGATGCATCTTCTTTTTCGGTGCCCATTACATAAAAAACTCTAAGGTTAAGCGTCTTGACCGGAGTAGACATAGGATGGGTGATCCCCGGGAAGTTTTCAGGGTGCACGTTGTTGAAAAATCGGTGGTGTATATCGTCAGTGGCCGAAAAATCGAGCGAGTTTTGATACGAAAATAGATGTCGAGGTAAGAGTTAGACTCTTTCTCTTTAAGACGAGATTGCCCCGCTCACGGTGCTTACGAATACGGCAAGATACAATGACAGACTACTTGCGATAATTGCACTACAAATCGCAAGTACAACGAACACTATGATGCTCTTAAACTCTCTTTTGATTGACTAATGCAGAATGAAGAAGAAGGAGGAGAATTTCGAAATTTCTGATGTCTTGAAATGAATCTGGGGGCTGGTTTATATAGAGCTCCTGGTGTCTTTTCAGACTGGGTGCAACCCCTGGTCCGGATCGATCGTGACGGTCGATCGGATCGCGCCTTGTGGTTAACAACAGTGCGCGACCGATGGTCCGATCCCTCTGCTGAAGGAACACACCTATTAGCATACACCCGTTCACACACCGGGCCGTCGTGTCGATCCACGATCCCCGTCGTGACAACGGTCGCATCCCATCAGCGCCACGTGTCACCACTCGGACGATTCTGCCAAGTCACTACCACATGAGCTGCCCTGCCACGTTACCGAGCCACTAGACTGAACCCTGGTTCGATTTTCCAAAACTTTAAGGCTCCTCAAAGCTCCTCGTGACGATGTGTACGTGCGAAGTGCGCCTAAAAGCGCCCAATGCAACTATGTGCGGCGTGCCGGACAGCTCGGCTCGGACGGTGCTCGTGACCGTCTCCTCGGTGCCTTTTGAGCTAGTCAAAGGCTAGTCAAAATTGACTTGGTCCACTAGGGTGTACCATAAGGAGTATCACTTGATTACTCCTTATTAGTGGTGAAGCTCTTTATTAACTAGTCAAACATTCCTATGTGGGATATGACTTTCCATATTCCCACTCTTTTATATTCCATATATAAAAGCATTTTAAGTGGCCAACTTGAAGCATTTATTTCTCATTCACCCGACATTGGTTTTGAGAAATTCAAAATGCTAAACTCATCTACCCGCAACGTAGATGACATTTATCTCATTTATTTCATACTTTGAATAAATCAACCCACTTAAATAATTGGTCAAAATCGGGTCAAAACCCAATTTACAAAACCAATTCCAACACGCGTGAGTGAGTACAAAGCGCGATAGAAAAGACTCGTGTTGATTTGTGGGGACAGTTAAAATTTCAAGATCATTATTCATCCCCTTTAAATTTTCAAAATAGCTTGACTGAGCTTGCAAATTCACTCATTGAGTAAGTACACAGTTGAATTATACCCCATCTCTTATTGAATTAACTAATCAAATTCCCATTTCGTATTGAATGAATTAGCTGATCAACCTGCTATCCGACATAAGAACATATATGTTTCAATTAAATTAATATAAGATGAATAATTAGATTAGATTTGGCCTTAATAAGATTAGATTTGGTCTTTGTTTTAAATTTTAATGTCCCCATGAGCCCACTTTAACTTGTGTGACTGATTTTCTCCAAGTAACATTCATGAGGTATACTGCTGAAAAGATCTTTACCCAAGAATCACTTAATGAACCCACTTGAAGAAATGTATTGAAGTGTAAGTGTTCAAAAACAAATTTTGTTACAAGTTCATAAGAAAATGCTCACTATAATTGACATGATTTCCAACCTCTCCTTTACTCCTAATCTATCTCTATGATATTTGTCACACTCATGCATGCATGACTAAAACGAACAAAGCTTATGCAGAACCAAAGAAACAAGAATGGGTTAAAAAAGAAACCCACTTCATAAGCAAAAGGGATAATTACAAAAAGTACGCTGAGGTTTGATCTAATTACAAAAAAACCTAGCTAACTTTAAAACTTACAAAAAGTACCCCTGAGGTTTGATTTAGTGTTAAAATTAAGAGGTGATCTGCAATGATTTTACAAATATGAAGGGAAGTTTGAAATATATTTCAAACCTCGGGGTACTTTTTGTAAGTTTTAAAGTTAGTGGGTTTTTTTATAATTAGGTCAAACCTCGGGGTACTTTTTGTAATTATCCCTAAGCAAAAACATTTCCAACACTCCTGAGGTTTGATCTAATTACAAAAAACCCCAGCTAACTTTAAAACTTACAAAAAGTACCCGAGGTTTGATTTAGTGTTAAAATTAAGGGGTGATGTACAATGATTTTACAAATATGAAGGGAAGTTTGAAATATATTTCAAACCTCGGGGGTACTTTTTGTAAGTTTTAAAGTTAGCTGGGTTTTTTTGTAATTAGGTCAAACCTCAGGGGTACTTTTTGTAATTATCCCTAAGCAAAAACATTTCTAACACTCCCTTTACAGTTGTTAAAATATTTGTACTTATCCCTAAAAAGAAAGATCAACAGGCTAATTGATCTCTGTATGATAAGATCTCTTCAAAAATGGGGAGTCTTCTTGTTCTAATGGGATTCCACTTGTTCATCAACTGATCAATACCACCGATAAAGGCGTCTTCTAAACTTAGATCGAACGAAGGTGAAGCACATAACGTTCGAGCTCCTTTAGAAGCTCCTCCGAACGACCCCTTGACTTGGGATCATCTGAACCAGGAAGTTTGCCTTGCATTACCTCATCAAGAACCGATCTTGCTTCAACGTATCTTTCTTGTTTTATAAGGCAATGACATAAATTGCAGGCCTTGTTCGCGCCGGAGTCTATTTGCTGTGATTTTCGATAAACAACCTCGGCAGCAGTATAATTCCGTTGCTGCATATATGCCCAACCTAAATTCCCCTGCAATACATTGATGTCATTAGAAAACTTATATCAAGACAGGAAACATTTCATGCTATATAATGCAGTAATGCACTATACATTTACGCGTTAATTTTCCGATTCTTATGGCCAATTAACTTGGACTGTTTTGACAATTCTGGATAGTCTTATTTCGACCGAAATTGTGTAATTTTATCGGAAATCGCTGACTATGACTGCCAGGTGAAAATATGTCAAAAAAATTGGGGATTTTGGTGATTTGGAGCAAAATTTTCCACTAAAACATTAAAACCACCAAATGTGTGTGTCAATCTTTGGAGATTTGACATATCAATTTTTGCTTCAAATCATCAAAATCCTTAAATTTTTTAACACATTAGCGCCATTTAGTCCTAGTTAGCATTGGCAATATTACACAATTTTGGTCGAGATCGGACTAAATGTCCAAGTTTTTGAAGTATATTCGACCACAACTTCAAGTTGACTACTTAGATGACTAAATCTCCGAAAAAACTATTTTCCCAAAAAGAAATGTAAAAATGAAAGAAGTATATTACAAAAGTGCAAATTCATTTTAGGGATGTTTAGGGAATAAATCACTCCCCAGAATACACTTACCCAGCACATTTTTATTCACTGGAGATTAAAATTTCGTTTTTGAAGATGAAACCAAACATTTCGTTAGTTTTTCAATTGAGGGACTTTTAACATCATTTAATCCAGAATTGCTGCAGATTAACATGTTGGGCGCGGAGGCGTGTCGTGGTCCGAGATTTGATTTATCGGAATACCCGACAAATCACACCAACAAGATGATGGCAAAATTAAATAATACCGACAGAAAATAAAATGTACACAGTGATTTTACGTGGTTCGGCGAAACCCGCCTACGTCCACGAGAGTTTCCGTTCTTTACTAATAAAGAATTTCCCGGTACAAGAAAAATACGCCCCTTGAGTTTTATGGACCAAACCCAAGAAAATAAGACTCTCGTACAACCACTTTACTAGCTATCAAAGAACACTCTCCCCAACCCCTTTGTGTTACCCGAGAGAAAAATACCCCGAGTGTTTCCCCGCACCTATCACAATTTGACTCACCCAAATTGATCTCCCCAGGTGTGTACTCATTTTTCCTCTCCACCGGTTGGATGGCCAAGCAAATAGCCTTGCTTGCCATAATTTTTCCCCGCACTCATCCCCTCTATTTATAGAGGAGAATGGCGAAGGTTTGGTGAACTTCTACATATGGTTGGCTTTTTCAAGTTTGGATGGCTACCAAACATTGGTCAAAAATGTTAGGCACATTCCACTTATTATGTTTTGTGGGGTTTAATATTCCCAACAATCTCCACCTCCACACAAAACACCATCGTCCGCAAAACCAGAACATCAAACACCATTGGCCTTCGTTTCTCTACACATGCCGAATCAGTAAGGTCCTAACTCCACCTGATTCAATCGGCCAATGCACACGTGCAGTCCAGTCAACACCACCAGTTGACTGCCGAGAGGGACGACCCCAAACTATCCTCTCGCCCACAGATTTCCCTCACACTCGTCTTTCCCCCGGAAGTCTTCCGCGCGCTCAACTCAAGTAATCCTTGAGGTCACTAGACGATACAAATTCCGATAATTCTCTCTCATCCTTAGGACCCTTCCGCCACGTGTGGTTTTCAAGACTCCACCTCCAGCTGAATATCGCAGCTGTTGGAATCCACTTGGCACCAGGAAATTAGATTCACCCGCATCTTTGGGACATAGGCCACACCACCCAAAGTACGGTCCACTCCATCACCCATTTTGATTTTTACCACTCCAATCCCATGATTCTACAAATAGAACCATCACCAGAGAACAAAATTCCTGCCCTCTGCAATTGAAGTAAATCAAAATAATTTCTCCTGGAGTACACATGCATTATGCATCCCGAATCTAAAATCCATCAATCTCGAGAAGAAGTATCAATCCTTGTGGAGACTGTGAGATATCTCCATCTTCCGCAGCTATCACCGCATCACCACCGCCACCGTCACCGTCATCATCCTTCTTTCTCCGAGGACAATTTCTTTTGACGTGATCCTTCTCGTGATAACGATAGCATACAACACCCTTTCCCTGGTCCTTGAATCTGACCTGCTGATTACAGATCCACCACCAGAATTCCTCCCGTTACCGATTCATTTCCCGAGCAACCAAAGCATATCCATGTCCCTCCTCCTGGTTTGCCTTTTTTTTTTTTTTATGGGACAACAACGATGCTTTTATATATGCTCCAAGTCCAGTGTGTCTTTTCCCGTACAACAACATCGTCACCAGACTATCATATGAATCCGGGATAGAGGCAAGAAGTAAAAGGGCTTTATCTTCTTCCTCAACCTTTACACCAACTTTCCCCAGTTGATCCAGATTTGCCCACTGTGCACCTTTCATATCTGTCAATTTTCCCTTTTTTCCTTCAACGCCATTGCCAGGTCCCGTTGAACTAGGAGATCCTTCACCCTTTATTGCCAAGGAGTGAAATTCCCTTTGCCGTCAAATTGTTGCACCTTGAATGGATTTGTCACCGCCACAGTGTCCACCTGGAAAAATCAAATCTCAATTTTCTACCTTGCCCGACTTACCAAGTAGCTCTGATACCACTTGTTGGGCGCAACGGAGGCGTGTCGTGGTCCGAGATTTGATTTATTCGGAATATCCGACAAATCACACCAACAAGATGATGGCAAAATTAAATAATACCGACAGAAAATAAAATGTACACAAAGTGATTTTACGTGGTTCGGCGAAACCCGCCTACGTCCACGAGAGTTTCCGTTCTTTACTAATAAAGAATTTCCGGTACAAGAAAAATACGCCCCTTGAGTTTCCGGCGAAACTACTTTACTGTTTTGTTACGTGGGAAAATTCTTGGGAATATTGGGTGGTATTAAAGAAAAATGCCCCAAGGTATTAAAAGATGATTTATGTGGACTGTCAAAATGGGCGGTCTCGCGATCCGTCGGGCTGCCCGCCGGAATGGGTGATGGGTCTAAAATCTAAACGGGCTAGCTTTGTGCAAGCTAAGCTTTGGTGGTGGTGGTGGGCTAGCCCGCCAATAAAAAAAAAAAAAGAAAAAAATGTGTTTTCTTTTTTGAAATGAAAAAAATGAGATTTTTTTAACATTCAATTAGATGAGTCCTCGTACGATGCACGTACTATTTTAATAATTGGTAGAGTTGTTAAATGGGTCGGCACTGATGCACAAACTATTTTAATAACACTTTCGTAGATTCGATCTCTCTGTAAAATAAATTATATCAACACAATGTAGAAATATTAAAAAACAACAATTAAAAAAATCTAAAGCATGCCTTGATATCATGAAATATGCATTCAATGCTTTGTATTTGATTTTTATCATTTTAGGCAGGTTTTTCATGCATTCTCACATGCAGAAGTTTTACGACCCAATTGGTCTTGCTCATATTTAGATCAAAAATTAGTGTCATCATAGGTGTCATTGATACATCAATTTTCGTATGATGAAACATTCTTTATTTTTGTAATTTCGTTTGAATGTGCAAGTACTAATGAACTTATTGTACATATATATAGGTAATCCAAAAGATAACTATGGTAATATGTCAAAATCATATTTATTATGAGTAAGTTTCATAAATTCGAAATATTTACTCAACTATACCTTTTAATATGAGTATACGAATATTAATAAAATAAGGTATGTTTGTAATTACTTGGGTCATAATTATTTTTATTGCATTGCAATAAATGTGATTTTTTTTTCAATTGTAAATTCGACCATCAATTTTACAATACACGAATATTTATAATATTATTCAATTAAAATGGAAGTCTTATTTTCTGATATATCACAACAAATTAATTTTCTTTTTGATTGTTCGTAATTAATGTCAATTATATATATATATATATATATATATATATATATATATGGGGAGGTTATAATGAGACCACATATTATAGTGAGACAATGTGGACTCATCTCAACCCTCCTTTATCTATATCAATGGCTAAGATAAATAGGGGTTAAAATTACATTAAATATTTAATTAAGGCAAAATAAGGGTATAATTGTCAAAACAAACATGTGGGGACCATCCAAATATGGAATCAGTTATTAGGGAGAGAAAATCACGCGGGGAGAGAGAAAATCGCGAGAAAACCGCGTTGAGAGAGAAAATCACGCATGTGCTCTGCCATGCAGTATGTTGTACACTTATCAATGATTTGTTGTATACTTAACACTATTTTCTTTGTATGTTTAATATAATTTTATTGTATATTAAAATGGTCAAACAAAAATATGTGGGGACCATTAATTAAGGAATCATTTATAGAGGAGAATCACGCTCATTAACATGTGGGGACCGTGGATTAAATAAATCAATTAGAGAGAGAAAATCACGCTCATTATTGTGATGTATATTTAACATATATTTGATGTATATTTAACACTATTTTCTTTGTATGTTAAACATGTTTTGTCGCATATTACAATTATCAAACAAAAATATAAGTATACAACAAAACACATATAAGTATACATCAAAACACATATAAGTATACATCAAAAAACATAAATACACAACAACATAAATACATACATAAAAAATTAACTACCTATACAACAAAACACATATAAGTATACATCGAAAAACATCTAAATATACAATAACCTACTAAAATGTAAGTATACATCAAACATATAAACTGTCTTCTTCATCTAGAAAAAAACCTAGAACCTCCATTAACAAAAATTTATCCACCATCACCGAAAAAAATACATGAAAGACACAAACTAAACCCTAAGATCAAGAAAGAAAGAAGAATCGTGGTTCGGATTTTGAAATTGAGTTTTGCTTTAGCATACCGATAAGGCACTTGGGGCTCAATTCTCAAAGCCTCATAACAACTAATTTGGTCGAATCATTTCATTTAACTCATGACGGTTACCCCACTTTTCTTAATGACAACCCCGATTTCATCGCCTAGGCGACGTTGCAGATCTTCCCTGCGGTGTGCGACCCACTTGATTAGAGACAAACAACACTCTCATTGGCTCGGCACGCGCCCGGACCCGGCGAATTTCACCACCACTTCGACGGCAAGAAACATCTCAAGAATACATTTAATCTTCTCTTATTTGATTTTGTGGGAGGGATGAACAGGATGAACGAGATTTGGGGGAGATACCAATTGGGGGTGAAAACACTAATAAGAAAATGACCAATCCTCTCTTATTTGATTTAAAATAAATTAAAAAGACCATTAAATTGGGTAAAATCTCAACCATCTAAAATTACGATTTGTGGACAGGATTAGTCCACACTGTCTCACTCTAATTATTTGGTCTCATTTGATCCAATCCCTATATATATATATATATATATATACATATACACATATTACTTGGCCAACAATTAAAGTCAATTTACTTTTTATAGATTATATGAATAAGGTAGACAATTTATATTGAATGAATTTAAAATGGAAAGTCAATTGTGTTTTCAAATCTTAGTTACTAATCGTATGATTCTTATTGATACAATATTTATCACGAAATAGAATTTTCTAAACTCAATTGATATCTTACCAAAGTTGACGGAAATAAAAAAGCTAAAATTTTATTATAGTTATTACAATTTTTAGAAAGTGCAAGATAATTTTTTATTATAAATACATTGAAAATCATTTTTAAAAGGTGCTTTTAGATGGGAAAATATAAATGGAAACATGTTGTTTTATATATATATGTATTGGTTCAAATGAGACCAATATCTTTCGGGTGAGACCGTAGAGATTGATCCGGTGCATTAATTCTATTTTTTGAAGGGTGTAGATTAATCCATTTTTAAGGTATTTTTAATGTTAAAAAAGCGCCAAAAGGCTAGGATGGTAATAATACACCCACACGATTTTGATTAATTATTGATAGATTTGTAACCTCCTTTATTTTAGGTAAATACACAAGCATGATTATAGGGGATTAATTATGGATAGATATTAACACCATTAATTTTTGGCGAGTGAGAGATCGTGTATGTTTGAGTGCCCGATTTTTTTTGGGAACCGATTTTTAAGTTTAGAATTAATATCATCATTGATATAAACAATTGTGATACATGAAATAAAAGTAATTTATGCATCATAAAAAAATATTAGAACAATTAATTTCTAACACTAATTGATTTGTACTATACTTTAAGTATGCAACATACGTATGTGAAATATACATTATATTTTTATCTAATATGCATGTAAATTGCAAAAAAAAATACAAAAATTGATTTTTAAATATGCAATATGTGTATGTTAAATATGCATATTCATTTATCTAATTATGCATGTGAATTTAAAAAAACAATTGTTGGAACAAATTATTTTTTAAAACTAATCGATTTGTAATATACTTTAAATATGCAACATACATATGTGAAATATACATCATATTTTTATCTAATATGCATGTAAATTGCAAAATTAAAAAAATTGCTAGAACAATTTATTTTTAACACTAATCGATTTATAATATACTTCAAATATGCAATATACGTATGTTAAATATGCATATTAATTTATCTAATTATGCATGTAAATTAAAAAAATGTTAGAACACATAATTTTTAACACTAAATGATTTGCAATATACTTTAAATATACAACATACGTATGCTAAATATGCATATTAATTTATCTAATTATGCATGTAAATTAAAACAAAATTTGTTAGAACAACTTATTTTTTAACACTAATCGATTTGTACTATACGTTAAATATACATCATATGTATGTTAAATATACATATTAATTTATCTAATTATGCATGTAAATCGAAAAAAACACATATAATTCTTGTATTTAAGGTGCAACAGAAACGTTCAATTTTTTATACACCTATAAAAGTCTAACAATCCTCAAGAGAACGAGATCAATTGTAGGGTAGCAAGTTAACCACAAGTCGTCTCTCAAGAAAGACTTAGTCGGCAAATAATTATTATGTATCACAATAGATTTAAAATAAATACTAAACACTCTAACCAGATTTGTTGGTTTTATTTAAACTAAAAGAAAATAATTAAAAAAGACGAATTAAAGATAAGCACGAGTAAAATTGGTGAAAAAGATATGGAAGAAAGTCTAGGATTATGGATTCATCTCATCAAACTTGCAAGCGAGAATATCAATTAATTGATCATGTGGTTAACAAATATAACAATCATGTAAAGACTAGGTCTAGATCTAATAACTCTTGTATTCACAGATTAGGGCTATCCCAACATAATTTGCTATTTTCATTAAGCCTTGAGTTAGATAATACATTTCTAATTCATATCTAACCCCCCGAATAAATTTCATCCAGGGTAATATCTTCGATCTCAATTATCCCCTTAAACAATCAAGAGTTGGCCAAACAATCAACTAACAAGTAAAACAATTTATTAAGGAAAACAGATCAATTAATCAATACTCATGCTTGTTTGTTTGAATCAAATCATCATAATCCTAGAACAAGGAAATTAGTTCATGCTTGGAGATGAGATCATAATCTCAATTGAAGGAAAGAAAACAATCATAAACATGATCATGCAACAATAATAATCACCCAACAATTGAAATCGGACAAAAGAGATGAAGAAATCTTACTCTTTGATTAAGAAGCAAAAATAACTTCAAGGGGAAGAATCCAAGCAATCCCAATGTTCAATGTAAGAGAAAAATACCAAAAACTAAAGTCTAAAAGTGCTATGAATGATGGTGTGTCGAAAATAGGGGCTCCCAAGTCCTATTTATAAGCCTAGAGTCCTAAACAAGGTGGAAGAACCAAAAATCGAAAAAAAAATCGAAAAATTTGTGTTGATGAAGTCACGGCGCGATCACACAAGACCCTCCTATTTCTTTGTGCTTTCTTTGCCTTAGCCACGCGCGATCGCGCGCCATTTGCGCGCGCCGTGGGGCCTCTAAACATCGGAATTTCATCTTGATGTCTTCTTATGAATTGTAGCTCTATCTCTTAGCTTTACATACCCACTTGAATCACCTTAATATCAATATTTTAGAGAGAGTTATGGCCAAAATACCAAGACGTATCATTTCCGAAATTTCAACATATTATTTCGACTTGCACATGATTTTATCCCATCCAAACGTCTTCATTTTCATTTTATAGCAGCAATAGACATTGTAGAACTTTGTCTTAGATTTTCAAGGGTATATGAATAATGTCAATTGGACTTCGGATGTGAACGTTACATCCAAATACGATGATTTTGCCGCATTCTTGCGCGAAATGATCGCTTAACGTTTTTTTTGCTACAAAACTTGTTTTTTCCACCAAAACCTAAAAAATCAATAAAATAACACAACATAACACTAAAATATGCAAATGCAAATAAAACACGCCAAAAATATGTATAAATTATCACACAAAACACACAAAAATATGCAAAACACAAATCTTGTTAGTTGACCGATTTTTAGTGATTTAGCTATATACCCTCATAGAAAATCATATTAAAGAATGCTACTATATTTAATGTTTCAATCTCATCCATTCATTGACGGTCTAGATGAGTCCCTACGGTCTCACCCATTATATGGTCTCACAAGAACCAACCCCTATATAGTAGTGTTATTTCTAGATTTTCTTTTATAATATTGATTGCACACTTTAAATTAATATGTTGCACCATTCCCTTTAATTATTATTTTTTATTCTAATCATTTGTGGACTTGTAATCTTACTTTCTCTTTGTACTTGATGAGATTGATGTTATTATACTAATGTTATTGCTTATTGATTTGGTTATATGAATTTTTGTTTCTAGAGGATAACATCAAATATGCTATTAAGTGATGATTATAGTTGAAGGAAGACAAACATTATCATAGTTGAAAACATGCACCTTAGTCTCCTATACATGAAAATAAAGATGAGAAGCAATATATATAAGCATTATTCGGGCGGTCGGACTGGGTCTAAACTATTTACTCTAGCAATAATACAAGGAAAACGAAATACAAAGAAAGTGTGAAAGAAATTAAAAAACAAAAACGATTTCTCTAATTGGTTTTAAAATACACAATATTTTCTACAATGGTTCTAAACTAGTGTTAGATTACCTATAGACAATGATTTTTCAAAATACTTAATAAAAATATTTTCTTAAACAAAGTGTGCTAATAGACAACGGTGTAAGAAACTGTTGTCTGAGGCCCGAAAACAGTGTTGTTGTTTTGAAAAATTGGGGTAACAACGGTTTAGAAAATTGTTGTCTTAGACTGGAAAAAATGTTGTATTTATAAAAAAGGGTCCGCTGATACCGTTGTCTTAGACAGAAAAAACAGTTGTCTTTAAAAAAGTCCGCTAATAGACAACGGTCAAGCTAAATACCATTGTAAATACTTCAGCAGACAACAACTTACTAAATACCCGTTGTCTTTGAAGTGTTGTCGTTTAGCATTTTTCTTGTAGTGTGAAGAAAATTACACAATAAATATCCCGTTTAACCTTCATAGAAAGACAAGTCCTTTTTTTTTAATTGACTCATCGTTGATTGAATTTTAGATAGTCAATAGATCAAAGAAAAGAAGAAATAAATAAAAATCCAATTTTTTCATGAAAATTATAAAAATTTGAATCATTATTCCTTTTCACCGATTACACGAAAAAAAGTAAAAAAGGTAAGGTTTTCATATCTATCGATAGATTGAACAGTTGTCACTCTTCTAGATATTATATAATATTTAATTGAAATAATTTGGATTTGAGTACGAAAGGCCACCCCAAAGAGCGAATAGTCCTTTGTTCAATAATTAAGGATTACAAATATTTTTCACAAAAACCCAAAAATTATTTTAAGTGAAATTATAAAATGATACATATCATATAAACCATACGGTTCCTCATTTTATATGATTATATGATTGATATATATTTTGTTTGACCTAGCTAGGGATGAGCTAGTGCTATTTCAATAGTCGACTCTTGTCATAAAGTGAATAAATTAATTAAAAAAAGGATAAATCCACTTCCTCAATCATTACATAGATTTTTTTTTTTTTGATAATCCGGATATACGAGGTTTTTACACGACTAATCCCGAACTGCTAGTGTTAGAGGCCCCTTGACCCACCAGGATGTAAATCGAGGATGTGCCCAAGTGGCGGTGTTTCTAAGGAGAGAGTCAACATGATTCTGTTCCCCACAGACCCCACAATATTTCAAATGTGAAAATCTGCTCCACACGGATTCGAACTGCGTCGCGGAGGAATTCACCCCACATCACCTTAGCCCTTACCATTTGACTATGCCCTGTGGGCAATCATTACATAGATTTTCAATTTTCATTAGAGTTAAACTCGAAATACCTCAATAAAACGAGATTAAAAGTAAACATTGGCTCCATCTCATATTTCTATATGACATGGAACTTGATTGTTTGTTAATGAGATTGGAAGAGAGAGGCCATAAATTCGAATTCTAGGTAATTAACTTTTTATTCAAGATTTAATTCATTGAAATTCTATCCAATAAAATAGAAAAATTATAAATCTCGAAATAATTATAGAAATACCGCAAATAGAGCCACCTGCGACATCCATCAAAGGAGTCATTCCCAACTCGAGAGCTACTTTACCCTATTCCAAACTCAAAGGTCTTAATAAACTCCCTACAGTAACGTATCAATAGGAAATGGATCATTCGAGAATTTGGTGAATTAAATATTTAATCACCGAAAATCTAGTCAAAGTCGTGTCAACGCCACTTCATTAAAACTAAATTTACAACAACATGATATGACATAAATTAAAAGACACATAATTTAGAAACAAGTACAAACACAAAGCAATCCCACATTTATAGCACAAATCTTAACGCATAACGTGTTTCTTGTGGCATCAACTTATTATAACACGACTTAAATTGAAACACCTAATTAAATCTTGATGGGATCAACGAACAAGGCGAGGATGTGGGGTTTCAAAACCTTTCGGGCTGATTGTATCCATCTTCGTTACCCTTATACGTAACATCTGTTGTGCGACAGAGACCAAGGATTCGCTTCAGAATTTCACTCGAGTTGTTGGAATATGGCCTAAGGCACTCCTCATTCATATCCTTCCATGCATTTGTAACCATCTCATCAAACTTATTCACTGCTTCATCCTTAGTCACTCCATTTTCCTTCATGTAGCACTCAATCCCTGTCGCAATTTGGCCCCTTTCCTTCTCAATCTGAAATAATTATGTCACAACACAAAATAAAATAAGAGAAATTATCCAATCAAAGTTATAATAATCGCATTTTCACTTACTTGTTATACGCATACCAAGTTAATAAAATAAAATAAGAAAAATTATACAATCAAAGTAATAATCCCATTTGCATAATATATACTCTATTTATAATTTTCACTTACTTATACACATACCAATTTTAATCAAATAAATTTGTTTTTCCCTAATTAAGCATACAGGTTCTAGCTCCTATTTCCCACAATATTTTAATCCCCGCGCGTGTTTCAATTAATTAGGTGAATATTATGTGCAGAAAATGATGTTATTAATGTACACATGGCATTTAACTGGTACGAATCACTAAAACCATAGCAGGACTAGAAGATCGATCCAGACTACTAATAATTAAAAGACTTTTTAATTACGCGTAAAATTGTTTGCGCATACCTCATAACTAGCCATGTCACCGGTGGGGCGACAAATTTTCGGGCTGGCTACAAGCATCTTAGGTTTTTGACTTAGCCATTTGAACTCTTCCTCTGTTACAAATTTTATTCCAAGCAACGACGTCGTTGTATGGTAACAGTAAGTAGAGGTGATTAGACCATTGTTTAGATACTCATCAAATGGTGGAAAATATCCTTCAATGAACCACTTAGCTTCAACATGGTAAGCCCTCACCAATTCCTTAAGCTACATCACATCATACAAATAAGAAATTAATTTAATCTCAGTTCTTAAAATTTCACTAATTCCAATTAAATTTTAGCAGATAACAAAAAATAATTTTGATTTTTTTTGTTAAGGCTTAATAAAGTCATCATACTGCTTCTTTTGCATAGTATACGGCATATGATCTTCCTTCTTTCGCTAATTCTTGTTCGAATTGCACGTACAGTTCCAAAAGTGCTTCATAAAATGGTTTGACGTAATCTGGGAGTGTATCAATCTGGCTAATATCCCACCTAATTACATAAATTAACCAACAAAATAAATTTAATTAGTAATTAATTAATATGTCAACAAAGAAATTAATTAAATTAAATGACCTATATATATATATACACATTATAAAATGCAAGTTGTTTCTTAATTTAATTTTTACCTCTCAATGGCTTTTGTAAAAATTTCAAGTTCCTCGATTGTACCATAAGCATCATATGTGTCGTCGATAATTGAAGTCATAGCAAAGGTCTTAGTGAGCATGACTCGAGCACGAGAGTATTGAGGTTCATGATAAACTCCCATTGCCCAAAAGAAACACTCTACCAATCTATCTCTAGCATATGGATACTTCTTCGCACAGTCCAATTCTTTCCACCACCTGCAAATGCGATAATTCGTTCATAAAACGGATTTAAACACCCATCGGGACAGAGCCAAAAAATGAATATCGGGAGATTTTAATATTTAATAATTATAATATAACTTTTTTTTTTTTTGATTTTAGGAATTTATAATATACATATCTAATTTGATGACGACGGTTACCTTGAGACTTCATGGAGCTCTTCTTTGTGAAGCATCCGCAACAAATTGTAGTCTAATTTGGCAAACCTAAGAAGGATTTCGTTTTTCGATCCACATTCTTCGTAGATGGAGATGAAATTACGTGCTTCGATTCTTGGAATGTTGAAATGCAAAGGTTGCACTAGGGCATGCTCAACTTGTTTTCTAAGGGGTGAGCTTAGATTTGGTGCCATAAACTTGAGATTGGATGTAGTAAAAATAAGTGCATCTTCAAGTATGTCTTCTCCATGTATTCTCAGATGTGATGCTTCATACAAGCTCAACAAACCCCTTGGGTCAGACTTAAGGGCCTCTTGGAACTTACCATCTCCATCCACAAATTTGCTAAAAATATCTGATAATAATAGAAAAAAGGTTTAGTACACACATATATATATATTTATGTACACATACATTGAGTATGTACGTACCAGAAGATATACGGTAGCCATGCTGCCTGAACACTCGGAAATGAAGTGCGACAGTGTACAAATCGTAGGTTTCATCCTCATAGTTTGTATTGAGATTGAATAATTGTTCCAATTTCTTTTCAATCTCATTTTCCAAGTGGTATGATACGCCTAGACGCTCAAGTATGTCAATCAGATTGAGAGCATCCACAATGTTAGTCGCAGTTGCTGTCAGCATACTCCCAACTTCATTCTTTAGCACTTCAACATCCTTGGAATATTCTTGTTTCACTGTTAACAACCTCTTGTTAATTTCGTCGTGCTTGTCAAAGAGATATAAGACATGTGATTATTGACCATAATATGTTGCAAAGTATATACTAACTATTCCAATTATATATGTGTAATTTGTGTTGTCGATCAAATAAGGACAAGTCCAAGATGTATACAATAGAGGAGGTATTACCAAATTGTGGCTACATATGAACAAGAATACCGAGAAATGATCACATATTTAGAAAACCAACTTGTGGTACTAAAATGGGCAAGAGCAAGCCTTGAAGTCCACGAGCCATGCAAAAACAAATAAGACAAAGCCCGAGTTACCTATAGGTGAACCAGAGGCTACGAGTAGATCAAATGAATTATCGAGAATGCATGAAGCTCACCCAAGACGGTTTTCGGTCAAAGAAAAATATAAATTTTAAAATGGAAGCATGTTGGGTCGATATATTTATAATAGACTATAGGTGTAACAAAGCCACGCACAAAATAGGTGACGAAAAATGAGGATTCTCTTACTCTATGAAATCCTAGTTTATTTTGATAAATTAGCTATATTGTGTTTGGTTAATATTGCTAAATCTTGGAAGTTGTAGGGATATAATTGCTAACTACTTAAAGATAAATGACCAAAAATGCTATTTAGCCATAAGAGAAAAATTGTCGAGGACCAAACCGCAACTTTAATAGTTACGGGACTAAAATTGCAACTAACCCAAAGACACAAGACTAAAATTGTATTTACATATTTTAATGTATCTAATAGAGCGAGTCTTTAATAAGTAGAGACAAAAATGTAATTTTCTTTGTTAAATAACATAAGGTTATGGTCCTTAGGTCATACATCATCTTGCAATCTATTCTCGCATTAGAAATAATTCTTATTGATTTTCTAAAAGGATATGAGATGTGTAGATCTAGAATGCAAAATTTATGTATCCAATTACTATAGATTCATGTAAGCTTCCGAATTTAATCATTTAGATTCTTGATAATTCAATATGCATGTTGTTGTATTAAAATGATGATTTTAACTTGAAAGAGTAATTAACCAAAGCATGAAAGAGTAATTAACCAAAGTATTCTTTGTGTTTTCATTGAATTATTTACGTGAGTGGCTCAAACTATTTATACATAAATAACCTAACAAGTAAATGGATAGATATGAATCAAGAAACGATAAATACAAAGATACAAAATATAGTCATCATTATCACGCCCCCTCAAGCAAAGTGGATCGAGACAACAAACTTGTTGCGCAAAAGAATGAACCGAGGTCGTGCAAGAGATTTGGTCATGATATCCGCCAACCGATCAATAGTGGAAATAAACTTAATAGACGGTGCACCAAACAGATACTTTCTCACGGACAAAATGAACATCAACCTCAATATGTTTCGAGCGGGCATGGAACACGGGATTGGCTGTCAAGTAAGTAGCGCCAATGTTATCACACCAAAGTGTAGGGGAATTGAGCATGATATACGTAGCTCGCATAAGAGGGATCAGATCAACACAACTCGGCATGTTGAAAAGGCAATGGCACGATATTACGCCTCGCACTCGACCGCGAGGTGGTGGGTTGTTTTTTGCTGCGGACCAAGAGACTAAGTTAGAACCAAGGAATATACAATATCCGTGTGTACTTCGCTTTATCATCCGGCAACGAGCCCAATTGGAATCGAGTAAGCATGTAATTCAAGAGTAGAAGAGGAGCGAAGGAAAAGCCCATGAGAACTGGTGCCATTTAGATAATGGAGAATACGTTTTGACAATAGACCAATGGGGATCACGAGGAGCGTGCATAAACCGACACACTTTGTTAACAACAAAACTTATCTCGGGTCTCGTGAAGGTAAGGTACTAAAGAGCGCCAACAACACTACGATATAAAGTTGGATCATGAAAGTGATCACCCTCGGTTTGAGAAAGTTGCAAGGATGATGGAAGAGGAGTGGCAATAGGTTTAGCATCCGCCATTTTTGTGCGTTCCAACAAGTCATCGATGTAGTCTTTCGAGAAAGAATAAACCCTCGAAGTGCGAGTAACTTGAATTCCCAAAAAGAATGATAAATCACCAAGATCCTTCAAGGCAAACTGATTGTGTAATGTAAAGGCAACAGATTGAGTGGCTTCAAGCGTAGAACCGGTTAATAGAATATCATCAACATATACTAAGATCATAATTGTAGCATCGGTGTTATGGCGCAAAAATAGAGAGGGATCAGATTTGGCGGAACAAATCCCATATGAATTAAAAAACCACCGAGATGAGAAAATCAAGCCCGAGGTGCTTGTTTCAAGCCATAAAGTGCCTTCTCGGAGCTTACACACGTGAGTAGGAAATTGTGGATGAACAAAACCAGGAGGTTGAGACATATACACATCTTGAGAAAGTAATCCATGTAGAAAGGCATTGTTGACGTCAACTTGTCGAATAGGCCAACCACATGAGATAGCGAGAGCTAAAATGATGCAAATAGTGGTAGCTTAACGACGGATGAATGTTTGAGTAGTCAATGCCTTCTTCTTGATTAAATCCCTTCGCCACTAATCGAGCTTTGTACCATTCAACGGAACCATCCGCTTTTCGCTTGATTCGAAAAACCCGGTTGCAACCAATAATATTAGCATTAGCGGGTTTTGGAATTAGAGTCCAAGTACTATTCTCGAAGAAGTGCGTTATATTCCGTGTTCATGGCATCACGCCATTGATAGTGTTTAGATGCAATGGAATATGAGGTTGGTTCAAAATCTAAGGCTAAGGTAGAGACAAATGGACGAACGGTGGTTGTGTATGTGACGAAGTCGAAATTTGTTTGGCGAGTCAAGTGTTATCACGGTTTCGTGTGAGCCGAGAGTTACGTAGTGGATAAGTGGAAGGAGAGAACAAGTGATGATACAAAGATTAGGAGACATGGGAGTTGGAGAAACACTATGAGGAATAGACGTGGATTTAAGTAGTGGATAATTCAAGATTTATTGGAGAAGAAGCAAGACGTGTGGGAGATTGAGAAGTAAGTGGGATTGGTGTTGGAGGATCCGGAGTAGGAACATAAGATAAGGATGGAGTATTTTGAGTAGAGGATACATATGGATTTGGAGGCGGAATGGATGGGATATAAGTAAATAAGATGTATAAAATACGAAACTAGAAGGAAAACGTTGAGTAGACCGAGAAAGACGGGAAAAGATAGAAGAATTTGAATAAAATAGTAACTTGGGCGACATGATAAAAGGAAAAGAGGTTTCATTAAAAATGACATGGCGAGATAAGTGAACTTTTCCCGATTGAAGGTCGAAGCAATGATAACCACGATGATCCATCATCGTAACCAATAAAGGCACACGGCACCGACTTGGGACTCGAGTTTATCAGTCGCGGGTAGCCCCTAAGAACGGAAAACGAGAGACAACCATATACGCGTAAGGATGAGTAATCGGGGTTTGGAAAATAATTTTTGAAAAGGAGAAGCTTGGTTTAATATCGGAGTAGGTAAACGGTTAATCGAAACATTGCGGTACTAAAGAATTCAACCCAAAATGTTTAGGAAGAGACGCCTGGAACATCAAAGTATTGCCTACTTCCGTAATGTGGCGAATCTTGCGTTCAACCATTCTGTTTTGCTCAGAGTATGAGGACATGAAATTCGATATTGAATGCCACAAGATTGAATAATGGATTTGAATTGGCCAAAGATTAATTCATGTGCACCATCACATTGGAATTTTTTATAGTTGTAGAAAGTTGATTTTCAACCAATGCTTTAAAGTGCATAAAACAATTAATGATTCGGACTTAGTGCGCATAGGGTAAAACCAAGTGAAATGAGAGAATTTATCAATAAATATAATAAAATAGCGAAAACTAGAAAAAGAAGCACTGGAAATCGGTCCCCAAATATCACAATGTATTATTTCGAGAGGAGCCATAACATTATTGGATGATGATGAAAAAGGTAGTTTATGGCTTTTACCCATCATACATGAATTGCAAGATGAACAAGAAATAGGGAATCAACAAATTAACAAAATTTCTAGATTTAAGAAGAGTTAAAGAAGATCGTGACGGGTGTCCCAATCGTTGGTGCCGGACAACGGATGGAAGTTGAGAGACATCGAGATCCATGGGAGATGCATGCAAAAGAGGCGGTGAGACCGGGCGAGTAGAGGTTAGAATCAATATGGCCAGAAGAAGAGGCGTCTGGTGCGGAGGTCCTTGATAAGACAAGAATCGAGGAAAAAATTCAAAAGAAACCATGTTATCCTTTGTGAATTGAGAAACATAGAGTAAATTTTGAGTAAGACGAGGAACATGAAGGACATTTGAGAGACGAAAATTACAAGAACTAGTAGAAAGTGAAGAGTTACCAATATTGGATATAGTAAGAGGAGTGCCATCACCAACAACCACCTTGTCACGAAGACCTTGATAAAGCCGCACTTGATGAAGAAATTGAGAATCGGCGATCATGTGAGAGGAAGCTCCCGTGATCGGGAGTTCATGAAGAGAGAGTAGGCGTGGCGGGTTGTGAAGTATGGTGAAAATGAAATCCAACAAATCGACTTAGGGGCCTGGATGGGCCATTGTTGCGAGATTGGGAATATCGTCAGCGGCATTTGGCAAATGAGTGAGGCTTGTGACAAATTTGACACTTTGACGAGATCCACCATATGAACGTTTTGAATAATTTGGGGAGTCTTTGAGGTGATGGGGCAGATCGGAGAGCCACATAAGAGGAATTAGGTGGAGATGGTGTGGGAAGTAAGCCACGCCGATTAAGGGAGGTAGATTGGAATTGATTGTTGAGGCGGTGATGTGTGTAGAAGGGAGGAGGAGCGTCATCAAGAAGAGTTCGTTGTTCATAGGTGAGTAGTTTGGCCGTGAAATCGGAGAATGTGGGTGTGGGACCGAGATTTTCGATGGAGGTAACGAATGGGCGATATTGAATTGGTAGTCCATAAAGAGTGGCAAGAACAAGGTCACAAATCGAAAGACATCGCCGATGGCAGTGAGAGATGTAGAGAGATTGTGGATTTCTTCAAGATACTCGGAGATAGAAAGTGATCCCTTACGAAGAGAACGTAGTTGGGCCAGAAGAAGAGATTTGCGAGCAAGAAAGCGTTGCATGAAAGAAGTGTAGAAATAATCCCGAGAGGTGACGGTGTAGCATGACTTGTTGCTTGATGGACTAGAGAGTCCGATAGTGTGGAGGTGATGCAAGTAGTAACAAAGCGATTAAAACGAGTCCATTCGAAGGGAAGAGATTTTGTCGGTGGCTAGTTTGGAGATAGTACCATCAATGTATCCAAAGTGAGAAACGATTAAGGCAAAATAATTGTAATTTGGGTTTGCCATGTGAGATAGTTGGTGTGGTCTAAGAGAACGTAACAAAGTTCTATTGGGTAAATATTCAGTGAAAGGTTTGTTTAGAAGAAAATGGCTAAGTGTATGGTTTAGTCGAGGCTAGAATTAGATTCTATCTCCGCAAGATGAAAACGCCCGTATACAAGTGCTAACGATTAAAGTGTACGTCCCCAAGATACAACGACTATTAACGTCTCGAGTTTACAACACTTGCAAACTCGAAACACAACGAACAACCGAAGTGTTTTAACTTTCAAGCTACAAAGGAAGCGGAGAATCAATATGCTTTGTAATACAAATGACCGATTTTAATCGATGATTTCGTGTCTAAATTCATCGCAGGGGCTTCAAAAATATAGGTAATGAAGTGCCCGTGCACGGAAAATCGCATCTCCGTAGGCTCGAAAAGGCACCTTTGCAGACCGAAGACGCACTTTACGCAGGGAGCATGACCAGGACGCATGGGCCGTGCGCTGCCGTCTTGTTGGCGCACAAAAGTTCTAAGACACAAAGACGCCCAGACGCACGGTGGGCCGTGATCCTACCCGTGTGTGCGGGCGCAAAACTTTGGCAAGTAGCACGACCCGACCGCACGAGCCGTACTTCCCGCCCGTCGCCTGTCCGAAACTTTCCCGAGTTGAACTCATTTAATTAATTACGAAAATTAATTAAATCTATTTAATCAATTACAAAAATTAATTAAACATTTAATTTTTAAAGGTTTTTGGTCCAAAAAGATTAAGGGCCTTGAAGCCCAAGCCCAAGCCTAAGCCTAAGGCCCATGGCTCACGCCCCACAACCATCGACCACGACCCACGACCCCGGCCGGGCCGAGTCGAGTGGCCGGCCGGCATGCGGGCGACGGGCAAGCGCGTGTGCTTTGAACCACACCCATAAGCATGTAGGTCATCACCCTTTAAAAACTTGGGTGCCCCCAAGGGCTCAAACCCATATGTCCAACTTGGGATATATTAAGGTGCAACTTTATCCCCTTTTTCCTATGTGGGATGTAGCATCTCTCCTTCCCCATATTTTCTATTTTTCATATCATTTATTTGTATTAAGTGGCTAACTTCTAGCAATAATTTCTCATTCACCGGAATCGGTTTTGAGAAATTCCAAATGCTATTCTCATCTACTCTCTTAGTAGAATTTTTATAAATAATTTAATTCCATTTTTCACAAATGGAAACCACTTAATTATTTGGTCAAAATTGGGTCAACACCCATTCCTCAAGACCAAATTTCCAACAATCCCCACATGAATGAAATTAATGCACGCGTGTATGCGATTCGCTTGAAAGTCTCGCGAATCGTTATTGCATCGGATAGGTAGCTTGTGGCTTTGAACATTCCTTAGTAAAATACTATCGGTTCATTGGCTACTTAGTGACGCGATGTCTTGAACTACTCGGCCGTTCGTGTAAACCAAGACAACAAGATTTACACAATAACAACTCTAACACTTGTTGTTCTCACATTGTGTCCATTTCGGTCCTGGACCATATTTTAGATTCATAAGTGTTTCTTTGAAGCGGCCATTACTTCTCGCTTATATAGGTGATCTTCCTATTGAAGAGTATTCGCAATACTCCACCTTTCGGTATAAGAATCATTAAAAGTCTTAAACTTAACCTCACCACATTCAAGCGGGTTTACATTCACTTGAATGTATCGAGAAAGAACTAACACATTTTCCAAGTGTTCGATTTTGCACATTCATAACTTAGTTGTCCCATTGAACCAAGGTCTTGGGATCTCCAATTCACAAGGTTGGGTTACCGCTATGAACCTTCTTTAAGTTGTGGATTTTAAACCCATTCCCTTAACAGTTTATACGATTGATCTCGATTTATGCCTTTCATAAGTGGATCCGCAAGGTTTTCCTTTGACTTCACGTAGTCAACCGAAATAACCCCATTCGAAATCAACTGTCTAATGGTATTGTGTCTCCGACGTATATGTAATGAACGTTAAAAAATATACAATTACTTTTGGTTTATAATAGTATTTTACTTTATTAATTTTAGTAATGATATAAATTTATAGTTTTATTATATGTTATTAATAAAATAGGAAATCAACACAAAATTGTAGTTGGATGCATTTTTAATGCGGAGTTCGGATCAATGCGCATAACTTTCAATTCGGCATGATTTAGGGATGATTCTTGAAGATATTGCTTCTCAATCTATTCTTCTACAAATATTCAGAGATAGTAAAGCCTAAGATATTTTCTTGGATCAAAAGTTCATCACAATTTAAAATTTGAAGAGACTCATTTTCTCACAAGACTTGACCAAGGTTCGTATTTTGGGCATCACTCAAAGACCACAGGTGCTATGGTGCTGACATTTTTACGAGTATTCCTACCCCATTTATATACAACTCTCATGAAGACTCCAAAGTCTAATTCAGTCGGCAAGTATTTTTAAAAATACAATACCTATTTCTTTGTCATAATCCCATGCAGCCTACCACTCCACACTTATTACACCATATCTTGGCCTATAGTGCTTGGAATTCATTAAAATCAGTGGGAGAATATAGCCAAGACATGTGAGAATGGTTTTGTTAAAGAAAATCAAGAGTGAATCTCTATCATCAACAATTTTATTATTCAAATTTATCGTAAAAAATATTTCTTACTAGTGTAAAATACATCTATTTATTTCTCAAAGAAACATATTCTCTACAAACTTACATAATCTTCCCTGTGGATCGACCTCGGACTCACGAGAAATTTATTACTTGAGACAACTTGCACTTGAGTTTGCAACCTTAAAGTTGTAGCAAATTTTTGGCGCCGTGGAGGGAAGGCAAGATAGGTTTCCAGGTTTGTATATATATCACTTTGTAAATATTGTGTGTTTATATGCTTACATGGTGTCGTAGTCTAAATTCTCGCCGTTTAATAAGATATAATTCAGAAAATTTGATAAAATTTTTTGATTCACCTCCACACACACCAATTATGGTGAAGAAGTAATTGTTCAAAATGAGATGGAAAGAGTGTTATTATTTGCAACCTCCTCGAAATTCTACTCCTTGTTTCATTTTTCCACTAAATGCAAACAACTTTCGATTTAAGCCAGGGGATGATACCTTTACTTCCTAATTTTCATGGTATGGATTCTCAAATCCCATATTTACATTTAAAGGAATTTGAAGAAGTATGTGCCACATTTGATGATCAAAATTGCACGAATGAAATTGTTAAGCTCAAATTATTTCCTTTTTCTTTAAAAGATAAAGCAAAAACTTGGCTTAGCTCGTTAAAACCTAGATCAATTGGTACATGGCAAGAAATGCAAATGAATTTCGAAAATATTCTTTCCAACTCATAAAACAAATTATTTGAAAAGACAAATTCAGAATTTTTCTCAAAATCCTAAAGATGTTTTCTTTTAATGTTGGGAAAAGTTTAAAGAGTTGTTGAATTCCTACCCACATCATGGTTTTGAAAATTGGCATATAATCGTTTCTTTTATGAAGGTTTAAATATCGAAACTAAGCAATTTATTGAATCAATGTGTAACGGTCAATTTCTTGATAAAGAACCCGATAAAGCGCTAGAATATCTTGACTATTTGTGAGAAAATTCTCAATCTTGGCATAGTGTTGATGAAAATAAAGGAAAACTCAATCTTACTCAAGAAGATAGTTTAAGTGCTAGGCTTGTGCTTTTGGCTAAAAGAATCGATGACATGGAAGTTAAAAAAGTAAAAGAAGTTAAATCAGGCAAGATAAAAAAGTTTGTGAAATTTGTGGACTTAAAGAACACTCAACTAATGATTGTCCTCACATTCCTGTTGAAGCAAATGTCATGAATGGATTTAGAAAACCTTTTCAATCTCCATATTCTGAAACTTACAATCCACAATGGAGAAATCATCCTAATTTCAGTTGGCGTGATAATAATCAAGCTCAACCAATAAATTCACAAAAACCACCAAATTTTCCTTCATATCCAGCCCCACATGTAAAATCAATTGAGGAGACTTTGCAAGCATTTATGAATGAACAAACAAACATCAATAATAAAACTTCTCAGGCTATCAATGAGATCAAGAACTCACTTTCAACACTCACAACTTCTTTGCGAATTCAAGAAAAGGGTAAGTTTCCTGCTCAACCTCAACCTAATCCTTCTACTCGGTGTTGTGCTTCTACTTGGTGAAAATCCAAAGTAAATGAGGCCAATTCGGTCACAACACTTGAAGTGGAAAAATTGTTGATAAAACAATTCATCCTAAGAAAGTTCTAAATTCACCTTGAGGAAATGAAGAATGAAAATTGTGATGATGAAGAAGGTAAGTTGAATAAAGGTAAGTTTGAAAATCATGAAACATATTCACCTTTCCGCCCTTTTCCTCAAAGATTGCAACCAACTCAAAAATTGAACTCAAATTCTAAAATTTTTAAGCTTTTTAAACAAGTCAAAATTAACATTCCTTTGTTGGATGCAATCAAACAAGTCCCACCTTATGCAAAATTTTTGAAAGATTTGTGCACAATTAAAAGAAAACATCATGTGAAGAAAAAAACATTTTTAATCGAAAGTGTGAGTTCAATTATACAACAATTTGCTCCACCTAAGTACAAAGATCCAGTGTCCAACAATTTCATGGATTATAGGAGACACTAGAATTGAACGTGCTTTACTTGATCTTGGTGCTAGCGTAAATCTTCTACCTTTTTGGTCTATGAACAACTAGGTTTGGGTGAACTTAAAGAGACTCCAATTGTACTCCAACTAGTTGATCGATCAATTAAAATTCCAAAAGGAATAGTAGAAGATGTGTTGGTACAAATTGACAAGTTTTATTTTCCGTTGATTTCATTGTTTTGGATACTCAACCGATTATATATGCAAAAACACAAATTCTGTCATTTTAGGTCGTCCATTTCTTGCAACTTCAAATGCATTGATTAAGCGTAGAAATGGTATTTTGAAATTATCTTTTGGAAATATGACTTTGGAATTAAATGTGTTTAATGTTTGCAAACAACTCTTGATGCTACCGAACTACATGAAGTTGATTTAATTGAAGAAATTGTTCACGAAAATTTCACTTTGTCAATAGTTCTTTTGAATTTACTTAAACATGTTTTGAAAATGAGAGAGTTTGTGATATGAAATGTTTTGATGTCTCCAATGAACTTTACAAGCACTAGAAAACCATTTTTGGAAACCAAAAATTGAAGAGTTGTCATCATCGAAGTGCAACCTATTCCTTCAAGCATAAAAGCTCCAAAAATTGATTTGAAACCTTTACCATCCTGGTTTGAAATACTCTTTTCTTGGTGAGAGTGAAACTTTACTGTAATAATTTCTTCCAAACTTGATGCATCTCGGGAAAGTAAGTTGATCGAGATTTTGAAAATGCATAAAAATGCCTTAGGGTGGACCATTCGATATTAAAGGTATTAGTCATCTAATTTGTACACATAATATTTATTTAGAGGAAAATGCAAAACCATCTAGAGAAATGCAACAAGACTAAATCCTAATATGAAAGAAATAGTGAGAAATGAAATTATTAAACTCTTAGATAATGAAATAATTTATCCTATTTCGACAAGTAAATGGGTAAGTCCTATTCATGTTATCGAAGAAGTCCGGGGTTACTGAGTGGTTAAAAATGTAAATAATGAACTGATTCCAACTAGAACCATTACTGGTTGGCGTGTGTGCATTGATTATAGAAAACTTAACTCGGTTACTCAAAAAGATCATTTTCCATTGCCCTTTATGGATCAAATTTTAGAAAGAGTTGCAGGTCATAAGTTCTATTGTTTATTAGATGGATATTCGGATATAATCAAATTGAAATTGCACTTGAAGATCAAGAGAAAACAATATTTACATGTCCTTTTGGTACATTTGCATATAGAAGGATGCCTTTTGGATTATGTAATGCACGGCTACATTCCAACGATGCATGCTTAGCATTTTTAGTGACATGGTTGAACGTTTTCTTGAAGTCTTTATGGATGATTTTTCAGTTTTTGGTGAATCATTTGAAGATTGTCTGTTGAACTTAGAAAAAATGTTGATAAGATGTGAAGAAAAGAACCTTGTGCTTAATTGGAAAAAATGTCATTTTATGGTAACAATGGTATTGTTCTTGGACACATTACTTGAAAAGGTATTGAGGTAGATAAATCCAAAGTTGAGTTAATTGCTAATCTACCAAGTACCAAAATCGTGAAGGAGGTAAGATCATTTTTAGGGCATGCAGCGGGTTTTACGAGAAGATTTATCAAAGACTTTAGTATAGTTTCTAAACCATTGTGTAATCTTCTTATAAAAGATGTTAGTTTTGAATGGACTGAAAATTGTGAAAAAGCTTTTGTCAAACTTAAAAACATGCTTACATCTGCCCCAATAATCCAACCTCCTGATTGGACTTTACCTTTTGAAATAATGTGTGATGCTAGTGACTATGCCGTTGGAGCTGTTTTAGGGCAAAGAAAAGAAAAGAAACCATATGTGATATACTATGCAAGTAAAACTTTGAATGGTGCTCAAATCAATTATTCAACCACTGAAAAAGAATTACTTGCTATAGTATTTGCATTGGAAAAATTTCGATCCTATCTTGTTGGTTCACCAATTGTTGTTTTCAAAGTGATCATGCGACTTTGAAATATCTTTTATCAAAAAAAGATTCCAAACCAAGATTGATTAGGTGGATTCTTTTACTCCAAGAGTTTAATATTACCATTCGTGATAAGAAAGGTGTAGAAAACGTGGTAGTGATCATTTATCAAAACTTATTTGTGATGATTCATTTAAAACTCCACCTATCAATGATACTTTTCCGATGAACAACTATTCAATTCTTTGTAGTACATTGGTTTGCGATATTGTTAATTTTCTTGTGACAGGAATGATGCCATCAAATTGGAATTCACAAGATAAAAAGAAGTTTTTGACTGAGGTAAAAAAGTTTTACTAGGACGATCCCTACCTTTTCAAATATTGTCCGAGATCAAATCTTTCGTAGATGTGTACCCGACAATGAGGTAGGTAACATTATCCAATTTTGTCATTCGAAGCATGTGGTGGTCACTTTTGATAAAGAAAACCGGTGCAAATATCTTACAATGTGGATTTTATTGGCCAAATCTTTTCAAAGATACTTACGCTTTTTGCAAAAGTTGTGAAAATTGTCAAAAGTTAGGATCAATTTCAAAAACGAAACATGATGCCTTTGAATCCTATTTTGGTGATTGAAATCTGTTGGGGTATTGATTTTATGGGGCCATTTCAAGTATCATTTGGTTTTATTTACATTTTAGTCGCAATAGATTATGTTTCAAAATGGATCGAGGCAATTCCTTGTCGAAACAATGATCATAAAATTGTGATAAAATTTCTAAAAGAAAATATTTTGAGTCGATTTGGAATTCCTCGAGTCATTATTAGTGATGGGGGAACACATTTTTGGAACAAAGTTTTTGCATCTTTAATGAAAAAATATGGAATCACACATAAAGTTGCAACCCCTTATCACCCCGAGACAAATGGACGGAGTTGAACTTGCAAACAGGGAGATAAAACAAATATTAGAAAAAATGTTAACCCGAATCGTAAAGATTGGTCTTTTAGACTTATCGACGCACTTTGGGCATCTGAATCGCTTTTAAAACATCATTGGGAATGTCTCCTTATAGAATAGTTTATGGAAAACCTTGCCATTTACAGTGGAACTTGAACATAAAGCTTATTGGGCAATTAAAATGTTTAACTTCAATCTTGACGATGCTTTGAAATTGAGAAAAATGCAAATCAATGAGCTTGAAGAATTGAGAAATGATGCATACGAGAATTCAAAAATTCATAAAGCAAGAATCAAAGAATTTCATGATAATAAAATTACAAGAAAAACATTTGAGATTGGTCAAAAGGTTTTGTTTTATAATTCTAGATTGCATTTATTTCTGGAAAATTAAGTTCAAGGTGGAATGGTCCTTTTATTGTGAAAAATATATATCCGTATGGAGTTGTTGACATTGAGAACCCTAGAAATGGTAATGTATTCAAAGTTAATGGACAAAGACTTAAACTGTTTCTAGAAAATCAATTCCTTCTAGAGGAAGTTCTTTTTCATTATAATCCTTGTTATAATTAGTGAACATATTTGTTTCTTATAAATGTGTGTTTTGTAGTGTTTAATTATTTGTTTTCGGTTAAATGGCGGATAACGGTACTAAAGTGACGATTAAGTCGGACTCATCGATTTCCCACAAACACCGATATTTGTACATAATTTTGTTTTCTCATTCTCTTTCATTTGGATTTAAAAAAATGTATATAAGAATTCCCCCTACTCTCAAAAAGCGATTCTATTTTCTTCCCAAAACTCGAAATTTTAGAAATATATAAAGCCAAGGCTAGAAAGGTTAAGAATGTTTATGAATAAAGGAATTCTAGGAGACGACGTTGGATAATTGAAGCAAAGGTAAGATTAGCGGGGAGCATTTTCATTTTCTCCTATGTGTTGGAAAAAGTTCATATTCAAAAAAAACGAAGGGCCAAAAGAATGCAAGTTTGTCACAAATGTGCTAGATGGACTTGTGACACACGATGTCGTTCTTTAGGTATGGTTTCAATCGAGAGGACAAAATTCAATTCATAAAGGATGGTGAGTAAGGAGTCTTTAGATAACATTCTATGGACTTTATACGCATCCTTGTGGATTTGTGCATCGTGAAATTCTCCGATTATGGCTCCAATTTCGAGAAGAACGTGAACTTTGTCTTGGGAATCGATGTTAAAAGACCTGTTTGCCAATTTATAAGAAAATTGGATGAGAAGCATATCCCGACCCATAGAGGGAGTTTAAGCCATTTTTAGACGTAAAACCGAGAGGAAGATGTGTACCACAATCACAACTACTTTTCTCTGTTCATTCACATGCTAGCATTTTATTTTGACTTTATTGTCTTTATTTTCAAACTTTTTGACAAAATAAAAGTTCCAATAATTATATCTCTTTGTTGCATTCCCTATTCATACCTCAATAAATAGCGTTGCATTCACACGTTCTTTTACACCATTCGGTTTGTATCGAAAAAAAAAGAGAGAAAAAATATATATATAAAAAATGGAGAGTTCTTCTTTCCGTAGAATTAACTGTGTTGTTGTGATACGTGGTGCAAATCCTGGGAAAAACGGTTGTTTTCTTGAGGCGGTGATAATCTCGGTAAATTTCTAGCGAGAAAAACACATTAACTTAGTATACGGGGAGGTAGTTTTGGGTTGATGGGGCGTGTTCTTTGGTTCCGCCTATTTGGGAGGAGTCGAGTCTTAGGAGTTATCCCAAAACCATTAGTTGTCCGACAAATCACCGGTCAAACCATTGGAGATGAGTTAAGAGTATCAAACATGCAAGATCGAATGGTGAATATGATGCATAATGCGGATGCCTTTATCACCCTACCTGGTGGTTTTGGTACACTGGAGGAGTTATTCCAAGTGATCTCCTAGGCACAACTCAACATTCACTAGAAGCCTATAGGTATTCTTAATGTTAATGGTTTTTTTCATGGTTTATTATCTTTCATAGATTATCTTTGTAGAGAAAGGTTTTATTTTACCGTCGCCGGATGAATCATAATTTGTGCAACAACACCAAGTGAACTAATTGATCAACTCCAAGCATTTGTTCTTGAACCCGATCCAAAAGTGGCTCATGTTGTTTGGTCCGAGGATAGAAGTAAAAAACGCAGATTGGATTTGTCTCGAGGCGTTGTGAGATTTATCTTTCATGGGTATAACTACTCTTGTATTTTTCGGTTTCATTTCTATAAGCCATACATCGGGTAATATCTTCTAAACCTTACCTTCCTATTTATTTTTGACATTGAGGACAATGTTTTAGATAAGTTGGGGGAAGAGATAATTGATATTATTTTTGGTAATTTTTTTCTTTCTAGTTTGCAATGTGTGATTTTATAAAAAAAAAGCTGATGGCGAGTAAATAATGTCATTTTGATGTTCTTGAGACGCATATGTATTATGATGTTGTGTTTTTTCTTTTCAAAACATGGCATGTTGTATTTTGTTTAAAAAAATTTGTGAATTATCAAACATGAAAACAACTTTATTGTTGAATTCAATGATGCTATCCTAACAAAAAAAGAGAAGAAATTGTTTTATGCACATTCTAGGCTTTGTGGAGAGATTGAGTGTGATACATATAAGCGAAAGTTTGATCATGATAAAGTATTTTATTTTCAATATTCACACATCTTTTGTGAATAAGTGGTGAGTTTGAGAAAACAAGCATTCGAACTTTAATTGGTCATTTGAAATGGTTATGTTGTGATCTGAAATACTTAAATATGTCTACCTACCATGTGGAGAAATGATTTGGTTAATACCTACATTTTCAATTTCCATTACAATACTCCATTACAAAATTTTTGATGAGTATTTCTCATTGATATATTATCATGTAAAGTCATGTTGTATGAGATGAAAACAAATGTGAAAAATGAAAAAAAAAGAAAAAAATGGATAAAAAAAAAAAAAAGAGAAAAAAGAGAAAAAAAGAAAAAAAAAGAAAAGAAAAAAATGTATATTATTACTTTGTTTGCCATTAGCACTACCTTATAGATCAAGTGGTATTACTCGCCCTTTATAAAGGTATTGACCGAGGTTCGAACCCGATATTTTTCAGCTTCTTTGAAATCTATCCCCTCATTCCAATCAAGACTCCCAACTTATTAAAAAAACCTTTGTTTACCATTCTAAACCAATGAAATTTGAAACATATTTTGGGTATTTCAAATTTAGATATTTCAAATTTTATAACTACCTATCTTATGCTCAATTATGGTTTGAATGCTTGTCCTAGATTTTATTGGCCATTTCTTTGAGAGTTTAACTGTTTTCCAACTCCATGAGTGAACACCTTACCAGTTTAAATGATAAATACTAACCCGTGAGGATATGGAGTTGTGGCTTTTTCATGATTAAATTTGAAGTTTATGTATCCTGGTTTGTGGAATGAAATGGTGGTTTTGTGTATATATATACAATATTTCTTCTCTATAAAAAAATAAATATATAAAAAATATATTTAATCTTGATAGCATCTATGATGATTGACAATAAACTTTTTGATTGTTAGACATTTTCACAAGTTTTTGTTAAAAAGATAATATCATGCCATGTTCATAAAACTTTCTTTTGTATTTTGTGTGCTTAAATTACTAGGGACTAGTAATAAGTAGTTGAGGGTGTGATGAACGTTAAAAAAATATACAATTACTTTTGGTTTATAATAGTATTTTACTTTATTAATTTTAGTAATGATATAAATTTATAGTATTATTATATGTTATTAATAAAATAGGAAATCAACACAAAATTGTAGTTGGATGCATTTTTAATGCAGGTTCGGATCAATGCGCATAACTTTCAATTCCGGCATGATTTAGGGATGATTCTTGAAGATATTGATTCACAATCTATTCTTCTACAAATATTCAGAGATAGTAAAGCCTAAATCAAAGTTTGGAATGATATTTTCTTGGATCAAAAGTTCATCACAATTTGAAATTTGAAGAGACTCATTTTTGTCAAGACTTGACCAAGGTTCGTATTTTGGGCATCACTCAAAGACCCAGGTGCTATGGTGATGATATTTTTACTGAGCATTCCTACCTCATTTATATACAACTCTCATGAAGACTCCAAAGTCTAATTCAGTCGGCAAGTATTTCTTAAAAATACAATACCCTTCTGTTTGTCATAATCCGCATGCCTACCACTCCACACTTATTACACCATATCTTGGCCTATAGTGCTTGGAATTCATTCAAATCAGTGGGAGAATACATCCAAGACATGTGAGAATGGTTTTGTTAAAGAAAATCAAGAGTGAATCTCTATCCTCAATAATTTTATTATTCAAATTTATCGTAAAAAAATATTTCTTACTAGTGTAAAATACATCTATTTATTTCTCAAAGAAAAATATTCTCTCGCAAACTTACATAATCTTCCCGTGAATCGACCTCGACTCACGAGAAATTTATTACTTGAGACAACCTACACTTGGGTTTGCAACCTTAAAGTTGTAGCAATATGTCTAGACTTACCATTATACATACTACTTTGTGCCCTTCCAATTGCTGATTGACTATCACAGTGTATCATAACAACAGGCACAGGCTTATTCCAACAAGGAATATCCTCTAGGAAGTTTCTAAGCCATTCTGCTTCTTCTCCAGCTTTATCCAAAGCAATGAACTCGGATTCCATAGTGGATCGAGCTATGCACGTTTGCTTAGAAGACTTCCACGACACCGCTCCTCCACCTATTGTGAAAACAAATCCACTTGTGGACTTGGAGTCTTTTGTGTCTGATATCCTATTGGTATCACAGTATCCTTCTATCTGCTTTGGATATCTCGTATAAAGTATTCCATAGTTCATGGTATACTTTAAATATCTAAGTACCCTTGTCACGGCTTTCCAGTGATTCGTACTCGGGTTACTTGTGAACCTACTTAGTTTACTCCTTTGAATATGCAATGTCCGGACGTGTACAATTCGCTAAGTACATCGACCGCCAATCATCCTTGCATATTCAGTGAGAAGCTGTTCGCCTCTATTCTTGGCCAAGTGTAGACTTAGATCTACAGGTGTCTTAGCCGGAGCGCTATCAAAAGCATTAAACCTTCCGAGTATGCTTTCGACATAATGGGGCGTGACAAGACAATTCCATCTCAAGTCCTAGAGATTTTAATCCCTAATATAACATCGAGATAATCCTATATCCTTCATGTCAAAGTTCTTCAACATGTTCTTAGTATTCATGATTAAATCATGACTACTACCCATGATCAACATATCATCCACATAAAGGCATACTATGATGTAATCATTTGTAGTACCTTTAATGTAGACACACTTGTCACATTCGTTGATCTTGAAACCGTTTGACTTCATAGTCGAGTCAAACTTTTCATGCCATTGCTTAGGTACTTGTTTTAGTCCATAAATTGACTTAACAAGTTTACACACCTTCGCCCTTGACCGGGTGCAACGTGCCCCTGTTTGTTCCATATAGATCTCCTCTTCAAGCTCACCATTCAAGAAGGCAGTGTTAACGTCCATTTGATGTATCTCAAGGTTATGCAAAGCTGCAATAGCAATGAGAACACGAATGGACGTAATCCTCGTGACAGGAGAATATGTATCGAAGAAGTCATATCCCTCCTTTTGTCTAAACCCTTTAGCTACCAATCGGGCTTTATACTTGTCGATAGATCCATCCTGGTTTATACTTTCTTTTAAGGATCCACTTGCATCCCAAAGGTTTGCAACTCGGTGGGAGATCAACTAACTCCCAAGTGTGATTTTGCATGATGAAATCTATCTCATTATTGATAGCTTCTTTCGAGAGAGGAGCTTGGACTAGACAATGCTTCTTGAATTGTTTGGGGTTCGTTTTCTAACATATAAGTTAGAAAATCGGGGCCAAAAGACTTAGCTACTTTTGTCCTTTTTTGCGTCTTGGTTCATCTTCATCATCACTTTGAGGTAACCTTGCGGTTTCATAAGTCCATTTACTCGAACTTTCTTCTTTCCGTTCTTTCTTCGGAAAGATATTCTCGAAAGAATACAACATTCCTTGATTCAATGATCATACCTTCATTTATATCAGGAATTGCTGACTTGTGCACTAAGAAGCGATATGCACTACTATTGTTAGCATATCCAATGAAAGCACAATCGATCGTCTTCAGACCGATTCTAACTTGTTTCGGCTTAGGTACTTCGACTTTAGCCAAACACCCCCACACTTTGAGGTATTTATATGACGGTTTACGTCCCTTACAAACTCATATGGAGTTTCATTTTTACCTTTATGTGGGATCTTATTAAGAATGTAGTTCGCAGAAAGTATGGCTTCCCCCCACAAGTTTTGGGGTAAGCCAGAACTTATCAACATCGTATTCATCATCTCCTTAAGAGTACGATTTTTGCGTTCTGCAACTCCATTTGATTGAGGTGAGTAAGGTGCAGTCGTTTGATGAATTATACCCACTTCCGAGCAAAATTCCTCAAATGGAGCAACATACTCTCCGCCTCTATCACTTCGAATCATCTTAATTTTCAAATTAAGCTGATTTTCAACTTCATTCTTATAAGTCTTAAAAGCTACTAAAGCTTCATCTTTGCTTTTCAAGAGATACACATAGCAATATCTTGTGCAATCGTCTATAAATGTTATGAAATACTTTTTCCCACCTCGAGTTTGCACAAGTTTTAAATCACACACATCGTATGAATTAACTCGAGTGGTTTGGTACTTACTTCGTTCACCGAATGAAACGGTGCTTTGGCTAATTTTGCTTCAACACAAATTTCACATTTGTCTTGTGAATCGGTTTTAAACGTAGGTATTAATTTGATTCACTAACCTTTTAATTGTGTTGAAGTTTACGTGTCCTAATCTATCATGCCATAAGTTAGAACAATCCAACAAGTAAATGAAGTAACATTTTTATTCTTCGCCTCTTGGCGGAAAACAGACATTCTGAGACATTTTAAAAGGCCCTTATCAAGGCAATCTTTACATAAAAACAGACCATTCTTGGTCATTACAAACTTGTTCGGACTCAAACACTAGTCTAAAGCCGGCCTTGCTAAGCAAAGGACCAAAAACCAAGTTCTTGCGGATGTCCTGGGACATGCAAAGACATCTACAAGTGTAAGCTCCTTCCCGGAAGTCATCTTGAGCACCACATTTCTAAGCCCAACGATGTTGGAAGTCGAAGAGTTCCCCATGAACAACTTCCTTCCATTAATCGGAGTGTAGGAGGAGAACATCTCCTTATCGGCACAAATGTGATGAGTAGCCCCGGTATCTATCCACCACTCCCTTGGGTTATCCACCATATTGGCTTCAAACACAATGGTGGAGAGATCGAAACTCGACAAGTCTATTAGAACCGACTTGTCCTCCGTCACATGGCTTGTTGGTTGCCACCTTGATTGCCCTTCGGTGTCGGCAATCCTTCGCCATGTGGTTCATTTGCCACAATTGTAGCAATTACCCTTGAACTTTTTGGCCTTTCCTTTTTCTTCCCGAGTGCTTGCGTTTCTTGCTAGTGCTCGCAAGATTAGCCTTAGCCTCCATTCCGGACTTCTTTGGATTTCACATCGATTTTCGGTTGTCTTCTTCGATGCAAAGCCGAAAAATCGATCCTCAAGCCCCATCTCTTTGTGCTTATGCTTGAGGTAATTTTGAAGTCCTTCCACAATGGCGACAACTATTCGATTATTGCAACCACTTGGAAGGATTCATTCAAAATCATCCCATCGGACACTAAGTTGTGAAGGATGATTTGAATCTCTGAACTTGGCGATCACCGTCTTGGTGTCAACCATATTGTACTCCAGGAATTTACCGACAATAAATTTCTTTGTGCGGCATCTTCCGTCTTGTACTTCTTCTCCAAGGAATCCCACAGTTCCTTGGACGTCTTGAACGTGCTATAGGCGTTGTAGAGAGTGTCGTCTAGCCCGCTCAACACGTAGTTGCGGCATAGAAAATTCTTTGTTATGCCAAGCATCACGGCGATTCTCTCGGTTGTTGTCGGTTTCGTCTTTGCTACGGAGGAGAAGGGTCATCATTGAAAACGTGACAACCCCAAGGTCGTCAAGTAAAAAGAGTATCTTCATTGCCAACGTTTGAAGTCGGCGCCGGAAAACTTGGGCGACTTTTTGCCGTGAGCGGGAGCATCAACCATTGGTGTGAAAGAGATTGAATGGATGCCATCGTCTTCAACGAAACAATAAGTTTTCGTCTTGCGATTGTTGGGTAAATATTCGGTGAAAGGTTTTGTTTAGAAGAAAATGGCTAAGTGTATGGTTTAGTCGAGACCATAATTAGATTCTGTCTCTGCAAGACGAAAACGCCCGTATACAAGTGCTAACGGTTCCAGCAGACGTCCCAAGATATAACGACTATTTACGTCTCGAGTTTACAACACTTGCAAACTCGAAAACACAATGAACAACCGAATCTGTTTTGACTTTCAAGCTACAAAGGAAGGGAGAATCAATATGCTTTGTAATGCAAATGACCGATTTTAATCGATGATTTCGTGTCTATATTCAATGCGGGGGCTACAAAAATATAGGTAATGAAGTGCCCGACGAAAAATCGCGTCGTAGGCTCGAAAAAGACACCTTTTTGACCGAAGCAGACGCACTTGCACAGGGAGCACGACCAGGACGCACGACGTCGTCGTGCGCCTGCCCGTCTTGTTGCATAAAAGTCCGGCACCAGACGACCCAAGACGCCGACGGACGTGCTCTTGCCGTGCGTGCGGCGCAAAACTTCCGGCAGTAGCACGACCCGACCGCACGGGGCGGGCGTGCTTCGCCCGTCTTGTGGTCCGAAACTTTCCCAGGTTGAACTCATTTAATTAATTACGAAAATTAATTAAATCTATTTAATTAATTACAAAAATTAATTAAATATTTAATTTTTAAAGGTTTTGGTCCAAAAAGAATAAGGGCCTTAAAGCCCAAGCCCACGACCCTCGACCGGGCCAGGCCGGGCCGAGTTTGGCCGGCCGGCAGGCAGCGTGTGCTTTGAACCAATCCCACATGCATGTTGGTCCTCACCCCTTTAAAAACTTGGGTGCCCCCAAGGGTCCAAACCCATATGTCCAACTTGAGATATATTAAGTGTGCAACTTTATCTCATTTTTCCTATGTGGGATGGAGCATCTCTCGTTCCCCACATTTTCCATTTTCCATACCATTTATTTGTATTAAGTGGCTAACTTCTACCATTAATTTCTCATTCAACCGAATCGGTTTGAGAAATTCCAAATGCTATTCTCATCTACTCTCTTAGTAGAATTTTTACAAATAATTTAATTCCATTTTTCACAAACGGAAACCACTTAATTATTTGGTCAAAATTGGGCCAACACCCATTTCTCAAGACCAAATTTCCAACAAGTTCTTGACATGGTGTGTGGGGAGTGGGGCAGATGATTCAACAGATGAGGGAGCCATTTGGGTAGAAGACAAATTCGAGAAGAGAGAAAAGGAATCTGAGACGTATGTCGTGAGACGTATGTCGTTAGACTACTGATACCATGAAAGAGTAATTAACCAAAGCATGAAAGAGTAATTAACCAAAGTATTCTTTGTGTTTTCATTGAATTATTTACGTACAGTGGCTTCAACTATTTATACATAAATAACCTAACAAGTGAATGGATAGATATGAATCAGTAAAAGATAAATACAAAGATACAAAATATAGTCATCATTATCATAACTAAAAGTTATTCTTACACTTTGAACCAAAAAAAAAAAAAAAAAAAAAGGATAGAACTTCACCTGAGTATCGGGTGTGTATTTTATAAAATGGTCACCCCATAAGCTGGGAGAGAAGTTGGCAACAGGGCGAACAATTTCCATGTGGGTGTCTACGGCATTTTTGACAAGTGTTGGGGCCATTGTGATATTAGTTCTAAGACAGAAAGTTTAATGGTAGCAGAAGAGTTTGTTGATTGTAGTGAAGATCAAGTGTTGATGGGATACCCGGCCTCTATTTATAGTAAAGAGGTGGCCAATAAACTATGTCCTTTCTGGATATAATGCTTCTGGATTTAGCAATAGAATATTTGGTGGATAAGAGTAAAAATTAGGGCAGATATCTAACCTTAGATACTAAATCAAAAAGCAAATTATTATTGTGAGGCGGTTTAACAGGCCAAAATCCGTTAGCCGGATCCCAAAACCGATCCGGTGGCATTTTTGTAATATTAGCATTGTATTCAGGGACTGACCAGGTATTAGCAATCCTTACGTAAAGTATTAGCAGCCTCTCGGAAAAAGTATTAGTACATATATAGTTAACTTGGAAGTATTAATTTTGTAATATTGACAGTGATATAATATCACGAGAGTCCTAAAAAAGTATTAGGTTTCATCTAAGAAGTACTAGTAGTCCTATGAAAAGTATTAACGTGTAGTTCACTTGAAAATATTTAATAGTCCCCTTAAAAAGTAATAGATTTTTCCGTCAAAAGTATTAGTAGTTCTTATGAAACGTATTAGTAGTTCCCCTAAAAATATTAGTTTTTACCCGAAAGGTTTTTAGCGATTCCTCAAAAAAGTATTAGCTTTTCCAATAAAAAAATATTACCAGTCTATCTAAAATGTATTAGTAGTTCCCGAAAAATAATAAGGGTTTTCCATGGACCATTTCTAGTTTCTAGTGTTAGAAATTGAATTTTGAGAATTTATTGGTTTTCGTGTGAAAATTAGAAATATGTTTGGATGAGTGAATGAAAATGAGTTTTATGTAGGTTTGGAGATGAGATTGTGTTTGGTTGAGTAGTTTTGAAGTATTATTTTATATATATATATATATATATATATATAATAATTTGAAAAGTTGATAGTGGTTGAATATTTTAATTGAATATATAATATTATATTTGTGAGATTGTAGGCTAGTGGGTCCCATTAGATATAAATAATTAAAAAATAATAATATTTTAAGTTGATAGAGTTGGTAATATATAGTGGGTCCCATATGTATAATTGGATGAAAAGATGAGAATAGTGATTGATGAGTGATGTAGGATATTATATAGGGTTGAGAATTGAAATTATAGGTTTGAGATGTAGTTTTATGTGAAAAATGGAATGTGGAAATGATGATTTCCATTGGAAAATTTATAAACAAACATGATTCCGAGTTTTATGAATAGTTGGAAATTGGAAATAGGTTGTTGGAAACATAAACAAACTAGGCTTTAGTTTTTCCCTGAAAATTTTTAGTTTTTACAAAAAAGTATTTATTCGGCGAGTCCCTAATCGACAAGGTTAATAAAAAAATGCATTCTACGGATATAGTTTGTAAATTTATATCAATCAATGTAGAAGTAGTGATTTGATCTACTTTGGTACAAGAACAAACATAGAGTCTTTTTTTCCTAAACAATAAATTGGGCTGCGGAATTAATTAAAACCAATTAATGCCTCACAACACAACAACATCTATCTCTTTGTGTAGGTGGATGGGTGATGTTTATCCTTCAATTGTAGTATTAATGACACCAGGCCACGATTCTTTTATTCGATTTAGCCGATATGGCTTATGCGGGGCGATGTAAGTTTCAGGTTTGTTGAAGAAGAAAAACATCCGTGTGATTTGGTGCGTGTGTGTGTATAAGCTTGTTGAAAGAAGAAGAAGATCGTGTAATTTTTTAAATACGTATATATATATATTTATATATATATATAAATATATGTGTGTGTGTGTGTATTAATTAGGTTGGATTGAGTTGGTTATTATATTTGGGTCTAGATTGGTTGTTTGGGCTCCCTAATGGATTAGATCCGTTTGACCGCCCGACAGGAGAGACTAGCTCAAAACCAAATATAACATGTCTCAATTCATGGTTCTCCCAATTCTATATGACACCTTCACATTTATCTACGTGGCAACCATATATTGTATATATTTTTTTATATATAATCTAAAATAGATAACAAATAATCCAAAAATCAATCAAATATTTTATCTATACTGAGTTTATTATAATCTAATAGGTAAATAATAATTAGAAATTGAAGCTTCTATCTATACTAAACAATCTATCTAGCTATATGATTGATAAAGTCTTTTATGCATGTTTTATGTGTATATTTGAGTAGAATTCGAGTTATTTTATTGTTAGTTTTGTAAATTTTTTATTGTACATAGTTCATATTACTCCGAGGTGCTTTTATTGATGTAGATTGACCATTGAGGCTAATTTTGGTGAATTTCGGACCATGGATTCTGTCAAAACATGCCGGGAGTTTAAGGATGCAAAAACGCTCGAAATCCCAAGCCAAACGCGTCATTTCGGGGCTTTTTGGTCCAACACGGGGGGGGTGTTGGGAAACACGGCCGTGTTCACGGGAGCCAAAAACTCAAAAAATTCGCATAAAACAGCCCCCAACACGGCCTGGCCGTGTTGGGCGATACGACCATGTCAGACAACATGGCCAGTGTGTGTTCTGCGACATGGCCATGTCAGGGACATCCTTTTGCAATTTTTCTATGCAAAAAATTATGGAAAACTCACCAACCAAGCTTTTTGACCACTTTTGTACACCTTTAACACCCTATTTTGCTGCAACATGTCCCCATATTCCCTCAATTATCATATGAATACAAGAATTCACCAACCCAACAATGAATTGGAGCATTTGTTTAACAAATGATGACATCATTAATGTGTTCTTGCACAAATATGATGTCTATAAAAGTCGAGTATGAGTTGGGGGAATGATATTCCATTCATTGTATATTAATTGATTAATTCTCTCTAAGTTAGAAAGCAAAATACATTGAGAGAAGAAAAGAGAGGTAGAGTTGGAAGTTGAAGAGCATTAGAGGAGAAGGCTTGGAGCTCAACATCATCAACCAAGTAGGAAGTCTTGAATAAGAGCTAAGTACACCATGTTCATTTTATTCAAATCATCTTGTGTAGTATACTCTTTTATCATAGCCATGTGTAGCTAAACTCCTAGTATTTGAATGTAATGAACTCTAGAATGGATTTGTGATTAAGGTGTGTATGTTTTTAATAAAATCTTCATGTTTTGTGTGATTCACTTATATTATGCTTTATTCATTTGAATTGATATATGCGCAATATTGATTTTAAGTTAATTCTTCACCGGGAAATCGAGAGATTCATGGTGAAATAGAACTTATATAAGTGAAAAGAGTTGAATGCAATCCAAGATATAGGACGACATAAATCTTCCGGATTAGGGTCAAACCTAATATGGGAATTCACAAATCATTATAATGCAATCTTGGGGTTTTAACTAGAAAGAGATTTCAGTTAATCAACTTGAGATTAGGAGTTTTTCACCTTGAGAAAGGGTTTAACTTAAATCGGGAATTTCTACGGTCCACATAACATGAGATTTTATTAAAAGAGGTTGGTTTTTGCTTAAGGGCTTATGGTTGTATTTTTAACTTGTTAAATCACAAAAACATTCTAGAGGGATTTACATTCAAACACATCTCTATCCCTTGATTTCTTATTTTACAAATCTTCATCTTTACAAATTGTAATTTATTAATTTAGATTCTTTTTTCCTTATTCATCAAACAAAAAAACTCGAAAATTGTTAGATTAAATAACAAAAAGACGGTAATTTTTAGTACTTACAACTCTATAAAACGATATGTACACTTGCTCTATAGGAATGACACTTTATTTTTGTTAATTTAATCATTTTTTTATTTTCGGTACTCAATAATCTAATCTATTTACTGCATGACCACGAAGAAGATATTAACGAAAGCAAAGATTTTGGCATGGGGATGGACAAAGAACTATGTACGACTACGCCAAACCATCCATGGACGGCACGTCATCTAGTATCGTGAGGCCCATTTGTTGCGACCCAATAATTTTGAAATAAAACCAAATGTCATTCGGATGGTGCAAGTTGATTTGTTCAATTTGACGGCCTACCAGACGAAGATCGAATAATCATATCGCAAATTTCCTCGAGATATGCGATACATTCAAAATTAATGGGGTCTCCGACGATGCCATCTTTTTTTGCGTCTATTCCTATTTACTCTTCGGGCCGGGCTAAACAATGGCTAAATACTTTGCCAAAGGAACAATCACAACATGGAGCATCATGGCGAAAAGTTCCTTTTGAAGTATTTTCCACCGCCAAAATCGAACGATTGAGGAATGAAATCTCTTCATTCACTTAAGAAGACGACGAGACCTTGTACGACACTTGGGAGAGATTTAAAGAATTGTTGCGGAAATGCCCACATCATGGTCTTCTTATTTGGATGCAAGTCCAAACATTTTACAATGGGCTACTCGTCAACAAGGCAAATGATTGATGCGGCGGCCGGGGAACTTTGAACAATAAAACACCGAAGTTTCGCCCAAGATCGATAGAAGGAATGGCCATGAATGGCTATCAATGGCAATCCGCATTTGAGGTAAACCTATGAGTAACAATGGGTGTTTATAATGCAGATCCGGTGGTTACACTAGCTACACAAGTCGAAGCTTTGACCCAAAAGATCGATGATCTAGCGTCTCTAAACTACCACCACCGCATGTTTTATCTTGTGAAACTTGCGGAGGATTGCATAATCATCGGGATCGCCCACACACAATACCTCATGTTGAACATGCTAATTACGTTGGGAATCAAGGCAAAAATTACCCAAGTAATCCTTACAGCAACACATACAATCCTGGTTGTCGACAACATTCTAATTTTGGTTGGGGAAACCAAGGCCAACCACGACCTAATCCCAATCCTGATCTACACACGTCTCCCGATTTCAGCCAAATCAAGGTAAGCCTAACTTGGAAGATCTTATAACAAAGTTTGTGCAATCAACAGATACCCGATTCCAGGACGGTGGAAACATCCTTGAGAAATCAAGAGGCATCTATCCATAACTGGAAAACCAAATAGGCGATTGCGAAGATAATTTTCGAAAGGCCACAAGGTAGTTTGCGGGTAATCTTCGAGCCAAACCCAAGGGGAGCACGTAAAGGCAATCACCATCAGTTTTCCACATGAGCATGATTATGCCAATGCGGCCATACGTAAATACGTGGAGGATGACATGCCCAAAGAAAAACTCATGAAAAGGAGGTTGCGAGAATACAAGCCCAAGATCCCTTAGGAGTCTAACAGAAGAAGATAGAAGGGAGGACAAATTTGGTAAGTACCTTGATTCTTTCAAATAATTACATGCCAATATTCCATTTGTTGACCCTCCTTCAAAGCATGTTAGGGATCTTAATGACATCATTCCTAGTGAAAATAAGCTTAACAAATTATCAAATGTGCAATTGAATGATAAATGTCCTTCCAATGAACTACCACAAAAATTTAATGATCCGAAGCTTTATTATCCCTTGCACAATTGATGATTTACCTGTTGATAGGGCACTAGCCGACTTGGGAGCTAGTATCAACGTGATGTCTTATGAAACATTCAAGCATGTGGGATTAAGTGAACTTAAACCTATTAGGATGGACATTCAATTAGCCGATAAATCGATCAAACATCCTAGAGGTATTATTCATGATGTGTTAGTCAAGATTGATAAATTCGTGTTTCCAGTCAATTTTGTTATTCTTGACATGCATGATAATATAGAAGTTCCCTTAATTCTAGGCGTCCCTTTTTGGCTACTGCAAAATCTCTCATTGATGTGCATGATGAAAAACTTATTTTGAGAGTAGGGAGTGAACAAGTTATCTTTAAAATTCCTTTGCAAAATCCTATAGATGATACTTGTCTTCCTATAAACTTTATTGGGAGAAATGATTTTTTTGCCTCGAAATGCCATCTAATAAACCCATGAAAGAATGCGGTATTCGAGTGTGTGAAAGTTTCCACAGAGAAATCCCTATTCGAGAATATCGTGAGAAAAAATAGAACTATGAAGGTAAATTGCTCGAAACTCAATTTGGGTGGCTATGTTGATCAACGACATAAAAATTTCATAAGTTCAAGGCTCGCCCGATTAAATCTTCACATATAGGTGAAATGGTCCATCTATACGACGTTAAGCGCTAGCCGAGAGGCAACCCGATGTTTGTGTGCAATTGTTTTCAATTATTTTTATTTTATTTTATTTTATTTTCTTTCAAAATAATCACAAGTCCTTAGAGTCATTGTCAAATCATAAAAAAGACTCTTGAGATTCTTCTTGGTTGTCCTAATTGGGAATATTTGAGATTTCACGGTATTCGAGTTGTGTGTTGCTTAACTTTGATTAGGTTTGAAGATGCCGTTGAAGGTCCCGCACCAAAACAACCCAATGATCGCCCAACACCGATTCCACTATTGTAGTAAGGTCGTATTTTTCTTTTTCCACCTCTTTTATTTCAAAGTATAATTTCTTTGCTTTTCGAGTGTTTTGTGTGTGTTTGTCCATTTCTTTCTTTCACATTGAGGACAATGTGAATCTTAAAAGTTGGAGGTGGGTACAATAACATTTTGGAATGCTTGTATGCTTGTTTGTGAGAGATTGATTTTTTTTAACAAATTGAATGTTTGCTAGTCAATAACTTGGCCCAATTATACATATATTAACTTGTTAATTTGTGTTTCCAATGTGAAGCAATTGATTGTTGAGGATAGATTGACGTGGATGCGGGCTAAATTTTGATGAGATTTCCAACACCATACATACTTGATGTGTTAAGGCATATATGATGATACCTAGCGCTATGAGCGTCCGAGAACTCATGATTTAGTAGTGGTTAACTAGTTGTTAAACCAAGCTTGTAAAAAAAAAAAAAAGAAAGAGAAAAATGAAAAAAAGAGAAAACGAAGAAAAAAAACAGACCAATCGATGTTATACTCCTCTATTTGTTGTTGCTTAGTAACTAGGAGCATTCATGAGCCCCATGTTTGTCTTTTTACGTAAAACGGCGACACGAATATGAGTATGGGAAACCACCCTAGGAGTGTTTGAACAGAAATTCAAAATATAAACCTAGTGAAAGCATGTCTCGAAAGGTCCCAAAAAAAAAAGGAGAATGTATACTCCTTGACTTCTCATTCCAATAAAGTTCAAGACGTTTGGTTATATGACTAGTAGGCTAACTACAAAGATCTATTTAGTTCTTGTATTTTCATAGCATTATTGAATTGAAGTTGTTCATAACTATCGTATTCGTGGAGTGATGATTTCAAGTCCGAATAATGCCTACGATATTACGGTCTTTCTTAATAGTCCATCTCTTTGCAAAACTATGTTTTTCTTGAATGGTTAATTCGGGTTGAGAAGGCTAAGAATTTGATCGCTTGTGTTCAATGTGTTCAAAAAAAAAAAAATGAAAAAAATAAATCTTCTTTGTATGTTATGATTTATTGAATCCCTCTTTTTATTTAATGTTTTGCTTGAGGACAAGCAAAGTTCAAATTTGGAGGTGATTTGATAATGGTCTTTTTATGTGTATATTTGAGTAGAATTCGAGTTATTTTATTATTAGTTTTGTAAATTGTTTATTGTACATAGTTCATATTACTCCGAGATGCTTTTATTGATGTAGATTGACCATTCGGGGCTAATTTTGGTGAATTTGGACTATGGATTCATGTCAAAACATGCCGGGAGTTTAAGGATGCAAAAACGCTTGAAATCCCAAGCCAAACGCGTCATTTCGGGGCCTTTTTGGTCCAACACGGGCAGGGGGTGTTGGGCAACACAATCGTGTTCCGTCGGGAGCCAAAACTCAAAAATTTCGCACAAAATAGCCCCCAACACGGCCATGTCATGTCGACAAAGATGGCAGGGGTGTGTTCTCGCGACATGGCAAGGTCGGGGACATCCTTTTGCAATTTTTCTATGCAAAAATTATGGAAAACTCACCAACCAAGCTTTTTGACCACTTTTGTACACCTTTAACACCCTATTTTGCTGCAACATATCCCCATATTCCCTCAATTATCATATGAATACAAGAATTCACCAACCCAATAATGAATTGGAGCATTTGTTTAACAAAGGATGACATCATTAATGTGTTCTTGCACAAATATGATGTCTATAAAAGTCAAGAGTATGAGTTGGGGGAATGATATTCCATTCATTATATATTAATTGATTAATTCTCTAAGTTAGAAAGCAAAATACATTGAGAGAAGAAAAGAGAGGTAGAGTTGGAAGTTGAAGAGCATTAGAGGAGAAGGCTTGGAGCTCAACATCATCAACCAAGGAGGAAGTCTTGTATTGGTCTTGATTAAGAGCTAAGTACACCATGTTCATTTTATTCAAATCATCTTGTGTAGTATACTCTTTTATCAAAGCCATGTGTAGCTAAACTCCTAGTGTTTGAATGTAATGAACTCTAGAATGGATTTGTGATTAAGGTGTGTATGTTTTTAATAAAATCTTCATGTTTTGTGTGATTCACTTATATTATGCTTTATTCATTTGAATTGATATATGCGCAATATTGATTGAAGTTTATTCTTCACCGGAAAATCGAGAGATTCATGGTGAAATATAACATATATAAGTGAAAAGAGTTGCATGCAATCCTAGATATAGGGACGACATAAATCTTTCCGGATTAGGGTCAAACCTAATATGTGAATTCACAAATCGTTATAATGCAATCTTGGGGTTTTAACTAGAAAGAGATTTTGATTAATCAACTTGAGATTAGGAGTTTTCACCTTGAGAAAGGGTTTAACTTAAATCGGGAATTTCTACGGTCCACATAACATGAGATTTTATTAAAAGAGGTTGGTTTTTGCTTAAGGGCTTATGGTTGTATTTTTAACTTGTTAAATCACAAAAACATTTAAGAGGGATTTACATTCAAACACATCTCTATCCCTTGATTTCTTATTTTACAAATCTTCCTTCATCTTTACAAATTGTAATTTATTAATTTAGATTCTTTTCCCTTATTCATCAAACAAAAACAACTCGAAAATTGTTAGATTAAATAACAAAAAGACGGTAATTATTAGTACTTACAATTCTCGTGAGAATAACACTCGGTGACTCAATAATCTATACTATAAAACGATAGGTGCACTTGCCTATGGTTTTAAAGGTAGCTTTTTGAGCAATCAATAATCTAAAAAAGCATACTTAAACAAAATGGAAGATCTAAGATTATATCTACACATTTTATTAGCACAAATCCTCGTAATATACAAGTGTTTTTCTAGTATATATCAAATCAGTAATGACCCAAATTCTCTAACAAGACAAAAATTTTAACAAGTAGTGCAATAAGCTTAAATAAATGAACACTTTTTAAAAAAAAATAGCATATGATTAAAAACTTGCATCCAAATAAACAAAAGTACTTTTAATTCGAACCCACATGTGATCATTCAAAAATAAATGGTAACTAAAATTTGTTAACAAAATAAAATATTCCTAAATTTTGTAAAATAAATAAAAACATTGATTTCACATCCACCGCCTCCAATCCTCGCATGAACTCCTTAACCTGAAAAATGTTAATGAATATGGGGTGAGCTTTCAACTCGCTCAATGGGGACACGTTTGTCAAAATTAAAATACATCAATATGCATAATCGTAAACATTCAACATATAATTTAACTTTTACTTTGATCGCCGATTACTTTATAGAATCTGCTGGGTTCACCCCGAGGATACTTTGATCCCGGACCTTCTTACAACCCCGACTAAGCATCTGCGGGTTCACCCCGATGATGCTTTTGATCCGGACCTTCTTACGGTCCTCCCCGACTAAATTTAACACTGCGGGTTCACCCGAGAATACTTTTGATCCCGGACCTTCTTATAGCCCCATGCTAACATAATTTATTTTCACATTTGCACACAAACAATTACACATATACGAAGCATTTAATAGAGACAAACAATAAGTGAATAAAATATCCCCACCTCAATTAAATGCGGATGTCTCATACGAAGAATGCAATAATGCGAAATCCTACTCCTCGTTATCTTCATTTTCTACAATAAATTATAAAGTACGATTAATAAAAATATAAATATAAGTATAATTAACAATAATATAATTATAAATATAATTAATAATAATATATAATAACATACGGTAGTTATAAAAAATTTGAAGAATGAAATAAATAAAATGGGTAATTGAATTGATAAAAAGAAATGGGCTAATGGGTCGACTCGGATAATTACAATCCTCAAACTAGTCAAAAAAAAAAAATAAGTCAACAAATGGAGTTAATGGCTATTATCAGTAACAAATTGAAACTAGAGGGGTGATTTTGTAACCACGTAAAACAAGGGTTAACATCCAAATTTCACTCAATTGCCAAATCAAAAAGGCACCCCATCCCCTTCAATCACTCATCCTCATCCTCAAATCGAAATATGACCGTCACCTTCACCGCTCCATCCTATTCATATCCCTTTTTTTCACTTATTTCTCCTTTTCTTTTTCCTCTTATTCCTCACGTTTTTTTTCTTGCACCCCTCAATCTCCTCTCTTTCTTTTCAAAGCACCCCACCAAAAGTATTCAACGTCACCACCCGTCACAACGGATCGGATCGCGGCGGCTCCGCGAGCCTCATGACCGTACATGTCGGTTGTACTACTATTTTACTTCTCTAATCTATACTATTATTTTTTTTTTCCTCCGGTGATCCGGGCGGTTTAAGCGGTGCGTGGATGGTGGAAGAATAAAATTTAGATATTGGGTTGGACACTACGACGGAACAAAGAGGCGTAAAACATGAATATTTACCTTTTGAGAGGGCTATGGCGGGGATGCGTAGAAAATATATTTGTAATGTAAGGTTTTATATTTATAGAGTGAGTTTTTTGGAGTTTTGGGAAGTAGGGTTTGTGAAGGATATCCTATTTGACTTAGACTTTTACAATTGAGGAATGATTTTTTTTTTTTGGGCCCATATTAAATTAAAAAAGAATCAACATTTTTAAATTGGGCCTGGATAATTATTTCTGGTTATTATTAAAAATAATAATAATAATAATAATAATAATAAAAGAAAATTATTATAATTAATAGTAATTAATACTAATAATAATTATAAATATACTAAAAAAATCCGGATATTACATCCTACCCCCTTAACTAAATTTTGTCCTCGAAATTCGATAACTTACCAAAAATTAAGGAGTCCGGGTGCTTGCACGTATCTCTCTTCACGCTCCCATGTGGCTTCATTTCTTCCATGACGTCTCCATTGCACTTTAATCGGGGTTATGTCTTTATTCCTCAACTTATGAACTTTTCGCTCCAAAATGGCTTGGTGCTTCTTCGTATGATAAGTCATCGTTAATCTGTAGATCTTCGTAGTTGACAATATGACTTGGGTCATGAACATACTTTCTCAACATCGATATATGAAAAACATCATGTTACCGCTAGATGTGGCGGCAATGCGGTGATAAGCAAGATCTCCGACTCTTTTCAATATCTCGAACGGTCCTATGTATGTTGGCTTTAGCTTTCCCTTATCACCAAATCTTATCACTCCTCTTCTTGGTGCTACCTTGAGAAACACATTGTCTCCTACCTCAAACGTAAGTCTTTCCTTCGGCGATCAAAGGCATACGATTTTTGTCTATCTTGTGCCATTTCGATTCAATCTTGGATTTTTGCAATCTTTTCCATCTGTTTATCGAACCAATTCCGGTCCCAACATCTTCTTTTCTCGACCTCGCTCCAAAGACAATGGAGATCTACACCTCCTCCCGTACAATGCCTCGTAAGGGGCCATCCTAATAATCGCTTGGTAATCGTTTTTTATAAGCAAACTCCACAAGCGCAAGTAATGATTCCCAACCGTCTATGTCAATCACACATGCTCTCGGCATGTCTTCCAATATATGTATTGTCCTCTCGTGATCGTCCGTCTGTCTCGTGGATGGTACGCCGTACTAAACTTCAATTTTGTTCCCAAAGCGATCTGTAAGCTTCCCCAAAACTTAGAGGTGAATCTTGTATCTGTCCGACACAATGGACAGGAACTCCATGTAGTTTCACTATCTCTTGGATGTATATTTGCACATTGCTCCATCTTGAATGTCATTTTAACCGGCAGAAAGTGAGCTAACTTAGTTAATCGGTCTACTACAACCCATACCGCTTTATTTCTTTTGCCGATCGTGGTAGTCCTACCATAAAATCCATCGTGATGTGCTCCCATTTCCATTCTCGGGATTTCAAGAGGTTTGAGCAAACCAGACGGTCATTGATGCTCGACCTTGACTTACCGGGCATATCAAACATTTCTCCACAAAAGATCCAATGTCTCTCTTCATACTTCGCCACCAAAAGGCTTATCTTAGATCTCGGTACATCTTTGTACCTCCCGGTGGGCCGTATATGGCGTACAATGAGCTTCTCCAAGTATCTCTTTCCTAAGTTCTTCCTTCTTAGGAACACACAATCTCCCTTCATACGTCAAAACACCATCATCCGCTATGACAAACCCCGTTATATTTCCTTCTCGAACTCATCCTTTCATCTTGTTCAAAACTCGATCTCGACCTTGTGCTTCTTTGATCCTTTCTCTCAAAGTGGGTTGAACTACCAAAGATGCCAATATCGCCTTTGTACTTCTCGGTGAGGTTATGACTTCAATCTTCGTGCTCGCAAATTCTCGTATCAATTGCTCTTGTTGCGTGAGTAAACTAGACAACTCACCTTTGGTCTTACGACTCAAGGCATCACCACTACATTAGCTTTATGCGGATGATAGTTGATGGTGCAATCATAGTCCTTAACAGATTCTAACCATCTCCTCTATCTCATATTTAACTCCTTTCGAGTAAATAGATATTTCAAACTCTTATGATCGGTGAATATCTCACATTTTCCGCCATACGAGATAATGTCTCCAAATCTTGAGTATATGGACTATTACACTAACTCCAAATCATGAGTCGGGTAGTTCGGTTAGTGTGGCTTTAATTGTCTTGAGACATAGGCAACCACCTTTCCGTCTTTGCATTAATACGCACCCAAGCCTTGTTTTGATGCGTCCTTTGTAAATCACAAAGTCCGTGGTTGGGTCGGGGAATCGTCAATACCGGTGCGGAAGTTAGTTTTCATTTCAACTCTTGGAAGCTCTCCTTGCATTTCTCGGTCCACAAAAATTTCTCTCCCTTTTCGGTGAGCCGAGTCATGGGCGCAACTATTTTCGAAAATCCTCTATAAATCGCGATAATACCCCGCCAATCCCAAGAAACCGTGAACCTCACTTGCATTCGTAGGTGCCTTCCATTCATTAAGCGCCTCAACCTTTTTGGATCCACTTCAATTCCGTTTGCGGTGATTACATGACCAAGAAATCCAACCGGTCTATCCGAACTCACACTTCTTGAACTTCGCGTATAACTTCTCCTTGCGAAGTGTCTCAAGCACTATTCTCAAGTGTTCCTCGTGTTGTTCCTTGTCCCTTGAATACACAAGTATGTAGTCTATAAAGACTATGACGAATTGGTCCAAAAATGGATGGAACACTCTATTCATCAAGTCCATGAACACCGCTGGTGCGTTACTCAACCCAAACGGCATCACTACAAACTCATAATACCCATATCGGGTCCTAAATGATGTCTTGAGATATCACTCTCCTTAATCTTCAATTGGTGATACCGGATCTCAAATCAATCTTAGAAAAGTCTTGGCACCCCTCAATTGATCAAACAAGTCTTCGATTCTTGGCAAGTGGATACTTATTTTTCACCGTGAGTCGATTAAGTTCTCTATAATTGATACACATCCTTAATGACCCATCCTTCTTCTTAACAAATAGACTGGTGCTCCCCAGGGTGATACACTAGGCACGATAAAACCCAAGTCCAAAGCAATTCTTGTATTTGCGCTTTTAGTTCTTGTAACTCCTTTGGTGCCATCCTGTAGGGTGCCTTAGATATCGGTGTTGCTCCGGTACCAAGTCTATTGAGAATTCGACTTGACGGTCGGGGCGGAACTCCAGGCAAGTCCTCTAGGAATACATCTAAAAATTCTCGAACAATTGGTACGTCTCGTAGGTGATAGGTCCGTCGTTGGAGCTTCGACTAGACTTGCTAAATACCCACGACAATTCTCTTTTGCGAACATCTTTCGCACTTTCATTGCCGATATAACTCGCGGTACAGACTTAGAGTTAACTCCGTAGAACGTAATCTCCTCATCTCCAGGTAGTTTGAGTGTTATCTCCTTCTCTTGGCACTTAATGCCCTTTGATACTTACTAAGCCAATTCATGCCTAGAATTACGTCAAAATCCTTCATCTCAATTATGTATACGTCAGCTTCTAGATGTTTCCCCAATGTTCACGTCTATATCATTGTCCATTATGTCGAATTATTGTCTTTCCGGATGGCAAACTAATCTCTAGGGGTATATCTATTCTAGCATCCTTATGTCCAATTATATCATGAAACTTAGTAGATATAAATGAGTGTGAGGCACCGATGATCGAAAAGTACAAGCGCAGTATTCCGGATATTGTTAACATACCCGACATCATACAGGGGTTACGACCGCCTCTTCCCGCATCATAGCATACATTCGAGCGGTGCCTCCTTGTCCCTCATTTCCTTCCCCGTCTTTCAACAAAATGTGGGCAATTAGAAGCATCGTGACTCGGTTTCTTGCACATAAAACACTTTCCTTGTCGCTAAATATTCCCCGTAGTGATTCATGTTGCATTTCGGCAAGTCGGCTTATTGTTTGGTGCACTCGGGCGAGAATTTCCATCGGTTCTTATCTGTTTATTCCGATTCCCCATTTTACTCGGCTTTGTCCCATCAAACTTCTCTTTTCTCGACACAATGGCTAGCTTGCGGTCATCATCATCCCGACTTGTCTGCTTCAACTTCATGAGCCCGTCTAACCACCACAGAATATTCCAAGTCCCCCGTGCGAGATAAAATTCCGAAAATTGTGACCTTAATCCCCTTCGAATCTCAAAGCTTTCTTTAGGTCGGTATCAACCGGATGTGGTGCAAACCGACATAGTTGATTAAACTCCCTTTCGTATTCGGTTACGGCCAATCCCCTTTGCTTGAAGTTCGAAATTATGTTTCCTTCTTGTCGGGTAGGATCTAGGGAAGTCTTCTCCATCACCACTTCCTTGAATTCATCCCAAGATAATGCATCACGTTTCTTCTTGCCTAGTTCCTCCAGAACCTTCCTACCAATGGTCCGCATCATCGATCGGTTGGAAGGCGGAACAAGCCACTCGTTGTTCATCGGTGCAAGCTATAAGTATGAAAATTCTTTCAGCGCTCTTAACCATTCTTCAATCTTTCTTTGGGCCATCACGTCCATTAAAGGTGGGTGGACGGTAATGGCGAAATTGTTCCACCACTCTAGTATCGTTGTTGTTATTGTTCCCATTATGGTTCTCGACATTGAGAATCTCCGCAAACAAGTCTCCACCGTAGGTTGGTTTCGATGTTAGTGGGTTCCTTCATTGTCTTGGTTCCCGACATTGTTCGATTAAAGGTTCGGGGCGTCGAGGCACTCGTGGAAGATTTCGTGGAGCCATATTCCTATAATCATACGTAGTACGTTCTTAGTACCCATCTTAAGTTATTATCGCATAGTAATCGAAATAAAAAAATAATAATAAAAGTCATTATATATATTAGTACTATTAAGTCAATATAATCCATTATGAGTCTTTTTTTATGCGAGGAGCCTAGAGTTCGTCTTCTTCTAATATAGCAAGTACACATCCAATAAAGAGTATGAAATAAAAGCAAGAAGACATAATGACATGAATAATATATACTCCATAATGTGTGACATGGCATATCATGAACAAATTGAGTAATGACATAATAAATTTGCATACCTTAAGGAATCCAAATGAGATATGGCGGAGGTGGATGTCGCTATATATATATATATATATATATATATATATATGGGATGGTTCAAATGGGACACCCCTCTTTATATGAGACGGTGGGGATTCATCTAAACCGTTGATATTTTCCAATTGAGAGTTGATTTAATGTGAAAATTAGATTAATAATCAATAATTAAAATTACTAGGGGTATAATAGACTATTTAAATCTTAAGATTGTAATCGCTAAAATCACGTTCCTAAAATTTAGGGGATGATATGCACAAAATCAGCAACAAAATCCTTCCAAAAATCGTGTATATTTAGTTAAATCACTATTTTCTTGTATATTTAGTTCGAAAATCCCGTATTTTTATTTTAATATTCTTGTGTAATTTAAAATGTTTAATCGTATACATATCAAATTTTATTAAGGTGTATATTTAGTTCAAGAATACCGTGTATTTACTTTAATAGTACTATGTAATTTAAATATTTTCTTTGTATGTGTATCAAATTTAACTACGAGTGTATGTTTAGTTCAAAAATATTGTGGCTTTACTCTAATAAGATCTTGTGTAATTTAAAATGACTTACTCTATGCATGCCAAATTTAACAGAATTAAATAACCAACCAACAAGTCAAACATTCCTAAATTATAGGAAGTGATAACTACAAAATAATGGCAACAAAATCTTACCAAATTAAACCCAATAGAGCCCAAAAATGGTGATAATACCAAAAATTTCGAACCCATGTAGTCAACGTTTCCTAAATTGTAGGATGCAATTCAATACACAAAGTGAAATAAACATATAGTACGATTAAATTTCGATTATTATACGGTGAACATGCCCTAACCACACAAAGAATATTAACGTGAATAAACAATATTATTTGGAAGGATTAAACACGTTCTTATCGACTTAGTATGTATATTATATATCATCTTAAATTATTTGAAAGGATTAAACACATTCTTATTTTGTTGTATAAAATAAATGCACTTCAATACACAAAGTGAAATAAATATATAGTACGATTGAAATTTCGACATTTATACAATACAACGCTCTTAACCACAAAGTAATGTTAAAGTGAATAAACAATATTATTTGGAATACTATACACGCAAAAAAGCGCACTAATTATACAACATTCTAATACTAATTACACAAGAAAACGCACTAATTATACATCATTGTAATACTATGCACACAATAAAGCGCACTAATTATACAACATTCTAATACTATATACGCAGAAAACCGCACTAATTATACAACATTCACAAATTCTTAACAACACGACCTTCTTCTCATTTTCTTAGATCGAGCGTTTGCTTCCCGCCCCTACTCGTACCACCAATATTAAGTTGCCTTTTTTGTTGTCCTCTAGCCATCTTCACAAATTAGCAACTGCAATTAAGAAGACAAAGAAAATATCATCATAATACAGTAAAATTATTCTAACACTATACAAACATTTGATGACAAATACATTAAAATGTATTATACAACTACAATTGAAGTTAAACTATGTTGAAGACATACAAAAAAATGTCTTTATGGTAAAACATCAAAATTGTATTAAATAACCACTAAAACTCAACTAAGAATACAAAGAGAATAATATCCAGAAAAGTCGAAGTTGAAAATACAAACCTAACCATGAAATTACTAGAAATCGAAATCTTGGAAAAATCAAAGATAACTAAACCCTATAACAATAAATCCCCAACACTCAAAAGATAAAAATCCTAGAAAGTACACAAACTACTTCTAAAAATTTCAAGATTTGGTAAAAATTACATACCAAGAAATTAAACAAAATGTGCGAAACTTAAATACCCGCCATGATAAACCCCCACTTGATGTTACACCATCGCAATCGTCTTAATTGCCCAGGTCCGTAAATTAATAAAAAAATAAAATTTGAGCAAGGCAATATTGGACCGTCGCGAAGTCGAACAATGGAGGAGAAGATGGTACGATGGCGGATTTGTTTTTGCGGGCTGCGTCACCGTCCTCTTCAACGTCGTGATGGTCTTCTTTATGGCGGGTCTCGGTGGAGGATGGCGGTGGCTCGGCGATTTTGGTGCAACGAACGGTGGTGTATGTGCGTAATCGCTTGTGGCGATGAGAAGATGGAGTGTGAGACGGTGAGAAGATGGAGTGTCGAAGGTGAGAAAAAATGGTGAGAAAAAAATATTTGAAGGAGGAGAAGTAGCGTTTTTTTTTTGTGATTTTTGGATTTGATTTGGTAAGATTTGATGCCCTAAAACTCGGGGAACCGAAAAAGGAAAATTAAAACTTACCTTCTACACTCAAATAAAAAATGATTTGCCTCTAATTAAAAAATCCGAAAATAATATAAATTACCAATTTGACCCCCTAAAAATCCTGCATTAACTACTTGCCTAAAATAAAGGGATTAATCGAGCCATACAAAATATCAATCCAATGACTTGGATAAATCCCCTTTGTCTCAAATAAGGGGGTGTCCCATTTGAACCAATCTCTCTCTCTCTCTCTCTCTCTATATATATATATATATATATATATATATATTTTAAATTATTTAGAAGACAATTTTTTTTAACAAGTCTCAGAATCAGTAGATCTGCTCGATACCACTTGTAACGACCCAAATTCTCTAAAAGTACAAAAATTTTAACAAGTAGTGCAAAAAGCTTAAATAAAAGAATACTTTTTTAAAAAAATAACATATGATTAAAAACTTGCATCCAAATAAATAAAAATACTTTTAATTCGAACCACACATGATCATTCAAAAATAAATGGTAACTAAAATTTGTTAACAAAATAAAATATTCCTAAATTTTGTAAAATAAATAAAAACATTGATTTCACATTCACCGCCTCCAATCCTCGCATGAACTTCTTAACTCGAAAAATGTTAATGAATATGGGGTGAGCTTTCAACTCGCTCAATGGGGACACGTTTGTCAAAATTAAATACATCAATAGGCATAATCGTAAACATTCAACATATAATTTAACTTTTACTTTGGTGGCCGAGTTACTCTATAGACTTTGGTTCACCAGGAGGATACTTTGATCCCGGACCTTCTGACCCACGACTAGAAATCGGGTTCACCCCGGGACGCTTTTGATCCCGGACCTTCTACGGTCATTGACTAAATTTAACATGCGGGTTCACCCGAGGATACTTTTGATCCCGGACCTTCTTACAACCCCAGGCTAACATAATTTATTTCACATTTGCACACAAACAATTACACATATACGAAGCATTTAATAGAGACAAACAATAAGTGAATAGACTATCCCCACCTCAATTAAATGCGGATGTCTACGTGCGGAGAATGCAATAATGCAGAAATCCCACTCCTCGTTATCTTCGTTTTCTACAATAAATTATAAAGTACGAGTTAATAAACAATATAACTATAAGTATAATTAACAATAATATAATTATAAATATAATTAATAATAATATAAATAATAACATACGGTAGTTATAAAAAAATTTGAAGAATGAAATAAAGAAAATGGGTAATTGAATTGATAAAAAGAAATGGGCTAATGGGTTGACCGAGATAATTACAATCCTCAAACTAGTAAAAAAAAAAAAAAAAGTCAACAAATGGAGTTAATGGCTATTCTCAGAACAAATAGAAACTAGAGGGGTGATTTTGTAACCACGTAAAACAAGGGTTAACATCCAAATTTCACTCAATTGCCAAATCAAAAAGGCACCCCATCCCCTTCAATTACTCATCCTCATCCTCAAATACGAAATATGACCGTCACCTTCACTTGCTCTCCATCCATCCTATTCATATCCCTTTTTTTCACTTATTTCTCCTTTTTCTTTTTCCTCTTATTCCTCACATTTTTTTTTTCTTGCACCCTCAATCTCCTCATGACCGTACATGTCGGTTGTACTACTATTTTCCTTCTCTAATCTATACTATTATTATTTTTTTTCCTCCGCGATCGGGGCGGTTCCGGCGATGCGTGGATGGTGGAAGAATAAAATTCAGATATTAGGTTGGACACTACAACGGAACAGTGAGGCGAAACATGAATATTTACCTTTTGAGAGGGCTATGGCGGGGAGGCGTAGAAAATATATTTGTAATGTAAGGTTTTATATTTCTAGAGTGAGTGTTTTGGAGTTTTGGGAAGTAGGGTTTGTGAAGGATATCTATTTGACTTGGACTTTTACAATTGAGGGAATGATTTTTTTTTGGGCCCATAGTAAATTAAAAAAAAAAAAAATCAACATTTTTAAATTGGACCTGGATAATTATTTAAGTTATTATTAAAAATAATAATAATAATAATAAAATAAAATTATTATAATTAATAGTAAGTAATACTAATAATAATTATAAATATACTAAAAAAAACCGGATATTACGAAACTAAAATTTTGTGAGAAAATGCCTTCGGAAATGGAGTTTCCACTTAATTACTTAAAAAATATACGTATCTACATTGTTTATAAATATAATGTTTGTCCACATGCATCAAATTTTGGAAATATTACAAGATTAGTCGTAAATAAAAGGTGGTCACAAAAAGGTCCTTCAAAATTTTCTAATGACAAAATAGTCATGTAACTATGTATGCTTTTGCAAAATAGTCTCCGCAAAATGCATGGTTTGCAAAATAGTCCAGAATCGGTACTTGAGTATCAATTTTGGTCCTAATTTTACCATAAATTGGGAATTACATGTGCCGCTCACGTGCTCGAAATCCGATGAAATTTCAAATTGCTACTGAAATTAGGACTAAAATTGAGACTCAAGTATAAGTTCTGAGGACTATTTTGCAATCTGTGCAATCAGAGGACTAAATTACAAAATCGTACATAATTACAAGACTATTTTACAATTCGAGCATTTTACAGGACCTTTTTGCAACCGCTTTTAGTTCTGAGGACTAATTTTGCAATTTTGCCTCAAATTTATAAGGATACTGTTTGCCCACATCACATTTCGGGGGTTGGACAGCATGGGAAATATTATATAATGAAGTTGGGTCTCTTGTTGGGATGTTGGCTCAATTAATCCAGCACTTTTTTACTTCCACGTTTGCCCCTTATTTTTATTTTTTACACAAAGGTTATGGGAGAATGAACAGAGGTGATGTTTTAATTTTTTTATACATTTTGATTTGAATAGTGGCGATAAGTCAAATTCACATTTTTTTCCAAAATAAAAAGTAGCCATGTTTTTTAAAAACATATTTTTATGATTTAATTAAAAGCGATAGTCAAACTCATGGGGTAAAATCGTAATTATATTTATTTTATTTAATCTGTCATTATTTAATTATCCACCCATCAAGAAGAGTTGATGAGACACCTCTATTTAGAGGTAGTCGGACACCCTCTATTTAGAGGTAGTCTCTATTAGACCGTCTAACAGTTAGACGGATCTATCCAACCTTTGAACCCAACAACGCGGCCTCAACGACCTAGCGAAATGTCTAATACTTTTTCGGTGATCTACTAATACTTTTCGGTGAGACTACTAATATTTTTAATTAAAAAAATAATAATTATTAAGGAAATTACTAAAAAAAACTTTTCGAGGAGAAACTAATATTTTTGAAGAACTACTTTTGATATGTTTCACGAGGGGCGACTAATACTTTTGACATTAAAAACTACTACTTCTTGGAGACTAACAAAAATTTTCAAGTGTTTACATACTAATATTTTTGAGGATGAACTATTAATACTTTTGAGATGAAAACCTAATACTTTTGGTGCTCTCGTGATACTATATCCTTTGTCCCAATATTATAAAACTAATATTTTCAAGTGGACAATGTATTAATACTTTTCGGAGGGATTGCTAAAATTTTTAAGAGAGCATGCTAAATAGGTCCCCTGGATATTACAAACACATCATTGCTAATTAATAATATTACAAAAACTCCACCGGTCGATTTTAGGATCCGTCTAATAGATTTTGGCACATTAGGCAAATCTGTCGGAAGTTTTTGTCCTCTATTTATAGTGAAGATATGACCATTAAATTATGTAATTATCATAATATAACACGAGATTACGGTTTCCAAAGTAGGGATATATGACAATGGGTAGAAAAGAGAGAGACGAGGGGACCGTGTATATATGCAAATATATAGAGAGGGATAGGATCTTGTAAGACAACCTCTTCTTAGTAAGACTATGTGGGTGATCACAACTATCCACATCTACTAATCAATGGTTCAGATTACAATCAAATAAATAGCAATTACTAATTATTTTATACATAAAAGAGTAATATAGTAATTCATTAAAATGATATAACAAACATCCCATAATATCGGCATGTACATGCTACATATCATGGGATATGATTAGGATCACGTTCCATAACGAGAAAGTATCTCACAAAAACGCCATGAGATCTCTGTCATTCTGCCAAAACCAAAGAAAAGAAAACAAAATCTGAAGCAAACCGATTGACAATTCGACATGAAAACCACAGAGGATCAAAATACACACCAACATTCGTATTGGGATCGAATCTGGAACATGAATGGGATCGGGAAAAAAAAAGCAATATTAATTCGTGCTGAATTCTTATCCATAATAGCTAGATTACAGTATGCTTGAGTTTTCTTCAAATCGTGAATACACCTGTTCATGGAATAAAATGAAGTAATGCATAGTTAGTGTATATTTGATGCATAACTCAATAATAACGATGCATGTTTGATTTAATTTGCAACTTATGCCATTAGGAATAGTGTCAGATTACATTAGTAATTTTGATGCATAGTTAGTGTATATTTAATGCATAATTGAATAATAACGATGCATATTTAGTTTAATTAAGTAACTTATGCCCATTAGGAATAGTGATATTTGTAATTTTAATGCATAGTTAGTATATATTTGATGCATAACTGAATAATAACGATGCATATTTAGTTAAATTTGTAACTTGTTTATCAACATAAGATACGATGTTGTATAATGATGAATGATTTGGCTAAGTGTCACAATACCTATTATACATGAAATGTGGCGCTCATTTAATTATTTCTTCTAACATTGAATACTCCTTCGTTATTTGAGTAGACCTAGCATATTTAATTTCCTCCTTAAATATTAATTCCTTGATCGATTATTTTATAACTTGAGTAATATTGGACCCCTTAAAATTTAGGAGACTTATTTCTCAAAGTGACATATAATATATATATATATATATATACGATAGAATTAAGAACTTGATTTTTAGATTAAGTGATTATGGGACTCATAAGTGATTGTGGGACTTGTTATCAATTTGGGATTTATATTATACACAAAATATCATCAATTTTGGGACAAAAAAATATCATGGTACAATATTTATAGGGACGGTCAAGAAGGATAATTTGGTGTAGAAATACATTTCAATCCTTATACAAATACTTCACCTTATACTATAATACATCCTCACCAACCAACTTCTATATTTATTTATATATATATACACAATAATATTTAATACACCCTATATATACACCTATCTATTAATTATACCTAACTTTAACAAATGTAATTAAAGAAAACACAAAAAATAATCATCCTACATGCTTGATTTTTCGGCCATAGCAAGCTAAAGGAGGAATCAATCTTTTTTTAATCTATTATACCACTTGACCCAATAATTCTCCTCCCACTAATTAACTACAAAAAAAAACAAACAATTTTATCCTCCTACTTGCACCAACTTTCGGCCATAGCAAGACTAGGGCGGAATAATTTTAATTTTTTCTCCTCCAACATTTACTTTACATAATTATTAAATACCAAACAAAAAAATAAAAAAATAATATCCTCCTACCTTATTTTTCTGCCAACATGGTTCCAAGAGGGAAACAAAATTCATTTTCATTCTATCACTATTAAGAAATGGCAAGCAATATTATATTAAGAATTGAAAAGAGAAATATCAAAAGAGAGTTTAATATTTGAGAATGTATTTGGATGATCATTTCGTTTACAATACGATAGAATATATACAAGATGAGAATTAAATTACCTATCTAACTGTAGGGATTCTATAATAAGAGTACAACTAATTTATAGGGATTACACAATGAAAGCTATATTCCTAAATGAGAAAAGGAAACTAATTAAATACAAAATATTTTCCTATTTTAATACTCCCCTTCAAGTTGGAGAGTGAACATCGTGAAGTCCCAACTTGCTACATAACGTAACAAATTGATCTTTTCCCAGCGCTTTTGTGAATAAGTCCGCCAATGTAAATGAGTAGGCACGTATGAAGTGCTAATCATTCCCGCTTTCAATTTTCACGGACAATATGAAAATCTATTTCAATGTGCTTTGTGCGCTCATGAAATGAGGATTACTGCAATATGAAGTCTGCTTGATTGTCACAAAACAAAGATGTAGGAGAAGATTGTGTAACTTTCAAGTCTTGTAAGATATAGTATAACCAAGTCAATTCCAAGCAAGTGTTTGCCATAGCTCGGTATTCCGCCTCTGCAGATGATCTTGAAACATGTGCTTGTTTTTGATTTCCATGAAATGAGAGAATCACCAAGAAAAATACAATACCTTGTAATCGATCTTCTTGTGAAAGCGCAACTCGCCCAATCTGAATCACAAAACGCTTTGAGCTTAAGGTTGTTTGTAGAAGGAAACAATAACCCTTGACCAGGTGTGCCTTTGATATATCTAAGAATCCGTAAGCAAACATCCCAATGTGGCTTTCTATGCTCATGTATGAATTGGCTTAGGTGCGGATTGAATACACTATGTCCGGTCTTGTGTGAAGGTAGATTAGTCTACCCACCAATTTTCTATATTTGGTTGGATCACTCGGTAAAACTCCATTTGTGGGGCTAAGCTTCAAATTTTGTTCCATTGGAAAGCTATACGGTCTTGCACCAAGAAGTCCTCAGTATCTTCTAAAATATCTAGAGCGTATTTTCTTTGAGACATAAAAATTCCTTTTTTGATCTGGAAAACTCAATTCGAGAAAATATTTTAAATCGCCAAGATCTTTCATACGGAAGTGCTTGAGAAGGAATTGTTTAAGTCGTTTCATTTCTTGAAGATCATTGCTGTAAAGGAGTATGTCGTCAACATAAATAAGAACTACAGTGAAAGAAGTACCTTGAGTTCTAGTGAAAAATGAATAGTCGACCTTTGATTGCACATAACCAACTTTCCGAATAGTGTATGCGAAAGGTAGAAAACCAATTCTTTGATGCTTGTTTTAAACCATAAAGAGACTTATTGAGCCGACACACGAGATTCTCCCCTGTCGGTGAAGACCGGAGGTGGTTCCATATAAACTACCTCATGTAAATCTCCACGGAGGAAGGCATTTTGAACGTCAAGTTGATGGATGAACCAATTGGGCAGCGGCAGCTTGCGATGTAAGAAGACATCGAAGAGTAGTGAGTTTGGCCGTAGGTGAAAATGTCTCAGTGTAGTCAAGACCTTCCACTTGAGTATAACCCTTTGCGACAAGACGGGCTTTATAACGTTCAATAGTCTGTTCGAACCATATTTAATCTTGTAGACCCATTTGCATCCAATAGGTTTATGACCAGGGAGGAGAGGTACCATCGTCCATGTGTTGTTGCTTGCTAATGCTTCTAATTCGGTTTTCATAGCCTCTTGCCAATTTGGATTTAGATGAGCTTGAGCATAAGATTGAGGTTCTTTGTTAAGCGAGATGTTAGCTACGAAAGAACAGTGGGGTGATGAAAACGAGAATACGAAAGAAATTGAGAAATAGGATAACAAGTACCTTTAGTTGTACACGGCAACGAGTCCGGATGTTTGACTTGGTGACATGATGTAGTCTTTATGCCATGTTGGAGCTGTTTAGTTCGGGTTGAATGGCGTGAGGGCGTGTTGGATGGAGCAATAGATTCTGTCACGAGAGTTTGGGATGATGCCGCTAGTAAGATTGGGTGTTTTTATCCGAATGGGTTGAATCGGTTGTATCATGGCTCGAGAAAGCGGTGTTATGGTGGGTCTCGATTCTTTTCCTCATGACTTGGAGAAGTTGGCTCTACAACTTCTAATCTACAGTGTGTGGTAGAAAGGTCAGGCGAATATGGTGGAGTAGCTTTAGTATCATGACCATTTTCATTTATTATTAAGTCGGGTAAATCATCCAAAAAAGATATTGGATCGGTTTGGGAGCTTTTGGAATGTGGCTTGGTCTTGAGATGGTGGAGTTGCATCGAGAAGAAAAAGGAAATATAGTTTCTCGAAATTGGACGTCACGACTAATAAAGAATTTTTGAGTTTCCAAGTCATAAAGCTTGTATCCTTTTTGACGGTCGGATAGCCCATGAAAACACATTTGGCAAAAGACGTGATTCGAATTTAGAAGTAGGATGTACATTTGTGGCGTAACACAAACAACCAAAGACTCTTAAGTGAATGAGTGAAGGAGGGGCGATAGAGTATTTAAAATGGTGATTTGTTGGATAATATTGGCGAGGAACACGATTAATTAGATAAACTGCGAGTTAAGATACATTCGCCCCAAAAAATCAGTGGAAGTTGGGATTGGAAAAAAGAGCACGAGCAACGCCGAGAATATGGCGATGTTTGCGTTCAACAACCCCATTTTGTTGCGGCGTATAAGAAGTCTTATTTGGTGTTCTATGCCATGAGATTGAAAATAATCCTTCATTGAAAATTCCAAACCATTATCTTCGGATTATTTTGACAGTGCATTAAATTGGGTTTTGCAAAAGTGATGAATGATTGAAGGATTTTTGTGTTTCGACTTGTATTGCATAAGAAAGACCCATGTACATCTGCTAAAATCATCAACAATTGTAAGGAAAAATCGTGCCCCATAATGAGTTGGGGCTTTATGTGGACCCCAAATATCACAATGTAATAACTCGAAAACATACTTTGTTGTTATTGAACTTGAAGGAAATGATAATCGAGTTTGTTTCGCCAAAGGACAAATAGTACAATTATTATTATCGAAATAAATTGCATTTGATGGTATTAAAGAAGAAGCTAATTTTAAGCGATGTGGTGAAGGATGTCCAAGACGCATGTGCCCGATTTGAAGGCCGAGAGACTTGGTGAGAGATAGGTGTTTGCAATGGTGACATGTAATAAAGACCACCTCGTTGATTACCCAAGCCAATCATCCTCCCCGAAGCCAAGTCCTGCAAGATACAGAAGTTAGGGTAAAAAATGACACGACATTTTAAGGCACTGGTAAGTTTACTAATAGACATCAAATTTAGCGAAAAAGAAGGCACACACAAAACATTATTAAGAGTGATATCATGATTAAATGGGATGCTACGGTAGAAGTAATTGGGGTGATGAGCCATTAGGTAAATTAACAATTGGTGTAGAGGATGACTCTAATTGAGTGAAAAGTGTAGAATCAAGCAATTTGGTCGGTTGCTCCACTATCTAAAATCGAGGCTTGGTGAAAACTCGAATTGATAGAAACATTAGCAAAGGAATACAAACACGCAACATTTCCAAAAGCATGCTTATTACCATTTGTATTTTTTCGAGTTATGATGGATAAATCATTGGCAAGTTGTTGAAGTTGTTCTGCTTAGAAAAACCATGTGAATGGTAGGTAGGATTGTTGTTTTGTGTATCTCCTTCTATGATTTGTGAGGACTCTGTTGCATTGGCCGAGAAATGTAAGGGCCATTTCCACGAGATGGTTGATTGTAGCTTTTTTGTCCTCTGAATTGTTTGAAGTCCAAATGCCATTTTTAAATTTGCACCTTTCTTTACGTATGTCCCCTCCTACCACGAGAATTTGTAATGGAATTTCAGAGTGCGGCAATTCTCAATGGTGTGACCATCTCTATTGCAATGGTCACAATGTTTGTCTTTGTATTTGTTGTTGTAGTTGTCTTGACGACCTTGTCGCCGGCCGCAATAGAGAAATTTTCGTACCACAAGTCATTTGGCGTTGGGTCTCATCTTGAATAACCAAGAGAATAGGCTTGTCGGATATTTGGCAATGGTGACATCATGAGAATGTTCTTTGCGAACAATGCTAAATGTATCATTGAGCCCCATGAGAAATTGCATCATTCGATCTTCTTCTCTTTGCTCTAGATGTTCTTTGTGATGAGTACAAATAGGAATAGTTCTATGTGTTTCAGTTCATCCCATAAACCTTGAGTGCGGTAAAATAGGTTGAGGCAGTCATGGTACCTTGTGATAGTGATGCCAGGGATTTTTGTATCTCGATAAAGCTGCAGTGCATTCTTCCTACGGGAAAATTGATCTTTAAAATCTTCCCAAACTTGATAAGCGGTTTTAGCGTGAATAACTCCTTTTGCCAAATCGGGTTCCACGAATCGTAAGCAAGATAAAATCATCTCATTGCGGCGATTCCATAAAGCAAACTCAATAGGCTAGTCTACTTCGAAGGAGGTTTTATGGATCCATTGATAAATCCCATTTTGTTTTTGGCGGTAAGTGCATGGATCATGGATTTACTCCATGATGATAGTTGGCTCCATTCAATCTTGTTGGAACAAGCATGACCCCAGGATGATCGAGAATGGTGAATAAAATATGGACTTGAAGATTCCATACTAGGATCATTTTTCTCATGAACCTGATAATGTTGCGATTTATCTTTTGGCTCACGATGCCATATTAAGAAATGGCAAGCAATATTATATTAAGAATTGAAAAGAGAAATATCAAAAGAGAGTTTAATATTTGAGAATGTATTTAGATGATCATTTCGTTTACAATACAAAGTAGAATATATACAAGATGAGAATTAAATTACCTATCTAATCTGTAGGGATTCTATAATAAGAGTACAACTAATTTATAGGGATTACACAATGAAAGCTATATTCCTAAATGAGAAAAGGAAACTAATTAAATACAAAATATTTTCCTATTTTAATAATCACTCTTCTAATATTTTCATTCTCCAATACTTAGATAAAATACACAAAATTTTCTTCTCCTACTCTAAGGGGGCCAAAATATTTCAAGCACAAGGTGAGAAATCTTTACTTCTTTCAACTCCATTTTTCTTCTTAAAACTTCAAGTCTATTCCTTCATCTTCTAACTTGATGAATCCTTCTTGTTGAGGTACTCTAGAGGATAATTTCTTGAAGAATTAAGGAAGACCAAGAGTTGATTCTAAGCTTGAAGAGGATATCCCAAATCACTCTAGAAAATAAGAAATTAAGTAAGAAATTGTGATTTTTAGTATTTTTCTTTTTGACAACTTAAGGACTTAATTTTGACTTAAGGATTTGAATTTTTTGGAGTTTAGGGGCTGACCTACAGCTCAAGTTTGAGGTTCGAAGCTTAAAGAAAGAAGTTCATTTTTGGAGACTACTTGAGGACATTAAGGTAAGAATTAATCAATTTGTTTTAAGAATATTTTCTTTGGACTTGAAACCTCAATTTTAATACCAAAATATGGTTATGGTGATATTTAGGGGCTGAACTTGGGGTATTAGGACCAAGAGCTTGGATTAGAAGAAGATCTTCACTTTTAACCACAACCCAAAAAATTACTACGAGGGGGTGAAAATTATATCTACAAAAATGCATCATTCTTTCTACTAGTGCATAAAAATGCATGCTCCTGTAATAATGTAGTATTTTATGAAATATAACAATTATTTATGAGATTCATGTTTTAATGAAATTTTGAGGAAATAAAAATACGAATATGATATTCTTTCTTGCATAAATTGTTTATAAAATGCTCATCAATATGTTTTTTATGATTTATGATGCTATGCATGTTCAAATATGATTTAGAAATGTTTAATATAATTTTTATATATTATTATAATTCTTGACTTGACTTGTACAAATAAATTTAAAGCTTGGGTCATTTTTCCAATTATAGTGAAATATGGGGTCAAAAGTATAAATATTAAAAACTGCGATGGCCTCCTCTGGAAATTAAAGATATTGGATCCAAGACTCTCTAATTTAATATATGAAGTGACTTGAAAGATTTGAGACCCTTCAGGGCAAGAAAACACAATAAGGAATAAGTTGGATACCAAAATATAAAATTGCAAAACTTAAAGGACCAAAACTGTAATTTTCCAACACTGGGCAGTCAAGGTGCCTCAAAATTTTACTTACTTATTTATTATGGTATTTCGAACCTTTAGTTAAAGTTTCATAACCATCCGACTTGAAACGAGCCTTTAACGACAAAAAATCACTTTTGGGCCAAAATTGAAATTTTAAAAAATAAGATACCTAACTTGAAAATTTTTCAAAACTATTTTAACCATAATTTATTACTGTCCTGATAAGTATTTAAAAATTGGAATCACCTCAAAATACTTCCCGGTTTAAGAGTTATCTTTTTTAAAATATCAAACCAAGAATCGCAAATTTTGGAAAACTAGAGAGTAAATTTGCAAATAAATCTGTCCGAGTCTCTGAAAAATATAACCTATGGAAATTTAGAAAACTTTTGAAATAGACCTTACCCATTTATGAGTTCGAATTGAAACTTAACGAATTTTAGAACCAGGTAAGGAAATATTCTCCTTAGTATTTTTTTAAACTTACTAAGGACCTTGATATTGATATTTGAAACTCAACTTTCTTATAAAAATTTAAGATATATTTTTCATATTTATCTAACAAAAATATCAAGCTTGAACATAATGCACCGAACCAAATATCAAAACCAGCTAGTTTATCCTACCCAATAACTAGACCACGAGTTTTAAAATAAATGTCGGACATTGGGTGACCAAGATCACCCCGGACTTGCTAACTAATTTTTATCAATTCTCTCGAACGAGCAAATTTATAAAAAATTAAAAGTGTAATTGGAAGAGAAAATTTGAACTGAAAAATTAAGTGAAAAGCAAAGCAAAATTAAAATGAAATTTTGAAGTGAAGAGTTAAGTGAAATTTAAAGTGTAATTTGAAGTGAAATGTTAAGTGAACTGAAAATAAAAATAAAAGTGAAAAGTAAAGTGAAAATTTAAAGTGGATACCCGCTACGGTCCTTTCCAAGTGAAGTGGGATCTGGATACAACCTTATCCAAATTAAAGTCGATATCTTGGTTACGACCCTATCCAAGTGAAGTGGGATCTTTGGATATGGCCCTATCTAAATTAAGTGGGATACTAGCTACGACCTATTCAATTGAAGTGGGATCGGCTACGGCCTTATCTAAATGAAAGTGGGATACGGCTACAGCCCTATCCAAGTGAAGTGGAATATTGGTTATGACCCTATCCAAATTAAAGTTGGATATCGACTACGACCCTATCCAAGTGAAGTGGGATAATGGCTACGTTCTTATTTAAATGAAAGTGGAAGTAAATGTAAGAAGATAATGATAATGCTTAACTAATTTCGAACAGTCTAGTTTAATGGTTAATGGAAATCTTAATAAAAGAACGGGAAAAAGTCACGTGCACTCTCATGCATTGATTTCCATGAAACCATTTCCTTGCATAAACATGAGCCATACTTGCACACCAAAGACCCACCCACCGCTGAGAATTTTTGTCTCACCCCACCTCTTTTATCAACCAGGAAGATGAAGAATCGTATCGAACATTGGTGGCAACAACTTCCAAGACGTAGTCTAGTTTCATTATTGAAATTTGGATTTGATAAGACGATGGATGTTAAATTGTAATGGTTTAGACTTTGAATTATTTGATGTAATAGCGGGCGTAGGACCGAGGTGCGATTATGATGTTGTATGGTATTTGCTTTTGGATTCGCCGCAACCATACTCGACTTAGTTATTCCCTTATTTATGTCAAATTGGAATTTTATCGTTACTATTAATGTGTTAGGATTATGGGGTCCCAACGACACCCTTAGGATTTGTTGTACACTTACTTCGCTACATCGGTGTGGCGGCCCAACTTGCCGAGGATCCATATGGATTCTTGCGAAGCTCTTATGTCCGTCCACCGCTTAGTGTGGGGCTCTGCTTATTTGCCGTTGAATCGTAGCGGGTTCCCTACGAGGAATCAACCTTGTGTTGCATAGTTAAAGTAGAGCTTAAAGGATTAGATATGTGCTACCCATACCAATAAGGTGCATCTTCTTTCGGTGCCCATTACATAGAAACTACGAGGTTAAGCGTGCTTGGCACGAGTAGACATGGGATGGGTGACCCCCTGGGAAGCAATTTTTAGGGAGCGCGTGAATGAGGACAAATCGCGCTAGAAAATCTCATGTTGGTTTATGGGGACAATCGTCAAATCAGGTAAGCACTTTCGGTCCAACACATACGGCATGAAGAATATCGGGTCTACTTGTGGTTAAATAACTACCAATCATACCTCGATATTTGGTTTGGTCTCTTGATTTTCCTTTCTCATTCTTGTCTAGTTTGATATTTGTTACCATAGGAGTAGCAACGGTTCTTCCTTCTTCAATTCCGAACTTCTTTAGAAGCTCTTTGGTGTATTTGGATTGATATATATATATATATATCTTCTTGGCATTGTTGTATTTGAAGCCCAAGGAAGAAATTAAGTTCTCCCATCATACTCATCTCAAATTCACCTTGGATAAGCTTAGAAAATATCTTGCATAGAGATTCATTAGTAGCACCAAAAATTATATCATCAATATAAATTTACATTAATAAGCAATCTTGCCCCTTTTTAAAAAAAAAAGAGTAGTATCAACTTTACCTCTTGAAAAACCATTTTGCAAAAGAAAAAACTAAGTCTATCATACCAACCTCGGGGTGCTTGTTTTAAATCATATAAGGCCTTTTTAAGCTTATAAACATCATTTGACCTTGAAAAATTTTCAAACCCCGGATGTTGTTTTACATAGACTTCTTATTGATAAAACTATTTAGAAAAGCGGATTTAACATCTATTTGGTAAAGTTTGAAATTTTTAAAGTAAGAGTAGGCAAGTAAAATACGAATAGCTTCTAAACGTGCCACGGGTGCAAAAGTTTCATCATAATCAATACCTTCTTCTAGACAATAACTTGAAGCTACTAACCTTGCTTTATTTCGAATAATGTTGTCGTGATCATCGAGTTTGTTTCGAAATACCCATTTTGTGCCAATTATTGTTTGTGATGGAGGAAAAGGTACCAATTCCTAAACACCATTTCTTTCAAATTGATTCAACTCCTCTTGCATTTCAAGAAACCAATCTTCATCTTCAATGGCTTCCTTAGCATTTTTAGGCTCTTTTTTAGGATATAAGAGATTTTTCGGCAAATTTCCTTCTAGTCATTACTTTATCTAGAGGATCCCCAATTAAAAGATCTTTTGGATGATCTCATTTGAATTTCAATGCCACGGGAAGATCCGAATTATCACCTTTATCTTCTTGTTGAACATTAAAAGTTGAAGGTTGATCATTTGATGTGGAAGGTTGATCATTTTGAGCATCATTTGGAGCAGTTAGTCCAATTTCATCTTCTTCATCACTTTCATTATTTGTGATCCTTTCAACTCGAGGGCCTCATTGAATTTAACGTGAATAAAGTCCTCGACCACTCGCTAGTCTTGTTATAAACCCGATATACCTTACTCTTAGTCGAGTACACCATAAATATTCCTTCATCGGCCTTAGGAATAAGTTTGTCCAATTGATCCTTGATAATGTTCAAAATAAAACATTTACAACCAAATATTTTGAAATAGCTAATATTTGGAGTTCTTCCTTTCCAAAGCTCATAAGGTTTTTTATTCAACTTGGGACGGAGATATGCATTATGACATAACAAAGCGGTGTTGTGACTTGACCCAAAAATATTTTGGAAGTGAAAATTCGTTGAGCATGGACCAACACATTTTTTGAAGAGTCCGATTTTTCCTCTCGGCAACACCATTTTGTTGAGGATTTCTTGGAACCGAAAAATTATATGCATACCCCTTGGTTTCACATAATATTCTAAAATCACCATCAAAGTCGCCTCCTCGATCCTTATAGATTTAATAGTATGTCCTTTTTCATTCTCTATAAATCTACACAACTTAGCAAACTTATTAGCGGCATCACTTTTATTTTCAAGAAAAATAGCCCAAGTATATCTCGAGAAGTCATCAACTATAACAAAGGTGTAATATTTTTCACTTAGACTTTCGGTGCCAATATCCCCATACAAATTAAGATGAAGTAATTGTAGAGGTTTGGTTGTGGAAATTTCATTTTTGGGCTTAAAACTATTTTTAACTAATTTGTTCTATTGACAAGTGTCACATAAGACAAGATTTTCAAATTTAATTTGGGCAAAGTCCTTTGACATGTTTGTTTTTGTAAATCTTTTGTAATTTTTGGTATCCAACATGTCCAAGTCGCATATGCCATAAACTCGTTAAATTATTCTTGGCGACAACACAAGAAATATTTTGACTAACCAAATCACTTGTACAAATTTTATAAAGATTGCCTTTTCTACTAGCTTCACAAATAATTTTACCATTTTTAAGAATAAGTCATTTTTCTTTATTAAAAACGATATCATAATTAGAATCACTAAGTTTGCTTACACTTATCAAATTGAACTTAAGTCTTTCTCTAATAAAACATTACTAAGAGAGAAAGAAGAATTACTAATGTCCCAATTGCCAAGAATTTTGCATTTGCCATTCCCGAACATGACCATTCCTTCTTCTTTGAGCTTGATGTTGGTAAAAAGTTCTTCTTTTCTCGGTCATGTGTCGCGAACATCCATTGTCCATGAGACATTTGAAATCTTCGTGATTGTTATAGTCCCTAGTGCCTACAAATAAATTATTTTAGGTACCCTATAATTTTGGAGTCCATGGGGTTAGCCTTTAGACTTTTGGATCTCCAAAAATGACTATTGTTATTTTTATGTTTACATGTACTAGAAAAATATCCATTTTTACCATAATAATAACAAGTAATAATATTAGGACTACTAAAGACGCACGAAAGTTGGAGCTTGGTCATTTTTCTTAAAATGGTTTGAAAAGGTTTAGAGCAAATTGTGATAACTACCCACTTAGGATAAGACACAAACTTTTATGACATGTGAGATAAAAAACTAAGTTTTTACCTACTTTTATGGTTTTTTACCCAAATACCCCTGGATACTTTATCTCTCACATATTTCTCTCTCACATTAATATACTTTCATTATTTTGATTTTTAACACAAGTTTTAATTTTTTTAAAAAAATCAGATTTTTTGTAAAATCGTTTATTATAAAAAGAAAATTTGAAAATAATTTTGAGTTTTTATTATTTTATAATTTTAAGATACTTTAAATAAATGGAAAATATTTTAAAAAAGTGTATAGTTTTTTAAAACCATTTTCATGTTTAATTGTTTTGTAATTTTTGATTTGAAAATAACTTCGATTTTTTTTTTTAAATAAATTATCGTGTTTTTTATATTTTAATATTTAGATTGAAAATAATTTTATGGATTTTGTAACGTATTTTAATAAATAGAAAATACTTTTAAATTTTATTGAAACATGATATGACACGATATGTTGGAATAATTAAGAGTGCCAATCAAAAATGAATTTTGTTAATGTTTTTGTTAATGACACAATATGTTAATGGTTTGTTAATGGCACGATATGTTAATGGTTTGTTCTGGGCTTAATATTCCTCCAAACAATTCATGCCATATCCAAATAATGAATTTTGTTAATGGTTTTGTTAATGGCACGATACGTTGGAATAATTACCAGGATTAATACTTTTGTTAATTGCAGGATATGTTGGAATAATTAAGAGTGCCAGGATTAATGATTTGTTATGGGCTTAGTATTCCTCCAAAAGAGATAGTTGTAGCATATTTTGGCACTATATATGTACATGGTGGTTGTACGATATGCATGCCGCGATATGGGCACGATATGTATATTGTATATGTGCATGGGGGGTTGTACGATATGGGCACGATATAGGCATGATATGTATATGTATATGTACATGGGGGTTGGCACGATATGGGCACCATATGGGCACAATTTGAGCACGATATGCATATGTATATATACATGGGGGTTAGCACGATATGGGCACGATATGGGTATACGATTTTATACATAGGTGTGTGTGTATTTGGGGAAAGTGTACACGATTTTCAAAGAAAGCATTAATTATATCGGTTTCAAATTTCAAAATCTGCAAATTAAAGGAGGGACATTTTTGTCAAATTCGGTAGAAAAGAGTTTTCTTATGTTGATGGGTAGAAAAGAGTACCCACTATCCATAGTGGGTACTTAAAAAATTCTCCCAAAGGTTTATAACCAAGTCCTATTTTAGATTGCTCACTTCTTCGTGCACCAAGAATTTTTGTGACCTTGTCGGTACTCAAGTTGAAACGCGTTGCATATCTTTTTCAAATTTTCAATTTCTTTAGTGAGAGATTATTTTTCGGAATGGAGACTTTAAACTTTAGCAAGTAATTGAATGAGCATGGTCAAGTGATTCATAAGAAGTAAATATCTTGTCTTTTTCTAATTTTAGCTCTTTATACTAAATTTTCAAAGTCTTGTACTTGCAAATAAAATCTTTAAACTCATTTTTTAATTCATCATAATCACATTGAAGTTCATCAATTAAAGAAGAAGATGAAGAGTTAGAGCGTACCTCGTTATTATCATCGTCTATAGCCATAAGACCATGCTCGGTTTTCTCTTCGTCGTCGGATGTTGCAAGAAGTTCATCCCATGTTTTGATATCCACGTTGAGAGCCTTTTTTTCCGGAAAAAGGCTTTTTCTTCTTTTTCTCTTCCTCCGCCAATTTGGGCAATCGGCTATAAAGTGCATGGGTTTCCCGCATTTAAAGCAAGAGCTGTCTCTAGCTTTTATTGCCTTGTTTTTGTTGACAAATTTAGCAAATTTCAAACAAGGGCGGCGGTTTCCTCATCCTCCTTATCACTAGCATCATATGTATTATAGAATTTGAAGCAAAACCTTTAGGTGTATGTTGCATACCCGATTGAGAGGTGGATGGTTTGGAATTCTTCCTTTCTTTGAGATAGACTTCATATATACAAAGATTTCCAATAAGCTCATCAAACTCGAGTCTCAAGATTTTGAGCCTCCGTTATAGCCGTTAATTTTTCAGACCATGAGCAAAGAAGAGCATTCAAGACTTTAGTAACCTTATCTTCTTCCGAAATAATTTTTTCGAGAGTCAATAAAGGATTGACTATGTTATCAAGCCTTTCCACCATTTTAGACATCCCCTCACCCTCAAACATTATGAAGTTTTCAAAATCTTTAACAAGCATGGTTTTTCTAGCTTGTTTAACTTTCTTAGTACCTTCATAAATGGTTTGAATTTTTCCCAAACTTCATAAGCTGACATTATCCCTCGAATTCTACCATCACTACAACATAAATGACATTAGGTAAAACTCAAAAATGTTACCTAATGGCCATAAATGTTACTATAGACAATAGGTAGCACTTTTATGGCGCCGCACTTGCCCGTGCTACCTATAGTCTAAGGTATCACTTTTATTAGCTTTTACTAACATTTTTTCTAAGTGTTACATTATGTTTTCTATTGGTAACACTTTGAAGCAATATTTCTAAAGTGTTACATATGAATCTTATGTAACACTTTTTTGTAACACTTTTTATATTTGTAACACTTTAAAAAAAATACTTCTATAGTGTTACATATGAATCTTATGTAATACTTTTTGTAGCACTTCATAGAAATACTATTTTTGCCACCAAGTAGATTCGAACCCACGACTTGTTATGTATGGAAGTGGCAATTTTCCACTAAGCTAAGTTGATTCTTATTACAAATTTTGCTTTGTTTTATATATATACACACACATATATATTATATGTATATATAATATATTTTATATAATAAAGATTATATTTTATAATATATTTATTAAATTATATTATACACTATATATATCAAATTTTATATTGTATAGTATATAGTTTGAAAATCATATTATATTATAAATTAAAGGATACAACAAATTAAAAATATTAAAAATATATAAAATAAATTTATCAATCGATAAATATTCAATCGTAAAAATATAAAATATATAAAAATATAAAATATATAAAAATATAAAATATATAAAAATATAAAATTAATTTAATGATTGGATAAAAAGTTCTAATAGAAAAAAATTAAATAATAAAGAAAACAACGAAAAAATAATCTACCAACGAAAAAAAAATTCCTAAGTAATTACGACAACATCAATTTTCATTGGTAATTTTTTTAAAAAAAGTAAAAAAAAATGTTAACAATGAAATTGGTCTCAGTTAGTAAAAATTAAAAAATAAATAAATAATTATAATAAAATATATACATGCGCATTTTAAAGATAAGTATTAAGGCGAAATTAATTACCTTCGTAAAAAATAAAAAATAAAAGCAAAACTAAAATACTTTGTAAAAAGAAAACAAAAATCCAGTTAAAAAAAAAGAGTACATGATGTCTATAATTTTTAGGTTTGGTGACATCAATTAATTAAATAAATCTTTGACATGATTTAATGATAGTTATATAATTTTGTGTTACTAAAAGATAGCTTAAAAAGTGTTACAATCAATAAAATATAGTGTTGCCAAAAGTGCTTTTTAAATAAAGTGATACCTATTTGCATTACAAAAGAAATAACAAAAACAAAGTGATACTTAAAAAGTGTTAAATATAAGCGTTACATATTGATAAAAGTGTTATCTATTTCCGTTACAAAAGAAATAACAAAAAAAGTGATAATTAAAAAGTGTTACTTATATAAAAGTGTTACATATTGATAAAGTGCTACAAAAGTGTTACATAAATATTGTAATGTAAAAAGTGTGACAAACATGTGTTACATATGTACCTTATGTAAAAAAGTGCTACAAAATTTGTGTTACCTAATGTCATTTATGTTGTAGTGTATACTCGGTGAGTGAGTCGTAAGAGAGTAATGTAAAATGTTTAAGGCTTTAGTTGAGAGAGAAGGACTTTTATAATTATCATCGAATTCCTTGAGACTTTTGAGAACCGTGGTTACATCATCCATTTTGTTTGTTGGTTGAGCAATTCCTTCGATGATCGCATTCCAAATATCAAATCTCTGACCATGTGGAAAGTATTCCATCGATCCTTCCAAAAGACATAGTTGTTGGCATCGAAAATTAAATGAGCTTGCCAAAGAGTTTGGCTTTGATACCACTTGTTAGTCAAGTGGCTACGTAAATCTAGAGGGGGTGAAGAGATTTTCGAATTTCCGATTTGTGCCTCTTTTCCAAATGTGAAGATGGTGAAGAAATAAAAGGGTAGAAATATAAACATGCAATGATGTATAGAGCTTCAACTCAACTAGGACCTAATGCTCTATCACCCGGTATGTCCGAATGGATTTCGAAAAGGAAAAAGTTTAATTGATACCAAACAAATACAACCTTTACCTTGAAGAGTGCTACACTCTTCTTACAACAACACCTATGATGATTACCACAATCTTCTTCCACAATGAAGAACACCAAACTCTTCAACACCTAGAATCAACCAAGTGTGTTCTTACCACAAGAACACTAACAAGGATTTCTTGTTTTGGATGATTTGACAATTACAATCAAGATTACACGTTGAAAATATTACAACTCAAAAGTTCAAGTGTAAACAAGAAGGAATCCTAATACTCAAGATGTGCAAGTGTAATGTTTAGACTAAATACAATAAGAATATTGACAAGGAAGAATAATTTTGCTGATTTTCCTTGTTGCTTTGTATACTTGTGTTGTGTTTGATCCTTCAAATCCTTCATCTATTTATATGAGAGCTTCAAGATTAGATCTCCAACATAGGCTTCTCCATCTTCACTTTCGTCTACAAAAGAAGGATCAAAAGATCTACAAAAAATGGTTAAGAATAATAAAGTGGATCTAACGGATAATGGCTTAACAACGGATAGAATCTTCTTTGTCAAAAATCATAGGGCGACCAATCGTTATGTTAAAATTTCAAAAATATAAAACGTTTATCCGAGATTAGACACGGGTAGCCGGGGGTTGGATTTGGTCGAGAAAGGAGGCGGACAGGACGACTAGGGGGTTCGATTTGGTCTCCTCTTATTCGACCGATCTCCTTTAGTTCGAGAGACAAAATAGGGAAAATCAAGAAATCCCAGGTACCGGTCGACCTTGAGGTCGACCACACCGATCGACCAACCCAATTTTATTCTCTCAGACGGTTATATTTCAAAATATAATTTTTGCACGGGTTGCCAGTATAGGCGACCGAGCGACCTCAATATAAAAAAGTTGTCCAATTTTTGTCAAAAATAAAGTTTAAGAAGTGCTTCAAAAACTTGGTAAAAATCACCTAAAATGTTTTGAATCTTTTGGACAATATTTGGGGACATTGTTTTGGTATAAAAACACATTTAAATAAAATCATCAAAATCATGATAAAAATATTTTTCTAACACTTTCAATCTACGTTGTTTTGTTGTTTCTTTGTTGTTTGCATATTGTTTTCAATGTTTCAATGCAACTTTTACATATATTATGCTTTTTTTGTTCTTATGTTATTTTCTATCTTGTTTATGTTTTTTACGTATTTGTTTTTATATAGTTTTCAATGTTGTTCTATTACTTCCATGTTATTCGATCTTTTCAATACATGAGATCAAAAATTGAATTGTGTTTCCTCTGTGTTGTTTGTATTTTATTTTTAATGTGTTTTATTTTAATATGTGTTGTTTATGTGTATATTTTTCGATTGTTTATTAGATTTCAGTATAAAATTATATATTTAATGGTGGCAAAAATTTATTAGCTGAAACATATTCGAAACAACCTTGAGACAACATCACGTAACCCGAAAAAAACACGGTAGATTAAAAATTCAAAAACAAATGCGGGAGCATAAAAATATCCGGAAAAATGAGAGCTTGAATATGTAATTGTTTTTTCAAATTATTGCCCAATTGTGTCCTTATCCAAACTAATCAATGATTAGATTGAAGTAAACGAGCCCTAAATATTTTATAAAGTTAATGTTTTGCCTACCCATCAAAAGATTAAAAAAATGAAAAAGATGATGGTAGCCCAAATAAAATTTCAAATCGATAGCAATGATTGGTTTTCCATATTAAAGGACATGAATACCCCATTTTCCATACCCAATCCATGCACAATGTCCATTTTCCTGATTTTGGATAAAAATACCCATTTCTCACGATTTTTGACAAAAATACCCATTTTTTGATTTATGACAAAAATACCCATTTTCGCTATTTTTCGCGTTGGTTTCTTTTTCGTTTCGTTATTGTTTCTTTTTTTGTTTCAAATATGTTTGTTGTTTCTTTGTTGTTTCATACTGTTTCATTTATGTTTCTTATATGTTTCACTTAGCCAACTTTTCATTGCATTCCATAGTTGCATGGTGAAAATCTCGGATGTGGTATGCCGCAATGGACAATGGGAAGAAAATAGAGAGTATACCAATTTTGAGATAACAAGAATATCGATTCCAATGGATGCACATTCAAAGACACCCTAAAAGAAATCTTGGAACAACAAATTCAATTCGAAAATTTGAGCTTACTTGTCCATCATCGGCTACGAGAAATGGACACGACTCCACTATCGACCAAAAATACTTTGTATTGACTTCCAACATCATAGAATTATTGAATGCATCAATTGTAATGGTGAAAGACCTACTAGTAACAACTTTGCGATAAAGATGCGAGATCTTTAGTTCAAGATTAGGTATGCATACATCGAAATGAAGCAAGATCAACATTTACAAGGATGACAAAAAAAAAAAAAAAATGAAGAGTATATGGGAAAAAATACACTATTTTTCTAAATTTAAAAACAATTTACTACAAACTTTTATCACATGATCCCCTGTTTCACAATTGTTTCTTACATGTTTCATTTATGTTTCTTACTTGTTTCAACCGATTACACTATCATTAAGATTTACATATCAACAATTCTCTAAAATCATTAGGAAGTGGAGGTAGAAACTCAATGTCGTTGTCATCGTCATCATCATTTTGCGGCTTCAACTTAGCATGATTGTGAAGCAAATTAGTGAGCCTTGCTTGTTCATTCTCCATCTCGAACGCTTCAACGTCCATAGCATTCCCACCAATAAAATGCTCGGCATAACAATCAACAAAAATCCCACATTCACTATAAAAGAAAAATAAAAAAAAGATACACATCAGGATAGATAAAACAACAAATCAAAAATAATAAAAAAGAACAAATAAATGGAAATATTAAACATAAAAAAACAACTTCGAAATAACATCGAAACAAACGAAAAACTTCAAATCACAAAATAATAAAAACACAGAAAATGGGTTTAACCTCCGAGTCTTCGCTCGACATTTCATCAAACAGATTGCGAGCCTCACCCCGTCGGATGAAAACTCGAAATCAACCACAAAATTTTCACCCCCTAATCCTCGTCGCCCGTTCGAAATATTCATCATCTTCTTCGACACGACCGCGATTCCCAATCCAAAATTTGCTCGAGAACATAACATCAAAAATCAAGAAAAGGCATAAAACGACACCCAGTTTCTAAAACTAAAGAAACTTTGCAAAAATCTAAAATCAATTCATCTGTCAAAATCCTAAAATCAAATTTCTATAATCTTCCCCTAAATCAGCGGATATCGATGCTTTTTCCCAATCTTCGCTCAAATCAAAATCAAAATCATCTCCCGGAAAGGCGGCGCCGCGCCCTAACGACGGTGGAGCCACCACCACTAGCAACGAACAAGTCGTCAAAATCGCGATAGAATTGAGAGAGATGAGAAGGACTGGTCGAGCACTAAAATAGTATTCGCCAAGCGCTTAGGCGCGTCGACGGCGCGGTGAAGTGTTGCGGCGAAGACATGGCGCTTCCGAAATCAAAATCAAAATTGTGGGAAGGTATGGAAACATAAGAAACATCAAGCACCCGTTTCATTTTCTCGAGCATTCTCTGTAAACACAACAACCTTTCTCCTTTCCATCCATGAATTTAGGATCATGGGTCTCAAATAGTTTGCCGAGGTGCGAGAATGGTCTCGGGATCATCCATACCTATGTAACACGAATCTTTGTCAAAAATCGATGAAAAGGATATGCAATAATCAGAGAACTGGAAGAAAATTGACACATCGACCTTGCTCTTCTAGATCGGGATCAATAACATTATTTTTCGAATTAAAGATTCCTCCGATAGAAAGCTAGGGTTGTCAATCTGTCAAGATCTTTTAGCACCCGACTTTGAATGAAGGGTAAAAACCGATAAGAAAAGTAATGGGGTGGGTATATTTGGGAAGTTTAAGACCGGATGGGGTAGATTAGTGATAGGGTGGTATTTTTGTCTTTTTTTAAAAATCGGGGTATTTTGTGTAATTTTCTCTATTATATAATCAAGTTGGGTCACTTGTTGTTGGACTCAAAGTCCGAGATTCGCCCATGGAATAATCCAACACTTTTTACTTATTATTTTGCCCTTTTTTATTTTTTAGGTAGTGAAAGAATGAAAATGAGTGATGGTTTTTTATACATTATGAATAGCGGTAATAGGCCAAATTAGTTATTTATATTTTTTCAAAATAAAAACTAGCAATTTTTGTAGTTATTTTGACTAAAAACTAACAATCATACCTTCATATTTTTTGTCGATATTTGACCATTTTTTAAAAAATCGATACGGTACATTTCTTGGTACTATTCCGAGAGAAATAAAAATAGGACAAAATTGACAATTGAACTATAAATGACTATTTTTTCCTATTATGAACAAATGGCCAAAAATTGGATGGACTTTTTGAATATTATCATATCTAATTCATATTTCCAAACAAAAAAATTAGAAAAAATATATATAATCCTACTCTATTGCATCTATCTTACCAATTTCATCTCGTATTCTATTTGGTAGTTTTAATTCTGTGTTTTGACTTTAGCTAATGAAGAAATGTCATTCTCACAGAGATTGCGAAGTCATGAAACAATGTCCCAATTTGAGGCTTCCAAGTCTAGAGCAAGCCACCAGAAAACCAACCAATATATTTCTTTCCGGTTTCTCACTTTTCGCGATCATTGATTGCTACAATCACTTACTCAAGACTTCTAATTCCCGCCTACCAATAGCATTTGACTTTTTTTTACTTTCGTGAGTTTGCGCCTAATCCCGAAGATTGCGCCTTATCTTTGTCGCACATCGATTTGTGATTATCGGCGGATGACTGGCGATCGGGATCCGACTTTGATCCCGATCGGTATTGACTCGGCGCACTATATTCTCCTCCGGTCTCTAATTTGACATTGACACGCTCTGCGAGCAACGAGTAAGTTACTCTATCTTTTTACCTATTGTTGGCATCTATCCCACATTTCTTGTGCAAAGAAGCAATTAATTTACAAATAAGGCCCAGGAGCTTTAGTAGTTTAAGAGTGATAGAAAAATAAGCATATTGACCTCGCCTAGATACAAATTACTAATTTGACCTCATTTCGCCTCAGATTTGAGATTTTCTATATGGGGTCTCGACCCGACCCGAAGATTCGATTCGGGTCTCCAGCCTATCCACTGTAGATGAGGCAAGTCAAACGCCCAGATCATTACACGTGTATGAAGATTTGCATTTCACGGTGAACAATATTATAAATATGACACGAAATTCCATGTAAAAGGTAAGTTGCAAATACTTTTAAATGACCTCACTCTCTAGTTTCTAAATACCTCATTACTGATCGACTAAAGCATCGAAGGGTCTTAGTCAAAAGCTGGGCAACCCCGACTAACCTTACATGTGTTTTGTTTTAGTTTCTTGGAACTAAGTATTTCACCTCGCTAGACCATTGTGGTAAACAACTATTCACACTTCTAAGACTTGTTTTTATCTTATTCATTTTTTTACTCTTTTCGTTTTTGTTTTTTTGAGTTTTTCGTAAGCTTTATGTTTTTTTTGACATTTTTGTTTAAGAAATGCTATTTTAATATTCAATTTGATTATGTTTAAAATAAGTGATCAATCACCCTCCGTAAGGATTATATTCCAAATTTTGTGTACAATATAGAGTGAACTGTTTGAGATAAATCTTCAATTCTCTCAAATTTTTCTCTAAAATAATTTAAAAATCACTATTTTAGAGACAACCTTTGGAGATGCTCTAAAGATACAACAATTGTCATAGGCAATCAACATGAGCCCAGAGCCCATCACAACACCACATTTAAAATACGAATCCATAGAAACATCATGTAAGTACATCTTTAACAAATCCCGCCCCAATGACTTCTCAACTTGAGATTAATAATGTGACTAATAGGCCCCCAAGGGCATAGAGTAGCAGTAAGGGCGAACCTAACGTGGAAACTCTTGCCCCGACAATATAGGTTCAAATCTCGTGTGGGGCAGTTTCTGACTGAAATATTGTAAGGGTTATTCTGGAGTTCGTGTCATGTGGTCCTCTCCCTTAGCTTCCTGCCCCGGCAATATAGGACCAGATGAATCATTAGAGAGTCTCATTGCAGAGGAGGGTGCTCGATTAGACAGACGTCTAGATCAGGAGATAGGTCGGGTTTTGGACCTTATTCAGGAGGTGATTAGGTGTCTTTTTCCATATATTTATCAGTATGATGACTTCATGCATGATCATGTAGTGGGCAGTCAGAGATTTCCTAGTCAGTCATCTCAATAGATGCCATAGTCGACGACTGCATCGACAACGACGATCACCCTTCGAGAGAGACGACTCATCTTCCGCCAAAGATCGACTCTTCTTCCGGTGTTGACTACTCTTCCGCCAAAGTGTTGACTACTCTTCCACCATCATTTATCCCTCATCCGTGATCATTTACCCTTCATCCGCGAGCGTTGGTACATTCTCCACCTTCGCGTGCGTGTCATCCCCTCCTCCGCGATCATTGATCCCGCTCTTCTAGTGTCCGCCCCTTCGGTCCCCCTCCTCCGCAAGCGCCTCTCCGCCTACTCCTTTTATCCAGGTTCGGGATAGGTATTCCTCGCATCTCATCCGACCCATTCATGCCTACCGATATTCGTAGGTTGGATGCGACCGAGACCGAGTATCGTATGCTTCTTAAAGTCTAATGACGAGTAAGTATTAAATATTAGTACATTGTCTTATATTAGCGAATTAATTAGTTTATTTTTGTTATGTCTTAGAAGTGAATAAATATTAAATATTTCGAGGATCCAATTGCGGGGAGGAATGTGGGGTTTATATCTTTGTGTTGGGCCTCAATTTTTCAAGAAGATGGATGATCCAACGATAGAGATGGATAATGATGTAAGTTTCAATTATGGTATTATTTAGTTGAAGATTTTATAATATTTTATTTAGTTTTAGATTAATATTGATTTCTTTCATTTCTGTACATCATATAAATGCATACATGGCCTTAATACAATCAGATCCCCAGTATCTTGGGTTTGTACCTAATCTCAATATGGTGGAAAAGTACATTATTATATATACGACATTCTCGTACGTATAATTTATTATGCATATGTGATTTACTCTAAATTTAATAAATAATACTTGTTAATTCATAAACCTTTTTATTTGTAGGATTCGATATGCCATTAATGGGTCCGTATGCAGTGTTGATCAGGAGGGCACAATACATGACCTGTTGACCATGGAGAGCATTTTCGCTAAAGCGAGGTCCTGGATGAGAAGATGGATGAGTTGACTCATTTTGTCCAACAGGGGACTCCAGGATGGGGTAATCCTGGTCCGTGGAGTGCATGTACGCCGGTACACTTTAATATTTTTTTGATAATTTATGTTTTTTTTTGTTTACAATTGTAAGATTAACTAATGATTTATTTTTTCCAAGTGTTGATGGTCCGCAATTTCTCGGGACATTTTGTCATATGTAGGTTGGATCTCCATAAAGCCAAAGTGATTTTGTACGACTCTATATGTCACCGATACATTGCCGACTTCTTTGTTGTGATGATTGCCGCCACACATCCACTTCCCCATATCCTTCCAAAGAAGATTGGTGCACGCTAGCTTTACGACGATCGTCCACACTTGAGCCCGTGAGTCATGAGTGGGAGCTTGTTATGCACCAGGAGAAAGAGTGTTATGTGCGTAACGACAACACTAGTTGTGCCACTTTTTCATTGTTTGCCATTATTGCTTGCATAACAAAGAAGATTAGCGGGGCTCAAGTGCAAGAAAAGATCCCTGAGTGATGATGAGGATGATGACTCGTCAGATTTATATATATAGTATATAATAGTAGTACACTTGATTGTAGTACACTTCGATTATTATATATCTTGTAAATATTTTGAATTATGTAAAAATTCATTTTGCATGGGTTTTCGGCATATTATTAGTAAATCGAGTGTATTACACCGCAATTGGTAAACAAATCAAGAAATGTAGTAAGAATAAAGAAGAACAATCAACTCAAGAAGAGAGAACATAGAGTAGCACGATATGACTATGTGGCACGATATATTGCACAATATGAAGCACGATATTGGGCACACCATTACCTTTATCGTGCCACTATATGCACAATATAGTTTAAGAATGTTTGCCATGTCATAACCTATATCGTGCATATAGTGGCACGATATGGCATGATATAGGTTATGATGTGGCCAAACCCTAAACCCTTATCGTGCCACTATATGCATGATATCGTGCCATGTCGTGCACATATCGTGTTGCTTCGGTAACTAAACTACGAACATTCTTATTGAGCACAAAAAAGAGTTTAAGATTAGATTATTATTATTTGATAAAATAATATTAGTGTTGAAATAAAATTTGCCTAACTTTCGTCATCCGGATGTCTCAAGCATCTTCTACGAGTATGATCATTTGCTTGGCATATTCCATATTGTTTTTACTATGCACTGTCTTGAAGGACTCGCTCGTCACCGAGGCACTTCCGTTTTCATAGCAAGCGGCATTGACATAGTGAATTTGACGCAATTGTGGCCAAGACCCCGCACTTTGAACAAACTTTACTCTTACGTCAATGATTACTTGATGTCTCAATATCATAATGAACTCTACTTTGTCTAGACGACCGACTTGTCTCGGGTTATTTGGAGGATTGCATACTAATTCTCGCACCTCTTGTGGTAGAACCTATTCACTCGGATCGTAAACGGTAGAACTTCACCCGCCCACATTTGTTGAAGATTTTCATTTTTATTGTGCAACAAATGCATAAATATTGAAGTTTGCCTTTTTGCACAAAATATTATGTGAAAATAACCAACGAATTATGTGAAAATATTGATATAAATTTATTTATACCTAATTGTTGCAAATGCATGGGAGTAAGACATCAATTCATATTCAAAATCTCGACAATCGCACATTCTTTGGGATAAGTCAACCCAATAAGTCTTTGTTCCATCTTTCACTTTGTACTTCACATTACAAAGACATTGTACATCCATTCTATGACCTATCTTAATCGCATCACTTAATCTTTTGGTTGCTTCGTGTGTTCACTCTTGATCTCTTTCATTTGCAAAGCAGTGCATCGTTAATAAAACTACTTTTCAATAATAGTCCGAGCGCACTCAAGCCACAGAACAAACAGGCAATTTCTGGCCCATAATAACCGACTATAAAGCTCTATTTGAGTTTGATGTCATGAATCCATAACATCGGACATGACACTTACATCGAAACCATCTTTCTTCCTCTCGCACGTTCTAAGTTCTTAAACTCACTCGTCTCACTATCAACTTTTATGTTTTCAAAATATTTGTCATAATCTTCATGAAGGTAGGAAAATGTTGCATTCCTAAACATTGCTACTATATCTTGACGATATTGAGCCAAATTATTCTACAAATGGTAAGTGTAAAGCCCATGTGATGCTTCCTGGTTATACTACTTTTATGGCATTTGTTCGCCTATATTTTTAGCTTCACCGCAAGTGTACGGTTTAGTTTATAGAATAGGGTAAGCAAGGTCGTATCCACGAGAGACTAATAAATTAATGTGCTAAGTATTGAACTAAGATAGTCTTATTTTTATTTAGACGATCGTAATTGGATGATTGTTGTGGAGGTAAAGACAAGAATAACCACAAAAACACAAGATGAAAAATAATGGAATTATCAAGAGAATAAAAACGGATTCCGGGTTATGGTTTCGATTAATATTCCTCTTGTTGTCATATTTAATCAAAGCCAAAGTTATTATCAATATACCTATAAGACGATCACCACGATATTTTATCCTCCCTCTCGAGATGCATATAAAACGTAGATTGAAATATCTTTGCTAGCATCTCTACTCAACAATAGATATACAACTCCCAAAAGCACCAAAGATCAAATATCCTCACAAATATCTACAAACCTCTCGATTCATGCAAATATTCATGTCAAGTACTCAAGATCTAATATTGAAACTCATCTCTCGAATTATGAATCAATATATCAAACAAGTTAAATCATTGATCAAGTGATAAAACAAGAATAAGCTCAAAGTACTCAAATAGGCTTCAAGACAATAACTTCAACTAAGATTAAAACATTCAATAAGAGTTCAATTAATCTACTTCCAAAACCCGTAAATCACAAGATGTTTAGCTACCCATTACAAATAAACAACTCATAGACAAATTGTTCATATTCATAAGAAGCTAAAATGAAAGATTAAAGCACAAAGAATGAGAAAACTTAGGGAAATGGATAATCTCTCGATTAATCTTCAATCCTCAAGCTCCGATTCAACCCGATTCTTCCCTTGATTCTTCCTTGATGAAATTGATGTGTTTCTTGTGTTCTTGGGTGTATTCCCAGCCTTTCCTCCCTGGTGTGCGCCCCAAGAAGTGGTATTTATACCCTTTTTGAAGTCTAGGTCAATTTTTGTCATTTTTGGAGTTTTTCGCAAGAACGCACGGGTCGTGCGCCCACGCACGGGCTACCCGTGCGCCATCCCGTAGAAAACATCCAGTCTCTGTAGGGCGCACGGGTCATGTGTCCACGCACGGGTTACCCGTGCGCCACCCAAACGTCCAAATTTGCTCGCGGGGTCTTCATAAGAATTGTAGCCCTTTCTCTTAGCTTTCTGTAGCCACTTGAATCACCTTAATATCAATTTTGTAGAGAGCGTTATGGCCAAAATACTAAACCCCGCCGGTGTTGGAAATTCCATACGCGTTTGGATGTTCCTTGAGATAAATCTCCTTGTTGTTTGATCATCCATGCTTCTTTTGACACACGACTCATCACTATGACTCTAGAATCCATATAGTTGGCTTCCAATTGGGTGTAATCGCTCGATTCTTGATGATTCTAGGTTGCAATGCTCGTATTTGTCACAAAATCACTCCAAATATCGTTAAATTCCTACAAAACGAGCAAACCGTAATATCTTTCCCACAAAGAGCGAATATATACCATTTCATACACGTTATTGCATGTTTATAAACAATTATAGCCATAAATATGCCCTAAAATACATGCAAAACTCACACCTATCAAAATCCCCAAACTTAAACGTTGACCATCCCGGCCAACGCTTTTAAAAACTAGACAAAACATGATTGGGAGTAATGAAAAGTAGAACGCACAACAACTCCATAAAATTCGCATTGTTTGTCGTAGGTGTCAAGCAACGAATAAACCAAGCCTCAAACATCTAACATAGACCACACATCAAAGAAACCATGGTAAATGCTAAGAATTACGCCTCACAAAGATCGAGTGTATACTCTCATCTCAAATAAATATAGGACGTGTTTACGCTCAAATCAATTCAATGTTGTAGAATTACCATATGCTTGCAAATCGTCTCATTTCTCCGCCACTAGAATGTATGCAATTTGTGAATCAAAAAGGACTTTCTCATTTGGTTGTAATGAATGCTCTTTGGTTAGGGTAGGAAAATATAGATAGAGTGACTCAAACTCGAGCGTATAGACCGGTGAGCATATAAATCATCTACATTAAAGCTTAATATGCTACCCAAATCATCTCTCATTTTCACCAACTCTTCTTATCTCCATCCCCTTTCTTTTATAAAACACCATCACCTCACATTACAATTCCTAGCCTCTAAGTTCATTCAAAGAAAACTCATTCATAAAGCTAATTTTTTTTTTGACTCTTTTGTGAGTTTTCAACATTCTTTGCTTCTCCTTTTCTTCCCCTTTTGTTCCCATCAACCAATTTATCCAACTTTTCAATTCCAACCCATTCAACCTCATTCAATCCCTTTACTCAATGCTATACGCTCAAGTATGGGGTAACAAATATATCAAGTTAAGGCTTGAATTGTTGCTATCAAGAAATTAGGCAATAGGCTCAAGTTGGCTAACTAGGGATTTCAATATCATCTTAGGTAAGCAAAAGGCTTGAAGGGCTAACAAAAATGGCCTTTGATCATTTTCACAATTCGCATACAACATGTGACCTTGACAGAGATACCAGAGCAAGTTCTAGAATTCTAACAACATGAATGATACACTCAAATCAATCAACAAGACTGCATATGATGAAAGCAGTAAAGGCTCAAAAGCTCACAGGCTTGCAAATACGTAATTCAAAGCATCAAACCATGTTCTCAATATCCACATGCTCAATATCATCTATTCATGGCTCAATCAACTCATACTCAACACCCAATCCAAACAATACAAAATTTTCAAAATAGAGCACGAGAATCTCAATGTCGGTCAACTCACTCTCTAAACTCTATGAAAGCAATAAACGTGCTTCTAATGCAATGCAACCTAAAATGCTCTACATGCAACTATATGAAAACACACAAAAATACAATTTTTTTTTTAAATCCACACATTTCATATCAAAATAACTATCTCTCCCCCCAAACTTAAATGAAATTATATCGCACGTAAGAGAAGATAGAATTTCAATATAAAACTGTGTGGATTTACCTGATTCACTGTGCGGGTGGTGGCCCTCCTTGGCATCTCCTCATATCGCTAGGACTTCTTCCTTCAACCATCACTTCAAATTTTGTACCTTAATATTATCTCCGCTGAAGGACGCACGGGTCGTGCGCCTTGCGCATGGGCTGCCCGTGCTTCATGCCGAAGCCACATTATTCCTCCCTCCAAGCACGCATGGGCGTGCGCCTAGCGCACGGGTCACCCGTGCGTGATGCCGTACAACAACACTCAGGTTTTTTTTTTTTACAAAAAGAAAACAAACAAAAATCACACCACAAACCATTGGGTTGCTCTCCCAACAAGCGCTACATTTAACGTCTTTAGCTTGACGCCTATTAATTTCAATTGCACCACCTTTGAATGCGTATATTAGCTGCTTTGGATCGTGGTCAAGAACCGTTTTTCCGTTGTTTGCATCTAGTAATGCATAATTGGGATTTCAAGCAAGTATTGGAGTCCTGATGTTGGAACACTTTGATTTGAATTATGCTCATGTTGTTCGTGCGCGTATGTACCACCAGTGTTTGTTTCGTTGTGGGATAGCTTTCTTATGATATCACGCACGCACTGACCGGGCATCCACGCACTGTTCATGTGTTCCTCGTCCTTTTTCTGCTTCTTTTCGGCACCACACACGAGTTGAAAGTCCATAGACACACAATCCGTGTTTGGTTCTGAACTTTCTTGTTTTTCCAGGATCTTGGCTCCTTATATTTGGTACCACTCCTTTGATGAATGGCACTAGATTGTTCCTTCGAGTTGGTTTCAGTGGTGCATGAAAATTGGCTCTTTTGATATTGCTCACTAACAAATGTAACTAATTGGCCCATTTGAGTCTCTAGGTTCTTTATTGAGCTTGTCACTTGTTGTTCCATCTTGTCCATCCTTGCGTCTTGCCTTATGAAGCAGCTCCTAGTTTCACTCATGAATGCATTGGATTGATTTATGAATGAGGTGAGGGCTTCTTCTAAAGATGGCTTATTTACTTCATCGCGAGTAAAGCGGTCCCTCGACTCGCTCCTGAACAAACTTGTTTGCATCCTTAACAAGGCGAGGGCTTCTTCTAAAGATGATTTTGCCTCTGCATTTGTAAACCCATTCATTACATTGGAGCTTGATGGTGTTGGAATCACATTCTCCGTGTGAGCATATGAAAAATCTTCGTAATTCGCCCAATTTGGATAATAGTACGTAGGAGTAGGATTATTCCAATAACTGTAAGAATTCCAGTTATTGAAATAATTGGCATTCTCCATCCGAGCAGGTGTTCGTGCACTACCTATACCAACTCAAAGAAACAAATCAAACATTGTATAGAGAGAATTTACAAAAGAAAAATGAAATAAAATAAAAAAATGCCTAAATTAAAAATAATTCTATCTATCGCAATATTAGCACCAAAAATTGTATTAGTCAAGACAACGGCGCCAAAAACTTGTTCGCCTATATTTTTAGCTTCACCGCAAGTGTACGGTTTAGTTTATAGAATAGGGTAAGCAAGGTCGTATCCACAGAGACTAATAAATTAATGTGCTAAGTATTGAACTAAGATAGTCTTATTTTTATTTAGACGATCGTAATTGGATGATTGTTGTGGAGGTAAAGACAAGAATAACCACAAAAACACAAGATGAAAAATAATGGAATTATCAAGAGAATAAAACGGATTCCGGGTTATGGTTTCGATTAATATTCCTCTTATTGTCATATTTAATCAAAGCCAAAGTTATTATCAATATACCTATAAGACGATCACCACGATATTTTATCCTCCTCTCGAGATGCATATAAAACGTAGATTGAAATATCTTTGCTAAAGCATCTCTACTCAACAATAGATATACAACTCCCCAAAGCACCAAAGATCAACTATCCTCACAAATATCTACAAACCTCTCGATTCATGCAAATATTCATGTCAAGTACTCAAGATCTAATATTGAAACTCATCTCTCGAATTATGAATCAATATATCAAACAAGTTAAATCATTGATCAAGTGATAAAACAAGAATAAGCTCAAAGTACTCAAATAGGCTTCAAGACAATAACTTCAACTAAGATTAAAACATTCAATAAGAGTTCAATTAATCTACTTCCAAAACCCGGAAATCACAAGATGTTTAGCTACCCATTACAAATAAACAACTCATAGACAAATTGTTCATATTCATAAGAAGCTAAAATGAAAGATTAAAGCACAAAGAATGAGAAAACTTAGGGAAATGGATAATCTCTCGATTAATCTTCAATCCTCAAGCTCCGATTCAACCCGATTCTTCCCTTGATTCTTCCTTGATGAAATTGATGTGTTTCTTGTGTTCTTGGGTGTATTCCCAGCCTTTCCTCCCTGGTGTGCGCCCCAAGAAGTGGTATTTATACCCTTTTTGAAGTCTAGGTCAATTTGCTGTCATTTTTGGAGTTTTCTGCAAGAACGCACGGGTCGTGCGCCCACGCACGGGCTACCCGTGCGCCATCCCGTAGAAAACATCCAGTCTCAGAGAGTGCGCACGGTCGTGCGTCCACGCACGGGTTACCCGTGCGCCACCCAAACGTCCAAATTTGCTCGCGGGGTCTTCATAAGAATTGTAGCCCTTTCTCTTAGCTTTCCGTAGCCACTTGAATCACCTTAATATCAATTTTGTAGAGAGAGTTATGGCCAAAATACTAAACCCTGCCAGTGCTGGAAATTCCATACGCGTTTGGATGTTCCTTGAGATAAATCTCCTTGTTGTTTGATCATCCATGCTTCTTTTGACACACGACTCATCACTATGACTCTAGAATCCATATAGTTGGCTTCCAATTGGGTGTAATCGCTCGATTCTTGATGATTCTAGGTTGCAATGCTCGTATTTGTCACAAAATCACTCCAAATATCGTTAAATTCCTACAAAACGAGCAAAGCGTAATATCTTTCCCACAAAGAGCGAATATATACCATTTCATACACGTTATTGCATGTTTATAAACAATTATAGCCATAAATATGCCCTAAAATACATTCAAAGCTCACACCTATCAAAGATTATCAAACTCTTGTGTTGATCACAAACAATCAAGAGATCACGAGGGCACGCACAAGCATCTCGCGAATCGTCGAAAAACCATGTCCATGATTCGTCATTCTCAACATCCCCAATTCCAACTCCAAGTGAGAAAATCTGTTCATTAACATTTTGTTACGGCAACAAACAATATTCCCGATTACTTGCCTTTAGGGTGTATAACATCCACCACAAAAACGGGCCGATCATGGTCTTGGAATTGATGATTGATGCATGCAAAGCAAAAACACGTATTTGAATCTATTAACATGATCGACTTCCATCTAATTATGATCCAGGACTCGTTAAAGTCAACATGTGTAAGTATGCCGTAAGTATATTGAATGATTTGTTGATATCTCCATATATCAACCCAAAAGTATGATGCTTTGCACTCAACGCAATATTATAACTCATTTTAAGCCCATGTCGCAATTCCAACTCTACCATCATATCTCTTGCACGAGTATAATGTTCCACTATAAATTGGATGTGGAATATACACTACTACTTTAGAATGCACCCGCCTAGATGCATTGTCATTCAAATTTAACCCACATCCATGGTGCTTGTCAAACTTCATACTCTCCAAATACCATCCTTTCCATATGCATGCATTCGAAAAGGGCATCGTTCATACTTGCATATCGCATAATAGCGAGTCTTATCTAAACGTTCAACTCGATACTTGACTTGATTTTCAAGGTGATACATGCTTAATGCCATCTCTAATTCAATTTTCCTCATGTATGTTGCTCCTTCGCAATGTACCGCTTGATGCTTCCAATCTAGCGGGTTCTTCGGGAGAAAGTGAAACGTGTGAGAGTGCACTAGGAATCACCCAACTTTGTCTTGTGGGGGCTATTGTTTCATCCCTATTGTAATTCAGTTTATTGTGTCTATGGATATCCGGATATATGTTAGCACCTCTTTCTTTCGATGCATTCTCGGTTTTGATTTTCTCGAAAATACTTATCTCCGCTTCACGTCTCCACTCACAAAATTCTTCAAATTCAAAGACGTTGCTGGTCATTTTCAAATTGATTATTAGCTTTAGAAGCAGTACCAACATCACCATCAGTGTAATTCTCACCAAAATCATATGCACTATTATCATCACCAACATCACCATCATCACAACAATTATCACCATTGTTGTCTTTATCATTTTCATGGTTCTCGCCATTTTTTTTCTCGAAATATGGATCTATCTTCACCCAAATCATAACCTAAATCAGGATAATAGTCATCTTGGTGTTAGGGCCTTATACTAGGTCCCGGACAATCGATATTTGGAACATTAATCGTAGGTACCCGGATGATCAATATTTGGAACATTGTTCATATGCATAAAAGGTACTCCACTAGGCCTTATTATATAACTATATAGATTGATATGCGATGCACGCCATATTGTTGAAAATTAAGATGTTGCATGTAGTTATAATTAGGCCCAATGGTGTTGAAAAGTCATTCGAGTAATCATTAGTTGCATAAAACTTCCACCAACAACTTGTTGACTTTTAACATTCTCAACTCGATTATGCTCTGATCGACTTCCCAACACATGATGCGAACTTGTCTCACCATTTTTCTGTTTAGTGTTACAAAAGCAACTAGTAACTCGGTGTTTTCAAATGCACGTTCAATGTCACAGTCATTTTTCAACTTTAACTTCCCAATTTTGTTTCTAGAAATATCTACAACAACATGCATTACACAATCATATATGCCCCTATTGACTTCAACAATACCATAAACCTCCAATAATGTTTTGCCCAATTAACACATACAACTTCTTCTTCACTATTTTTATATTCTAAATCGCCCAAAGATGACCCCCAAATCAAACACAATATAGCGATAGTTAAATGCAGTCAGAAAGGAAATATAGAAAATATAAAGTGCCACGATATGCTATGATAAATAAAGGCACGATGCAATGTGTTTTATATCATGGAACGATATAAAGTGCCATGATATACACATTTTATGACAAGGCACGATATGCCACAATATGAAAATAACACGATATATTGTGGCACGTTATGACACGATGCACTAGTACATCGAGACACATTATACCCACTACAGTATACCATGTCACGATATAGTGGCACGATACACTAGAGAGTATCGTGCCACTATATCATGCCATACACTAACTAATGTACTATATCTTTGGTGTATAACGTGGCACGATATACTATAATTATCGTGCTACGTTATACACTTTATCGTACATCGTAAAAAGAACTTATATCGTGTGAACATGACAAACCGTAGCATTTCTTGTTTTTGATTCATAAATTTTATCTTTTGTACATATCATGCCAAATATATTCGCGTAGTATTGCTAAGAGGAGGGGCAATATTACCTTGTTTTTCCTTTGTCAGTGCGAAATTGTGTAGATGAAAGAACCAAAATAAGCTTCTTGATATTTTGTGTAGAAAAGAGAGAAAAATAGAAAGCATGATGAATGAATGTATTTAACATGAGAGAGAAATACCTACTTTAAGACTTTGCCTTAAAATATCAAGGGTATTTGAGTAAAATAACCATAAAATTGGGTAGAAAACTTAGTTTTTTTTTTATCTCACATGTCGAAAAGTCTTTGTCTTATCCCAAGTGGGTATTTCCCTCAATTTAATATTATGGGAAAATTTTTAACTAGCCACTTTGGATAGAGAAACTCTTTTCTACCCACTTTTTAAAAACACTACTTTTATACCCAAATTGACCAAAACACCCTTAATTTAACTCTTTTACTTTCACTTTCTCTTTCTCTTTTACTTTCACTTTTTACTTTACCAAAATTTTTCGATTTATCAAATGACAAATGAAAAGAAAGAGATTTTATAACGTGTTATATATATATATATAGGGATAGGGTTATATGAGACCACCTCATAGGGTAAGTCCATAGGGACCAATCCTAGCCACATATCTAGATTTTTCAATGGTTGTGATTTTAGAGCTAAAAATTCAGATTAAATGTTGGTAATTAGAGAAAGGGTAAATTAGTCATTCTACAAAATTACCCAATATTCATGGGATTCTATTCACATTATGATCACACAATCTATCCAAATCTCACATCAAATTCAACGTGAACAAATCTCATCTTCCTTACTCATCCTCCTTCTTCTTCAACCCACTACTTTGTGAGAAATCATTCATCCTTCTTCTTCAACGCACTATTGTGTGAAAAAGTTGCGACAATTTGCCATAGTTGCTTGAGCTTGACTTGATTCAAGTTTGCTTATGAAGATGTAATTTGCTGTTTGTGTAGATTTGTCATTGTGTTTTTATATACCATTAACTACATAAGCAAGTCATAAGCAACAAATTCGTACTACATAAGCAACAATCCTATACTACATAAGCAACAAATATACACTACGTATGCACCACGAATACATTAGCTACATAAGCAAGTCATAGCAACAAACCCTTACTACATAAGCAACAAGCCTATACTATATAAGCAACGAATATACACTACGTATGCACCACGGATACATTAACTACATAAGCAAGTCATAAGCAACAAACTCATACTACATAAGCAAAAGTCTATATTAGATAAGCAACAAATATACACTACGTATTCACCCCGAATACATTAACTACATAAGCAAGTCATAAGTAACAAACCCATACTACACAAGCGATAAGCATATACTATATAAGCAACAAATATACACTACACATGCATCACGGATACATTAACTACATAAGCAAGTCATAAGCAACAACCCTATACTACATAAGCAACAAAGAAATTTTTTTGAAATCGAAATGCTTTGGAGAGAGAGTATGCGTGAAGAGTGGGTGAAATCGCGTGAAAGAGGGAATGAAATCTTAGTAATCGATTCTAAAGTGCCAAATTACCACCCTACCCTTTTTAATTGAAACAAAAACTAAACATAAAAAAGCCCTAAAAACTGACCACCCAAAATTGTTGATCTATGGTTAGGATGTGTCCCCATGGACTCACCCCAAGTAGGAGGACCTATTTGATCCATATCCTATATATATATATATATATATATATATATTCTAATGTGTTATATTGTAACACGTTATAACGTGTTACATTATAGCACATTATATTAAAACGTGTTATATTATTGCACGTTATATTATAAGTGTTACATTATAACGTGTTATATTATAACGCATTACATTATAACATGTTACATTATAACGTGTTATATATATTATAACGCTTACATTATAACACGTTATATTATACGTGTCATATAACGTGTTATATATATATATATTATAATGTATTATAGTATATCTCGTTATATCATAACGTGTCATATATATTATAATGTGTTACATTATATATAACGTGTTATAGTAATCTTACATTATAACACATTATAATTATAACGTGTTTACATTATAACACGTTATATTATAACGTGTTACATTATAACATATTATATATTATAATGTGTTACATTATAACACATTATAAATATTATTTTAAATATATAATAAACACAATAATTAGTTTAGAAAAATAAAAAAAAAGTATCGAATTTATTTTAAAATCAAAAAATTATAAAAAATAAATATGAAAATTTTAAAAAAAAAACTATACACTTTTTTAAACATTTGCCACTTTTTGAAAAATCTTAAAATTATAACATAATAAAACTCAAAATTATTTTCAAAAAGTTATTTTTTTAATACTAAACGATTTTATAAAAATTTGAATTTATTTTAATAAAACTACAACTTGTGTTAAAAATATGAAAATAAAGAAAATGTATTTTATATGAGAGAGAAATATGACCCCACCTACTTTTTGTTTTCCAACCTAGTTTTTGCTCAAGGGTATTTGGGTAAAAGAACCATAAAAGTGGGTAGAAAAGATAGTTTCTTATAAGTTAGGTTAGAAAAGAAGTTGATCTATCCTATGTGGCTACTTTTCCCTATTTACTTTTATATGATTTATATGTATTTTGTTTAAATTTAACTACCCACTATGGCTAGTGGGTATTCTTTTCTACCCACCAACTTAAAAACTTTTTTTTACCCAAGTTGACCAAAATACCCCTCCTTTTGAATTTTGAAACTTATGTAACTTATTGTTTCCCTTGGAAACCATGTACACCCCTCCCCCAAATATACACACCCTTGTTATATCGCAGATACCGTGCCACATTATATACTAGTATAACGTGGCATATCGTGCCATGTTATATCGTGGTGTATCATGTCATATCGTGGCATATCATTCCATGTTATATACTAGCATAACGTGGCATATTGTACCATATTATATACTAGTATAATGTGGCATATCGTGCCACATTATATACTAGTATAACTTGGCTTATCGTGACATATTTGTTGCTAAAAAATTGCTTTAAGCATAATTTTACATGTCTTTAATTTTTTGTTATTTTCTGTTAGTTATAATTAAATTCATTCATATAACGTCATGTAAGTCCAAGCGGCTACGATAATCTAGAGGGGGTGAATAGATTATCTCCATCTTTTCGATTCGCCCTCTTTTTCGAACAAAACAAGCCAAGACAATAATAAAGGTGCGGAATGTAAACAACACGCATCGATTTATAGAGGTTTAACCCACCTAGGGCCTAATCTTCTACCACCCCAAGATATCAGGGATGGATTTCAAAAAGAAAAGAGATTTTATTAATTACCAAAATTAATACAACACCAACTTACAACAACACCTTGAAGAGCACCACACTCTTCTTCAACACCACCTTTGAGATTACCACAATCTCTATTGAAGATTACCACAATCTCCAACGGCACCTTGTGAAGATTACCACAATCTTCAACCTTGAAGAATACCAAATTCTTCAATACCTCAACAAGAAGATTACCACAATCTTCTCACACCTAACACCTAGATCACCCAAGTGTGTTCTTACCACAAGAACACTCACAAGGATATCTTGTGTTGAATGATAACCCAAAATCAAGATTACAACTCAATAATGAATAATTCAATTTGAGTGTAAGTGTAATCAAGAAAAGAAAGCCTAGACCTCAAGATGTGAAAGTGATAATCTAGGCAAATTACAACAAGAATAATGACAATATAAGACCAAGTGTTTGCTTGAGTATATCTTGTTGTGTTGTGTTGTTCTCTCTTCTAGTTGTGCTTCAAATCTTCCTCTATTTATAGGAGACGATTGATACTTGATAGGCTCCTCTTGGAATCTGATATCTACAAAAGAATTGCAATAAAAATCAAGAATATAGCTGTTAAAAATCAATCCCAAATTTAGGGAAAAGTTGTCTTTGACAACGGTTAGAATTTCTTTGTCAAAACATAGAGGGACGTCTGGTCGCGCACAAATAGACGTTTGAAAATAAGAACACATTTTTACACGGGGCAACCGGTCGACAGTGGGGTCCGACCAGGTCAACCTAGGGTCCAAAGGGTTGCCTCTTCAAAAACCAAAACAGAGAAGTTTGGAAATTTGAACCAACCTTCAGTGCACGTCGCCTATAGGGTGACCTGGTCACCCTCACCATTTTCTCGCAAACATGAAGTTTTGTTTTGCACAACTTTCGTGTACGGGTTGCCTATAGGGCGACCTAGGTTGACCTCAAAACAAAAGTGTTGTCCAATTTTATATCGAAAATAAGCTTCAAGAAATACTCCAAAAATAGTGAAAATATTTTAGACCGATCGGGAGTATTTAGACAACATTTGGAAACATTGTTTGATGTAAAAACACATTAACTCAAAATCATAAAAAGTGTTGCCCAATTTAATGTCGAAAATAAACTTGAAGAAATACTCGAAAAATTAGTAGAAATAATTTAAATCGTTTAGGAGTATTTGGACAACATCTAAAAACATTGTTTTGGTGTAAAAAAACAAAATCATCAAAATCATGATAAAAATATTTATCAAACAATCTCCCCCTTTTTGATGATTACAAACCAAAACAATTTACCAAAGTCGATTTTGAAAACAAAACAATTTTACCGGTTAAAAAAGAACTTTCCGTTGTGAGCGACAACATTCCACGCAATATAATCACAAGGATGGGAGTAGAGATATTAAACATATATAGCAAAAGCTCCCCCTATCAACATGCACAACAAGAGTAAAGTAAAAGCAATAAACCAAAAGCTAAAAGCTCAGCTTTTTACATATTGAGCTTAAGTAACCGTGAGCTTATAAGCTCCCCTGTCAACAAAACATCATTAGACAAGTATATAAATCCATAATTCAACAAATGGACTAAATAATCCACAACTTATGGCTTTTAGAGACCATAGCTTATAGTTTCTTTCTCGAGCTTATTTTAGCTTTTATGAGCTAATAAGCTTATAACCTGTTTCTCCCCTTTGGAATCATCAAAAAGAATGTTAGCACGATAAAAACATCATATAATCATATGAAAGTGCGCAACTAAACCGATGTATCGAGTTATTTTGAACTTGAAGCTTATAGATCAAATAGGAGGAAAAAATCGATCATACGACTTGTAGAAGCTTATGAAAACTTATTTGATTTGCAAAACATGATCTCTATAAATATATAAGACTTTTGAAATCGAGAATCATGTAGGTGATGAATTTTTTTCATCAAACGCGTTTTATTGAACACTTGGGCCAAAAATTAAGGATGATATATAAAGCCCTTGTAAATGTAATCAAACCAATTTTTTCATCACCAAAAGCAATTTTATAAATATCATCCATCAAAAATCATCATGCTCAACACAAATATATAAGAATTGTATCAAGAGATACACATATAAGCCAAGTTATCAAGGGTTCAACCCAATTGAGATAAGGGAGTAGAATTCTTACCATTTAATCGGTGAAGACGAGCAATGATGATGATATTTGAGCTAGATAATCCCCAAAATATGAATTTATGCAATAAAATATATTTGAAGTGAATTGTGTGTGAAAATGTCAAAGGGGTCGAAATGGAGAAGAAAAACACAAAAATGGCAAAAGTCCTGGGAAACAGAATCGATTTTAACCAAAAATCTCTTAGGGCGACCGGTCAGGGGGTATGGGCGACGGAGTCGGCAGGTGGGCGACGGCCGGCCTGCACTGGCAGCCCACTGCATATTCGTCATCCGCTATGAAATTCGAAATTTGATCCAAAAATCCGATTTTTCCCCTAAGTTTTAAAAACGTGCAAAATGCAAACATAGACATCATTCAATATACATTATGTCATAATCAAGCTCGAAATGAGGTAAAATACTCGGCGGTGAATGATTAAAAAGTCCGCGAGTCATCCTTGAGACCAAATTAAACACATCTCAAGTTTTTGTTAAACATGCAATCCCTTAAAAAAGATATCGAATCTCAATATTTTTAGTTTGATTATGACGAAGCATATTTTGAAAAATTGTAATCACAGACTTGTTATCCCGAAAAATATGAACATTTTAAAATTTTGGATATACAAGCCATAAGGAAAAATGCCTTTCAAATATTTGAAAATTTCTTTTAACGGCACTTTTAATGAGATTCGTTGGGATAGTTTTTGAAGTCGAGCATATAGGCGTAAGGCATATGGAATGTCAAGTCTATCGGAGTAATAAAAGTGAATGAACATACCTTGAATTTGTTTGTCGACCGATATGCCTTCATCAACCTTTGTCAATCTTTTCATGGTAGTCATGGAGGTTGAGATGGTTCATTCTTCTTCAATGCCTCACTTCTTCTTTTGTATACTTTGAGTGTGGAATATAACCACTTTCTTGTCATTGTTGAACTTGAATTCCAATGAATAAATTAAGCTCCCCTCTTCATGATCATCTTGAATTTATCTTGCAACAACTTAGAAAATATCTTGTACAAAACTTCATTAGTAGCACCTAAAATGATATCATAAATTTGTACAAGTAAGCATTTCTGCCCCTTTTCAAAAACAAAGAGAGTAGTGTCAACTTTACCTCTTGTAAAATCATTTTGTAAAAGAAAATATCAAAGTTTATCAAATCATACAAGGGGTACTTGTTTAAAACATAACAAGGCCTTTTATAAAAATTATTTTGGCCTATAAAAATCTTTCAAACCCGGTTGTTTTACATAGACTTCTTCTAGAATAAAAAAACAGTTTAGAAAATTGGATTTAACATCCATTTGGTAAAGCTTGAAATTTTCTTAAAACAAGAATGGGCAAGTAGAATGCGAATAGCTTCTAAATGCTACGGTGCAAATGTATCATCAAAATCAATACCTTCTTCTTGACAATACCATTGAGCTACTAACCTTGCCTTGGTCATTTATCTTGTTCCAAAACACCAAAAATTCCTGCAAAATCTTATCAAGACATCTTGCACACGAGCATAGTAATATCGAATAATAGAGACACTATAGCAAGTAACACATACTATGCTTAAAGAAAATCATCAAGAATATAATACAACATGTAAGTCCAAATAAGCTTATAGAAAGCTATATAAGGTCTCTTTTAAAATATGAAAATACGAGAGCACATAGTTGAGACCTCATTTACAAGAATCATATGAATAAGAGCTTTGACATAAGCATCCAAGAATAATGTCATTTATAAGTGCAATAAAATGCATAACTTAGTAGATCAATTGTTTTATCAAAACAAAATATAATCCTTTACAAATCTTTGATAAAACAAGCTATGTCAAATAATGCCTTTTCAAAAATCAAAACATCCTCTTAATGACACTTGTAAAAAATAAGCACATACGCATATGGCATAACATGTATCGAGTCTAAGAGATGAATAACAATAGTGAGCGTACCTCGATAGTTCATGTTACTCTTGACATATTATGACGTAGATGGCCATTTGTGATGATATATGAATCCTACACAATTCTTAAACAAGACTTGCACAAAACAAAAAGTGGTACAAGTGTAGGCTAAAATAATAAAAGATATCGCAAGTAAGCTCATTCCATAAAAATCATAAGAAATGATAAATCAATTAAGTCTAAGCAAATACACAAGAGTTTAATATAAGCATCATACAAGGTCTTTGTTTCAAGGAATTTTTTTTAAAACACAAAAATATATTGAAGACCTTAATTTTAAAAATAAATATTTTGAAAACTCATTTTGAAAATATAGGCACAAATAAAGACATGCATAATAACTAAATAAAATGCATATTTAAATGGGGAGATACGGTTTACCAATTACGCCATTTCCATGGTTTGTGTCGTTCCGTTGTTGATGATATCTTCCCTTTGAAAATCATGTTGTTGATGATGACTTCTCCAATTTCTCCATCTCCAAGCATTGTGGCCTTCCCATTTTTGAAAGTATCTTTCTCTTGAAGATTCATTGTGGTGATATCTTCTCCTTTGATCAAATGAGACGCTCATTTGATGTCTTCTAGGCGGTATGAATTTTTCTTGATTTTTATTCCGTCGGGTACCTAATATAACATTGTTTTGTGGTACCCTCAAGTGCTTGGGTCCTTTGGGATTAGTCTTGAGACTTTTAGGTCTCCAAAAATAATTATAGTTATTTCTAGCCCGACAAGTATTTACCGTATGACCCTTTTACCGCATTGAAGCAAGTAATAATTTTTGGAGCATAATGACCAACATGCATAGGGACTTGATTTCTTTTCACATAATTAACAACACTAGGCTTATGATCAAGTCCTTTATCACAATTATGAATATCAATAATCTTGGTCATTTTATCGGTACTCAAGTTGGATTTTGATAAATCCTTATTCATATAATTAATATCCTCAACAAGAGTACTATTTTCTTTTTCAAGGTTTCTAACCTTGTTAAGTGTGGTGGTGTGAGCACATGATAGTGATTCATAGGAAGTAGATAAACTATCCTTTTTCATTTTTCAAAACATTGAATTCCTTTTTCAAATTTTTGTACTTAACAAGTAAACTTTGGAATTCATTTTGAAGGTCATCAAAATCATTTTGCAAATCACTATAATCATTTTGTATAACAATATCATACTAAGTAGAGGGTTTAAGACATACCTCGCTTTCTTCTTCGATTCCCATAAAACATTGTTCAACTACTTCATAGTTGGATGTTCTAAAAGGCTTGTTCCTTATATTTGACCTTGTATCCCTTAGAGAAGTAGATGCTTTTGAGTTGCTCCTATCATTTTCATATACTTCATGAATGGTTTCTAATTTTTGCCAAACTTAATGAGCCGATCGAATTCCTACAATAAGATAATATTCCAAATTGGTAAGTGAACAATATAAAATATTGAGAGCTTTACCTTTAAGGAGATGATTTTTTTTTCTTCATCATTGAGCTCCTTGAGAGCTTTGGAGGTGTATGGTGTGTCTTTCATTGGAATGGATTCTCCATTGATGACGATGTTCCAAATATCGAACCCACAACCTTGTAAATAGCATTCCATTCTTTCTTTCCAAAATGCAAAATTTTTGGAATCAAATCGAGGTGGCTTGGTGGTGGAGGTGCAGGAAAGGTGAGCTTCATTCGTAGCCGACGATCGTTCCTCTTCACTCGCGATGTGAAACGAGCTTGCCAAAGAGTTTGGCTCGATACCACTTGTAAGTCCAAGAGGCTACGATAATCTATAGGGGGTGAATAGATTATCTCCATATTTTGGATTTCGCCTCTTTTTCGAACAAAACAAGCCAAGACGATAATAAAGGTGCGGAATGTAAACAACACGCGTCAATTTATAGAGGTTCAACCCACCTAGGGCCTAATCCTCTACCACCCCAAAGATATCAGGGATGGATTTCAAAAAAGAAAAAGATTTTATTAATTACCAAAATTAATACGACACCAACTTACAACAACACCTTGAAGAGCACCCACTCTTCTTCAACACCACCTTTGAGATTACAACAATCTCTCTTGAAGATTACAACAATCTCCAACGGCACCTTGTGAAGATTACCACAATCTTCAACCTTGAAGAATACCAAATTCTTCAATACCTCAACAAGAAGATTACCACAATCTTCTCACACCTAACACCTAGATCACCCAAGTGTGTTCTTACCACAAGAACACTCACAAGGATATCTTGTGTTGAATGATAACCCAAAATCAAGATTGCAACTCAATAATGAATAATTCAATTTGAGTGCAAGTGTAATCAAGAAAAGAAAGCCTAGACCTCAAGATGTGAAAGTGATAAGCTAGGCAAATTACAACAAGAATAATGACAATATAAGACCAAGTGTTTGCTTGAGTATATCTTGTTGTGTTGTGTTGTTCTCTCTTATAGTTGTGCTTCAAATCTTCCTCTATTTATAGGAGATGATTGATACTTGATAGGCTCCTCTTGGAATCGATATCTATAAAAATATTACAATTAAAATCAAGAATATAGTCATTAGAAATCAATCCCACAATTTAGGGAAAAGTTGTCTGCCGACAACGGTTAGAATTTTTTGTCAAAAATAGGGCGATGGTCGTCGCAAGACAAATAGACGTTTGAAAATAAGAACACATTTTTACAGGCAGGGACCCGTCGGGGGTCCGACCGGTCACCTAGGGTCCAACCAGGTTGCCCTCTTCAAAAAACCAAAACAGAGAAGTTTGGAAACTTGAAGCCAGCATTCGAAGTAATGGCCGCCCCATAGGTCGACCGGCCGACGCCACGGTTGCCCTATAGGGTGACCGGTCACCTCACCATTTTTCGCAAACATGAAGTTTTCTGTTTTGCACAACTTTCGTGCACGGGTTGCCTATAGGGCGTAGGTTGACCTCAAAACAAAAGTGTTGTCCAATTTTATATCGAAAATAAACTTCAAGAAATACTCCAAAAAATAGTGAAAACATTTTAGACCGATCGGGAGTATTTAGACAACATTTGGAAACATTGTTTGATGTAAAAACACATTAACTCAAAATCATAAAAAGTGTTGTCCAATTTAATGTCGAAAATAAACTTGAAAAAATACTCCGAAAATTAGTAGAAACAATTTAAATCGTTTAGGAGTATTTGGACAACATCTAAAAATATTGTTTTGGTGTAAAAAACAAAATCATCAAAATCATGATAAAAATAATTATCAAACACGTCATACATCATGTATACGATTTTGTGTAGAAGAGATAACCCAAAATTCTTGTTGCAATTTTTTTATCGGTATTCTTGTTGTTATTTTGTCTAGATGGGGGGAGTAGAGAGAAAAAATAAAGAAAATGTACTTTATATAAGAGAGAAATAAGACCCATCTATTTTTTGCTTTTGCATTCAAGTGTCGTGGTATTTGGGTAAAAAAAAAACCATAAAAATGTGTAGACAATATAGTTTTTTTATCTCATATGTCGAAAAGTCTTTGTCTATCCAAAGTGGGTAGATTGAGCAATTTTCTATTTGTTTAACCTAGGGATGAGTAATATTTCAATACTAACTCGACTCTTGTCATAAAGTGAATAAATTAAATAAAAGAAATCGGATAAATCCCCTTCCCCAACCATAACATAGATTTTCAATTTTTCATTAGAGCCAAACATAAAATACCTAAATAAAACGAGATTCAAAAAAAAAAAAAACATTGGCCCCATTAATTTTTCTATATGATATGGAACTTGATCATTTGTTAATGAGATTGGAAGAGACATGCTAGAAATTTGAATTCTAACTACTTGGTTTTTTATTCAAAAACTAGGACTTTGTGGTTTTTCTAAATTTAATTCATTGAAATTCCATCCAATAAAACGGAAGAATTATAAATTTCCAAAATAATAGATATAAATACTGCAAATAGAGCCATTGCGACATCCTTTAAAGGAGTCATTCCCCATGTGGGAGCATACTTTACCATAATCCAAATTCAATGGTACGGTTTTAATAAACTCACTACAATAACTCATCAGTAGGAAATCAGTAGGAAATGAAATTCGAAGATTTACAGAATTAAATATTTAACCATCGAAAGTCTAGTCAAAGTCGTGTTAACACCCACCGTATTAAAACCAAATTTCTAACAACATGATATGACACAAAGTACACACAATTTAAAAAGAAGTACAAACACAAACTAATCCCACATTTAGTACAAATCATAAACGCACATCATGTTTCTTGTGGCATCAACTTATTAATTATAACATTTGTGGAATCTTGATGGAATCCATGTACAACGCGATGATGTGGGGTTCCAAAACCTTTTCCGGCATAGTGTATCCATCTTCGTAGTTCTTATACGTAACATTTGTTGTGCGACTAAGACCGATGATTCGCATTAGAACCTCCCTCGAGTTGGAGAATGGCATAAGACACTCCTCATTCATATCCTTCCATGTATTTGTAACCATCTCATCAAATTTATTCATTGCTTCTTCCTTAGTCACTCCATTGTCCTTCATGTAGCACTCAATCCCTGTGGCAATTTGGCCCCTTTCCTTCTCGATCTGAAATGTCACAACAGATGTTATTAGTGTACACGTGACATTCAACTGGTCTAAATCACCAGAACAAGAATAGAGGATTCAGACTGCAACAAGCTAATTAAACGCATATCATCTATTTATAATTTTCACTTAAACGCATAACAAGTTAATTAAATAAATTTTGTTTATTTCCCCAAATTAAGCATATGGGTTCTCCTATTTCCCACAATATTTTATCTCGTGTTTTAATTTATTAGGTAAATGTTACGTCTACAAAATGATGTTATTAGTGTACACGTGACATTCAACCGGTCTAAATTACCAAAACAGGACTGCAAAATTAACAGTCTTTTTACGCATAAAAATTGTTTACACATACCTCATAAGTAGCTATGTCATCAATGAGGCGACAATTTTTGAGGTTGGCTACAACAATCTTAGGTTTCTGACTTAGTAATTTGAACTCTTCCTCTGTTACAGATTCTATTCCAAGCAACGATGTCATTGTATCATAATAGAAAGTGCTGGTGATTAGACCATTTTTGAGGTACTCATCAAATGGTGGCAAATATCCTTCCTTAAACCATTTGGCTTCAACATTGTAGCCCTTGGCCAATTCCTTGAGCTACATCACATCATATGAATTCAGAAATTTAATTAGTCTCAGTTCTGAAAAGTAATATGACGACGGACAAAAAAAAATAAAGAAGAAATGATGAAGAGAAAAAATGATTTAAATGATTATCAGAAAGAAAAAATATATACACTAAGGAGTCATACTGAATCACTGAGGGTTCAGAGGCCATGGGTATTACTTTCCTCTGTCATTAATAGAGCCGAATTTTTACTTAAAAAAAATAAAAAATCAAGGAGTCATACTGCTTCTATTGCGTAGTACACGGCGTATGACCTTCCTTCTTTTGCTAATTCTTGTTCGAATTGCGCGTAGAGTTCCAAAAGATCTTTATAAAATAGTTTGGCGTAATCTGGGAGTTTATCGATCTGGCTAATATCCCACCTAAAGAAACCAACAAAACAGATTAAGCAAATTGGAAACAAATAAATTAAGGGATAATTACAAAAACACCCTGAGGTTTGGGCTAATTACAAAAAAACCAACAAAAACAAACTCTTCAGGTTTGATTTTATCTTAAATTTAAAAGAAAATTATAATATATTTATAAATATAAGGGGATTTTTGAAATATTTTTTTGCTTATTAAGGGTAAAATTTCAGACGAGATCAAACCTCAAGGGATTTTTTGCAATTTTCAAAAACCTTGTAATTAGCCTGAAACTTTGTGTCTTTTTTGTAATTATCCCATAAATTAGTTCGGGCTAATTATAAAAAAACCAATATTTTTTTTGAAATTGCAAAAAACCCCTTATGATTTGATTTCATCTTACATTTTTTCTCCTTCATAAGCAAATAAATATTTCTAAAAATATTACAATTACCCTTTAAATTTAAGATAAAATCAAATCTGATGATTCTTTTCGTAATTTTGAAACATCTGTTTTTTTTTTTTGTAACTATCCCAAACTTGAGGGGTTTTTGTAATTATCTCTAAATTAATCGAGCTATATATATATATATATATATATATATATATATAGGATTTGGTTCAAATGAGACCACCCTCCCTAGGTGAGGCGGTGTGGACTCATCTTACCCATTAATCTTAAAAAATGAAGGGATGTGATTAATTCAGTTTTTTTAATTATTTCCTAATTTTTCGATATTAAGGGTAAGATTGTAATTTTGTAATTCAAATTAGTGGTCCCAATGATTTTATGGGTTGAAATTGACATAGGATTTTTGGCGGAATTTAAGGAACTTGTTTTCTTTCCAAATATTTTTATTTTACAAACATAGTTAGGGTTCTTCTACCGCATAATTAGGGCTAAATTGCATTTTTAGTCCCGTATCTTTGGTCCGATGGCATTTTTAGTCCTTTAACTATTTAGAGTTGCGTTTTGGTCCTGGACAATTTTGCCCTTATGGCGAGAATAGCATTTTAGGTCCTTTATCTTTCGGATGATAGCAATAATAGTCCTATAACTTTCGAGAATTAACAATATCAATCCTTTCATACCATAGTCAAATTTCGGACTAAGATTTTGGTTAAAACGGATATAGTCCATCACGACCATATCAGCCCAACATGCTTCCGTAAAATTAATAAATCCCCTAAAATTCATACCTTTTTTGACCGAAACAAAGACACAGGGTGAAATGGTTCGCAACACCACCAAATAAGATTATCGCCCTGGATCTTTTGACAAACGACTCTCACTGTTCAACCTCACCTCGGGGAAGATGATCCGCAAGTTATCGACTCCTTCAAAGAATCGGCCAAAGACACCTTGGTTCGTTTCCTACTCGGCGTATAAGTAATTTTTAAACGGGATGAATTAATGGAACATTATGAAGACATGTTGAAGCAAAAAGCCCTTTTTATTAAAAACTTAAAGAAATATTTATTACATTAGTAATCTCCTTTTGGGAGGAGAATATAGGGTTTAGCCTCTCATAGATGAGGCGTACACTCGTAAACACATAAAACTTAAAACTAAAACACTCAAACTATTACAAATTTTTCACTCGGCTTTTATTGTAAGAAAACTAAGGAAAATGTTCGATGTCCTCGCCTTCCTTCAAATCCCGCAATTTATAGAGGTAAGTCCGGACTTGAAATTCGGACTTCAAATCTTGTTGAGATGTAAGACGTCATCGCTTACGTCATACTCGAATTATTGCTTGCCACTGTCTTTCTTCTCTTTCCGTGACTCAGCCCATGTGATGGTTGTCGGGAATCTTCTAAAAAGTTAGTCTGCGTGGTCCCCGAGGAAAACGCGTCTTGTGAGTCGGGCCCTTGTCCTTTCCGGTTGTATGGTCTGTCGGTCGGGTTTGGGCGGAAACCTTTCCCAAACTCGGGTTCCTCTCGTTCGGGGCATGCTTGACAGATCCGGTCGATCCAACGGCCAACATGCGCCATGTTACGAATTTCGGTAAGTTTCTTTGCTCGCGAATCTTGTTTTCCCAGAGAATTCTCCTTTTAGTCTCGAAGAGTTCCTCCGCAAATCCTGTGGTTGATCCGGTCATCGTATTCAAAAGGAAAGATCCATTCGCCGACTGCGGAAGAACTTAAATGGATATTTGACTTTGTCCATTTGATTAGACAAACCCAAAGACCCCATGCTCAAATGCCGGTAGAAGCTTCGTCTTGAGAAAATGCTCCTACTAACATTGGTCCTTCTTAGGTGAAGCGCCTTAATATATTTTAAAGCATTTCCATCCGGTCTTCTTAGCTTGATGAAATGAAAAGCTTCATTAAAGCCTTTCTTGGTTCGGGAGCTGACCGATAAAATACAATTCCAAAATATCTCCTCTAGCCAAGTGTGGATTATTGGCCCAGGTCTCGTAAATCGCTGCTTCCCCAATCCATTTCGGTAATTTTGAAATTTCGGGAATCCTGGTGACACGGTATAGATTGAAGCTAAAGCTCCAAAAGTATACCATTCATGTACTTCATTTGGATGACTTCCTGGTTTCATCCAAACTCGGGATACTTGCACGAGATATCAACCATTGTTTTTTTCGGGTTAATACCTTGTCTTGTAACTAGTTTCTCCCATTGCCTCGATATACTGCATAGGAGAAATCTTAATCTCGTCAGTTTGAACCTTAGATTTGCACTGTCGTGGCCTAAGATTCAACTCTCCCTCTTTTACCCCAGGTCTTTGGGTTGACTTGAAGACTCGGGTTATGACAGGAGCTTCAACATTCGTTCGATTTGTACACCCTCGGGGATGCATCACCCGCAACACTTGTGATTATAGTACTTGAATCCATAACCTCCGGGTTAGAGCCCGTACTCTCTCGGCCCCTTTTTTGCACCGTAGGAGATGCGGCTGGAAGAGAGGCCCTTGCAAAGTGCTAAGAACAATTGTCCTTGAGCGAACCGACATGCTCGTATTTGACTAGAACCGGATTTTGGTCACTGTTGAAGTCGTCAAAGAACTTCTCGCATTGAGACATAGCATCCCAAAATCTCGTTCTAGACTCTCCAGGTTTTTCCCGAGATGTCTTACTCGTTTAAGGACTTCACAAGAACGCGTCCTTCCATCTTGTGTCAAGAAATCGCAAGAATATTTTCATGAGATTTTATGATGACAATATCATAATCATAATATTGACATTCGGCTTGCCATCTAAGTAATCTAGCCTTTTCTGGTTTTGATTCAATTTTGTTTTTTTAAAAGCCTTCGACACTTGAATTATCAATTTTTAAAGTAAACGTTTTTGCAAGATAAAAATAACGGCCATTTTTTAAAAGCCTTTTCGATCGCAAAGAATTCTTTTTCGTTGATATGCCATCTGTTTGCTTCACCGGGTGTGAATAAACCGCTACAATATCTGCATGGCACTTCTTCATTTGGTGTGACCTTAGTAAGAATCGCGCCCACCAATCATCACCGGCATCCGTGTAAAGAACCAGTTCATCCTCGTCTTGGGAATCGCAAGTTTTGGAAGCTTTTACAAACTTCTTTAAGTTGCTTAATTCCTACTTGATGTTCGTCTTCCCATTTGAATATCGCATCTTTTTTAAGCAATGGGCTAAACACCTTCGTGTAATATGCTTTAGATTGTTAATGAACATCCCAAACCAAAATTAACAACTCCAAGAAAACTCAAGTATTTGCTTCTTGTCTTTCGGTGTATCCGGAAATCCTCAGTATCTTTTCCACAATATGATTCAGTAGAATAATTCCAGATTCATCGATTTCAATTCCGAGGAATTCAATCTGTCTTGTTGCGACACGCCTTCTTTCTTTTCCGAAAGCACTAATCCTTCTTTGTGACAAACATCCGAAAATATCTCCAAATGTTTGAGATGCTCCTTCATGTTCTTTGATGCGATTAGAATGTCGTCGATATACACGAACATGAAAGCGAAATAATCTTTGAAAAGATTATCCATCTTTCTTTGATATATCCGGGGTGCGTTAGCCAATCCCATAGGCATCACGTTCCAAATATAGTGTCCCCTGTGGTGTAGAGAAAATCGTAAACTTCTTACTCTCTTCCTCCATCTTAATCGGTAGAATCCGATTTGCAATCGAACTTTGAGAATATCTTGGCACATTTGATACGATTAACCGGATGTTCTCTGCTTGGGATATAGTATCCGTCGAACTCCAAAATGTTATTAATCCCCTTGTAATTAATAACAAGTCCGGGGCTTTCCTCTTTTGATTTCTCCATGGTTTCGACTAGGAATCCGGGATTTTAGCTGTATGGAGAAACTCCTGGTGAAATTAACTTAAGGTCAAGATGTTCCTTAAGTATCTTCTCGCATATCCTCACGATCCGCTTGATTCATAAGGATTGGTTTGAATCTTACGAACTCGTACTCCTTCCTGGTTTAACCTTTAATGAAGCTTTGAGCTCGTTCTTGTCCCACCAAGCCAAAGGATCTTCATTGTAATTCCTTTGGATCTTCTTCTTGATATCCTCGAGTGATATTTGTTCCTCTATGGTTACATCACTTTGTGGATTCTCCATTAGACTCATCCATAATTCGCAATGGCTTCCTGGGTGACTCGTTCTTCTCCTTGTACTCGAATGAATACAAGTTATTATCCCATATCTTCCGATCTTTTCGGATGGAACCAAATTGTCTATATAGGATAATAAAGCTTCACCAAATTTCCTTCGATCCGCCATTTTTGGATTGCGAAGTTTGGCTTCATCACCACGCTTGTCTGCGAAAATTAATGGGCATTTTTCGGTAAAATGCTTCCCGCAATCTCTCGGACAATTATCTTATGATCACATAAGGTTGTGAAAATAAGTCTTCTCGTCTCGTTCTCTTGTGTGAACCGTTTGAATGTTTGTAGGAAATTATTTCCTAGCAACATATCTCGCACTGTATCATGGAAATAGATTGGTGGCGTCTTTACTTTGTACCATGGGGTCGCCCGCTCCTCCGATCATTATTTTCGCTTGTTTAATTCCCTGTTAAGAATAAGAATCCGTTTAGAGAAATCTCTTCCTGCAATGGCTGGTAAATCTTCTCCAATTTCTTTAGGAAAAACATCCGGTTTTGCAAAGTACATATTCCGGAACTCGAATCAATATAGGCGCGAAATACTCGGCCTTGTATTCGAATATAACATTCCGATAGAAATGTATATGGAGAATGGACTAGTGGTCATCGATTCTCGTATCTTTTATTAGCCACTGTGAATTCCATTCCGTCTTGTAATCTTTCCCAAGGTTTATGTTCCTCAAGAAATTCAATTCCCAGTATTAATTGCTCGGGACCTTTCCCGCAACTCTGTGATAGTAAGCTCAATTTCTCCTATCTTGAGGCTTCCTTGATACCTTCCAACGATTGGTTGTTGGAGATAATATAGAACATCACAATGAAAAATGTTATCCTTTTGAGTGATGTCGAATATTACTTCAACCTCTCGCCATCATTCGGACATTTCGGCTCTCCTGCTTTGTTTTAAAAACATCGGGGATGCGTAATTGAATCGTACTCGGTCTCCTTTCTTCCCAACTACGCTACTCACCATTTCGTCTTTGCTGGAAAGACATCCTGCTAGGCTCAACTACGAGACTCCGAGGCTTTTGTTGAAGGCGGTTGATCTTGAATTATCATATCAATCTCCTTAATAGTTGGAGATTCCATGATTTTGGTAACACCACCCTGGCAAAGTCCTCAAAGATTCTTGGGACTTCAATAAATTCCTTTCTCAAGAATACTTCGGAATGATGGGTATTCGAGAGAGCATAGGAAATCTTGTATGTGATCGAGTAAGGCTGTTTCCTTCTTTCATCAAATCGACTCTTTTGAAATCTTGATGAAGGGTTAGGACTCTCATCAAGTCTCGATCTCCCAAATTGTATGCAATTCTAGGATAGACATTAAATGCCAATTTCCCGCATACAAATTTCTGAACCGCTCCAAGGTATGAATCTTTGAGATGCGAGATTCGCTTGTCAAAGACAAAGAAGATTAAGTGGTGAATCTATTCCTTCTTTGAATGTTGCTTTAATAATTACTCTTATGGCTCCGATATGAATCCATGAGAGTGTATTTGCAACTTCTCTTTTAACTTTGCTTTTGATCTCTTGTATTTCTCTAATAGGGACCAACTGCATCTCGATCAGGTTACCGGTAAACTCCATCGGAATAGCAAATTCTCCGGTTGTTACCCTGTGGATAATTTGATGTTTTCTGTTACGAAACCCAATTTTATCCAATGCTTTTTCCATAGCTCCAATTGTAAATCCATCATAGACTTGAAGCTTTGGATCTTCCTTCATGATTCTCATAAGAGTTTTATGAGAAACCGTCGTGTGAGAGAGGAATCGACATATCCTCCCGATGTCTCTGTGAAGAATTTCTTCTTCACTCACGATTCGAATCGGATTCACTTCCATCATCGAGAATAGATCTCTTCTTCATAGATGCTTTCATCCGAGAGAATATCCTCAAATTGATACACTGTATTAAATCCACGATAATAGATAGCTTCTTCGATTTCTCGGTGTGGCCTCGAATCGACTCGACTCCTCGTTTTTATTGTCGGGCAATCCGTTGAGATATGCCCTCTTGCTCGCATGTCCAAAGCAATTACTGATCTTTGAAGCTTTCATTAGCTCTAGTATGAGCACGCCCGAAAGTTCTTCTCCTGGATTTCTGCTGGTACGCTTGATTAGAAACCGATAATGAGGCTCTACTCCCGCCAGTCTTTGGTCTCGCCCGATTTATAACCGGGCTTTTTGTTTTGACCGAACCTTCTAGGTCTCCATGAAGACCTGCTTTGCCTTCTTTCCTCGGCGGTATGGATGGCTTCGCTCATTCTTCCTTTTGTGCCGCCTTGGTTGACCTCCCACCACCTTTGTTGGGATATCATTATCTATGCAACATAGAGGAACCGCTTTGTTAATTCCTCTTAATCTCTTGTAATTCTGTGCGGCAGAGTCGCTTGATAGCACCATTCGGATAACTTGGCCTTTAGGAAAGACATTTTTCCGCCCACGATTTTCTACTTGACTCCACCCTTGTATTCCCTTATAAGCATTTCTCTCCGGGGACTCGGAATTTTGGCAAAGAATAGCATGCGGCTTCTTTTTCCTCAATCTTGGATTTCCACTGTATTCGGTGAATAACTTGATATATTCGTCAATATGACAAATATCTAGTAACTCAAGGCTATAGAGGGCTTGTTTATATTTCTTTCTTTTTTCATCCTCTAATCCTCGAAATAACCCGTCCGATGAATTGGATTTTGAATAGTTTTGCCATACCATCGACAATTCCTTTAAGTGATTCCCCCGATGTGACCGAACTTTTCGTACTAGCATCAGTCATATCCCTGAGCAATCTTCACCGATCCTTCAAGACTCATTTCAAGGAGTAAAATGAATGAATCCTTTGTAAGATCGAGGGTTCTCTTTGAAATTCTCATAGTGAAGCCCATTCATCAATGAGAACTTCTCTGTTTTTAAAATCAGGATGTCCAAATTTAACATCAACCCATACGGATGTATTGGGTCGAGGTGCGATCTTCCATAAGGCGTCGATAAACATTCGGCCTTCCGGTAGGTTGTGCAGTTCCCGCAAGAGGGTTTCGACCTCATGTCCCCGAAAGTGGATCACTCCCGGTTGTGAAATCCCCGGCATGTGGCATCCTCTCGTCCCGAGTTCCATGATGTGAACCCGTACTTTCTTCGACGTTAGGATGAACTGGTGGCGGTGGTGGAGGAATTGGTCTACCTTGTGGGTCATAGGTAACCAAAGCGATTCCTCACCTACGTTCATCTTTAAGTCTACAATACCTAATCCCGCGAAGGATTCTGCCAGGTCGTGTAGATCTTTAAGATTCATCTTGTCCCTATCCATCTTTTTAATTTTTGATGGATTTTCCTTTGATTAGAGCAATAAGCTTTTCCTCATCCGTCATTTTTCGTATGACTTGGTTGGTTTCCCCTTTTGGTGTAAATAGGGTCTTGTCCCAAAATCAATACGTTTCCTTCCTCGGGATGAACTTGGCCACATCCTCCAGGTTCTTGACTCGTTTGAATATCATGAAGGATTTCAAGAGTTTCCTTACGATATTTCACCATCGTTTCCATCCAGTTCGATCCGATGAACTTGTCTTGGTAGATGAATATGGCGGTTGCCATAATTTTGCACCGTCTTTCGGATTTCTCTAAGATCTTCGGAGATCTTAGATTTATCTGGAAGTATCTCGCTCCACTCCTGGTACTCCATCGGGAATCATTCGATGGGAATTTTCATGAACCGTTTCTTGAAGGTTCATCAAGTGAACATATAGTGGTGCGGTTAAGCATCCAGAATCGCCTATAATATTCGGCTCGCATTTTGCATTGCCTTAAGGTTTCCCATCGGCTCGCCTGCTCCTTTTCTTCATGTTGGTATTCCCAATATGAAACCTGGTCAAGGTGCTCTTGTGCATACATCGTCAATATTTGACGATATGTCTGTAAGGGGGTACATCTCGGACATCGGTCCGGATCCATAATCTCGGAGTAAATTCTCCTCACCAATTGTTAATTACATAAATATAATAAATTTAACTAAAAGTTTTTAATAAAACTGGGCTCGATACCATTTTGAACACAATTCTTAGTGAAATCACCAATAGTATAGAAAAGGGTATAATGGGTATTATGAAAATATGAAGTAAACCCGGTGGACCAATTTTGCAAGACTTGAAACTTCTTGGACTAAAATTGCTCAATTGGAAAACTTATAGGACCAATTTTGCAAAATCTTTTAAACTTACAGGACTAATTTTGCAAACTCAATACTTAGAGGACTAAAGCGCAAACCGCTTATAGTTACAGGACCAATTTTGCAATTTACCCGCATAATTAGACATCAAATAGTGCATATTTAGTTATTTTGTTGTCTTTGTTTTACGAAAACAAGACATAATTGAATATAACGTATTACTACATATGTAGTTATACTACACCGCATAAATAGGTTCAATATAATGTATATTTAGTTATGAAAATGAGATGTTGCTTTTGGAAATTATAAAAATGGGATGTTACATAATGTCTTTGCATAGTTATTACACAATGCATAGATAGTTTCTAGATAATACATAGTTAGTTGATTTTGTTGCATAGTTTATGACGTCTTGCATAGTTGGATATATTGTACTACATATTAGTTTTTTTTTTTGCATAGATAGTTTTCCGATAATGCATATTTAGTTGAATTTTGTTGCATATTTAGTTTTCGAACTCACCATTCGTTATTTCTCGTAATATTGCACCGATTTTTCTTGTTTTTTTCTCCGTAATTTTCGAGTTCTTCACATTTTTTTCTTTATTTGCGTTAATGGAGGAATGAGAGAGAGAGAGAGAGAGAGAGAGAGAGAGAGAGAGATGTGAGATTGGGAGATGTATGAGAGATAAAGAGATTTGATTCCATTTTTGTAACTAACTTGTTATGTTACCCTTATATTGATTAAATTAATATTTTAATATATTTTTTATCCATTAAATCATATCCATTGATTAATAGTGGGGATGGTTGAGATTAGTCCATTGTGTCTCACCTAGAGACATGGTCTCACTTGATCCTCCTCTATATATATATATATATATATATATATATATATATTGTTTCTTTTTACCTGTCTATGGCCTCGGTTAATACATCGAGTTCTTCGATTGTACCATAAGAATCATAAGTATCGTCGGTAATGGAAACAAAAACAAAGGTCTTAGTGAGTATGATTCGAGCACGAGAGTATTGAGGTTCGTGATACAATCCCATAGCCCAAAAGTAACACTCTACCAATCTATCTCTTGCATATGGAAACTTATTGGCACAGTCCAATTCTGTATACCACCTGCATTAATTTGTTGACAAGAACAACGTATTTAAATACCTACACATGCGCCAAAAGTGTTTGCACGGAAAATAGTTTTGTTGGTCGTGTAACTTGAACTATTTGAGATTTGGTCGTCTAAGTAGTTATCTTTAAATTTTAATCCAATATCTTTTAAAAATTCGGATATTCAGTACAATTATATTTTGACCAGCAATTTTACCAGAATTACTGAGTAGGGCGGTGGATTTCTTGATGTGTCTAAAAATATTAAGAAATTCGGTGATATAGTGCAAAAATTGATATATCAAATCACGGACATGTAAAATTTGGGGATTTTAATGAATAGTCGGCAACTACCCCAAATTTTTAGCATGTTTATAATTATACCTTACTGGTTTTATTCAGCAGTTTTTGAGAAAATTACACATTCGGTTGAAATCGAATTAAATGTCCATATTTTGAAAAGATATTGTACTAAAATTTAAAAATGACTACTTAGAAGACTAAATCTGCAAGTAGTTCAAGTTACCGGACCAAAAAAATTATTTTTCCTTCTATATACATATGTTTAACGAAGTTACCTTGAGACTTCAAGGAGCTCTTCTTTGTGAAGTATCTGCAATAAATTGAAGTCTAATTTGGCAAACCTAAGAAGGGTTTCATTTTTCGATTCAAATTCTTCGTAGATGGAGATGAAATTACGTGCTTCGAGTCTTGGAATGTTGAAATGCAAAGGTTGCACTAGGGCATGCTCAACTTGTTTTCTAAGGGGTGAGCTTAGATTTTGTGCCATAGACTTGAGATTTGATGTTGCAAAAGTAAGAGCATCTTCAAGTATTTCTTCTCCATGTATCCTCAGATGTGCTGCTTCATACAAGCTCAACCAACCCCTTGGGTCACTCTTAAGGCCCTCTTGGAACTTACCATCACCATCCCTAAATTTGCTAAAAATATCTGATAATAATAGAAAAAATTTAAAAGGTTTAGTGTACATATATATTTATGTACACATACGTTGAGTATGTACGTACCAGAAGATATACGGTAGCCATGTTGCCTGAACACTCGGAAATGAAGTGCGACAGTGTACAAATCATAGGTTTCATCCTCATAGTTTGTATTGAGATTGAATAATTGTTCCAATTTCTTTTCAATTTCATTTTCCAAGTGGTATGATACGCCTAGACGCTCAAGTATGTCAATCAGATTGAGAGCATCCACAATGTTACTCCCACTTGGTTTAAGCATACTCCCAACTTCATTCTTCAGCACTTCAATATCCTTAGAATATTCTTGTTTCAACTGTTAACAACAATAATTTGTTACTTTGGTCGTGTTTGTAATTACTCCAACATTAGGTTTATATCAAATAATTATATGTTGTGAACTGCCATAAGGATAAACTCATTTTAAAAGTGATCAAATTAGAGTTTATATAAGTAATTGGATTTTTAACGTATCTAATAGGGTGTGGCTATTTAATGAGTAGAGACAAAATTGTAATTTATATTTTAAAGATGATTTAAAATGGAAATACCAAAATACACAGTTATATTAGGATTATGGTCCATAGGTCACACTAGGGGTGACAATTTGAGACATGACGCGATTGACCTACACGAACACGAACTTATAGGATTTGGGATGGGGCTTATCGGGTTCGAGACCATTATCCCCGACGCACGATAAGGCTCGTTAAAAGTCGGGTTTACGACCAATATATAAGGCCGATTACTTTTAAGTATGAGAACGCCTTATGTGAGATCGTCTTATGGATCTAAGATCATGATACGGATCCTAAACACATACAAAAATATGGGTTCTTTTAATAGATATGGGTTTAGGTCAATATTCTATTTAAATATAGGATCCGTCTCATGGATTAGATCCATGAGACCATCTCACACAAATTTTTGTGTAGTTGGTAATTGACTAATTGTATTGGTTATTTTTTGGTAATTGACTATTTACACTTCATTATTTGTATTGGTAAATATATGTGTTCTAAGTATCAAATATATAAAAAAATATAAAAATATATTATGTTTTATTAGTAAATGACTTAACGAGCCTAACAGGCCTATATAAACAAATTCAACAGTTTTTCTTATCGTGCGCTATGGTGCTTTTCGTACTTTTTGCATGTCCTTTGAGCTTGACCTTATCGTATCCGGCAGTACTTAAGCAAAAAGAAAAAGAAAAAAAAAAAAGAACTAAAGGAGAGAAATCAACCTGAGTATCAGATGCGTATTTCATGAAGTGGTCACCCCATAAGCTGGGAGAAAAGTTGGCAAGAAGGCGAACAATTTCCTTGTTGCAGTTCACGGCATTTTCGACAAGTGCTGGGGCCATTGTGTTATTAGTAATTAATAAGACAGATAATTTAATGGTAGCATAAGAGTTTGTTGATTGTAGTGAAGAAGAGTTGATAAGATACCCTCTACTTATAGTGAAGGTATAGCCATATATTAAATTATATATTTGTCATGATGTAACATGGAGTTATACCAAATGGTTTCTCCAATAGAATATTTGGTGGGTTAGAGTTTAAAACAAAATTGGACAGCAACGAAATTGTATTTTTTATTGATCAATGTGAAACAACTAACATACAATATTCTAAAGTCAAATGGGAAAAACTCAAATAAACTCTCACCTTTCAAACAAGAGAAGGGGGGATACAAACAAAAAAATTAACAAAACTAAACATAAATCAATAGATCATAAAACATGAGATTAAATTTAGTGGGTTGTGATTCTTGGTTGGATGAGTAATTGTTTGTACTTTTAAACAAGATATGGATCCACACCAGTCTCCTTTTTGATCGCAAATCTAAGAAAAAAGCGATGAACGATCCGAATGAAGCCCAAAAAGTAAATATACTAATATTTGAATAGATCTAAAGAAAATAAAAAAAAAAACGAAAAACAAAGGAAAAAGCAAACCAACTCCCATAACAGGAAGAAACCTATTACTACCTGGTGGAGAAATTGAAAAAGTCAAGAACGGAAAAAAGAAAAGAAGAAAAACAAAAAACAAAAATTCATGGGAGAAGGGGCAGAACAAATTATTTTTTTGCGAGAGAGCTAGAAGAAGAAGAAGGGGGCGACTAAGAATCACAGTCAAATTAGTGATAGACAATTCTGAAACTAAAATTGTACATAGAAAATACCTTCAGAAATGGAGTTTACACTTAATTACGGAAGGGCATATTTACTTCGTTTGATGAAATGATAAATGATAGATTATACGATAAGATTTTGGATTAAGATTAAAATATAATGTGTACCTCATACGATTATTTGAATAATATATTAGTGAAAATTTTTATCAAGAGTATTTATACATTGACTGATAAATATATGGATTATTATGTATTGTCTAATTTATCATTAATAAAAGTTTTACTAAATTAAATTTGATTTATATTATAGTGCAAGATATAAATAGGTCCTATGGTAAAAATATATTCGAAAATTTTTACTCGAAAGAGTGTGGGATTATTCATACCATCTATGAGGTGGGATAAATTCTCCAATAATAATCCCACGTGATATTGGCCTTGGGGTTATCATGAGCTTGCGTAATTAAAAGTAAACATTTCACTAGATTGAATATTTTAATTTACAGAAATTCCTAAAATACCAACTTTCCAAAAAAAAAAATACATTACTTTATACTCCCGGATTTTATTTTAGATATTTTTTCACTCCTGCCATTTGTTTGGACATTTATACGTTTTTTTTTTATTTTTTTATTTCTATATGATTTTCCTATGCTATTTCTGTTGTTTCGTATTTGTTTCTATGTTGTTTATATTGTTTTTTGGTTGTTTTACGTGTTGTTTCAATGTTTTAATGCAACTTTTACCTATTTTCCACGCTCTTTTTTTTATTTATGTGTTGTTTTATATAATATTTCTATTGTTTCTTGGTTGCTTCTATATTGTTTTCAATGTTGTTTTGTTGTTTATTTGTTGTTTCCATGTTTTCGATATTTCAATGCAGCTTTTACCTATTTTAAAGCTCTTTTTGTTCTTATGTCATTTTAAATATTGTTTATGTTGTTTTTGGGTTGTTTTCTATATAATTTTCAATGTTGTTCTGTTGTTTTCATGTTGTTTCAATGTATTCAATGCGTTGGCTCAAAAATTGAATTATTTTTTATATTCATGTGTTGTTTTTATATTATTTTCAATGTATTTTGTTTTAATATGTGTTGTTTATGTGTATATTTTTTTGATTGTTTATTAGATTTCGAGTATAAAATTGATTATGTAATTGTAACATAAATTTTATTTGCTGAAAAATGTTCGAAACAACCTTGAAACAATGTCACGTAACCCGAGAAAACATTGAGATCATAAAAAAGTACGGAAAGAATGTGGGAGATGAAAAATGTCCAGAGAAAATCGTGAGCATAAATATGTATTTTTTTTTAAGAATATTGACCAATTGTGTCCTTATACAAACTAATCAATGATTAGATTGAGGTAAACGAGCCCTAAATATATGTGTGTGCATTTTTTATAAAGTTAATGTTTGCCCACCCATCAAAAGATAAAAAAAATGAAAGATGATGGCCTTGTTTGTTTATGTTTCCAAATGGCCTCTTTTCAGTTTCCAACTATACATAAAAGTAGAATCATGTTTGTTCATAAAATTTGAATGGAAATCATCATTTTCATTTTCTATTTTTCACATAAAACAACATCTCAAACCTATAATTTATATCCTCAAACCTATATACACTACCCTACATCACTCATCATTCTTATCAATCACTATTCTCATATTTTAACCCAATTATATATGTGGGACCCACCATTATCAACTTTATCTACTTAAAATATTACTATTTTTAAATTATAACTATCTAATGGGACCCACCAACTTAATCTTACAAATATAATATTATATATTCAAATTAAAATATTGAAGTGGACACCACCACTACCAACTTTTCAATTATTATATACATAAAATAATATTTCAAAACTACTCAAACCAAACACAACCTCATTTCCAACCCTACATAAAACACATTTCAATTCATTCATCCAAACACAATCCCAATTTCACACGAAAACCAATAAATTCTCAAAATTCATTTTCCAAGAAACCTGGAAATGGACCATTAAACATAAACAAACAGGCCCGATGTTAGGCCAAATAAAATTTCAAACCTTATAACAATGATTGCTTAGCCGTATTATTATACTGGGCCACATTTTGGTGGTTGGACAGCATGCGAAATACTATATAATCAAGTTGGGTCACATGCTGTTGAACTCAAATCCGTGATTGAGATTCGGCCCAAGGAATAATCCAGCCATTTTTCACTTCTAATTTTGCCCCTTATTTTTATTCTTTCACACACAGGTAGTGGAAGAATGAAAATGGGTGATGGTTTTTCTATAAATTTTGAATAGTGGCACTAGGCCAAATTTGCCATTTACATTTTTGAAAATAAAAACTAGCCATTTAGTTAATTTGACAAAACTTAATAGTCATACCCTCATATTATTTGATCAGATATTTGGTCATTTTTATAAAAATCAATGTGATACATTTCTCGATACTATTCCAGAGAAATAAAAATAGGACAAATTTGACAATTGAACTAAAAATGAGTATTTTTTTTTTATGGACAATTTGCCAAAAATTCGATGAACTATTTTGAATATTATCATATCTTATTCATATTTCCCAACAAAAAAATAGAATAATTATATATAATCCTACTCTATCCCATCTATCTTACCAATTTCATCTGTATTCCTATTTGGTAGCTTTATTTCTGTGTTTTGATTTAGCTAATGAAGAAATGTCATTCTCCAGATTGTGAAGTCATGAAACAATCCCAATTTGAGGCTTCCAAGTTCAGAGCAAGCCACGTGCAGAAAACCAACCAATATATGCCTTTCCGGTTTCTCACTTTTTGCATAGTCATTGATTGTTGCAGTCTGGGACGGATCCATAAATATTTTACAACGGAGGCACAAAATAAATAGAATAAAAAACTACATCAAAAGTAGTTAATGGGGACTTGTTTTTTCCTAATTAATATATTGATTTTAAATTTTTATATAAAACTAACAATGTTATAACACTATTAACACTTTTCTTAATAATATTACAACACTTTTTTAATTTATAATGTCAATAACATAGTGTCTTATATAAATATGTTTACAATTAAAAAAATTATGGGGGCACATGCCCCAATAGTGGAAGTTGTAGGTCCCTGTCTAGTTGCAGTCCAAGAAACAATATTTACAAACAAGGTCCGGGACTTTCATAGTTTAAGAGTGATAGAAAAATTACTATACTAACCTCGCTTAGGTCCAAATTACTAATTTGACCTTGTCTCGTCTGAAATCACTAAATACTCTCGGGATTCGAGATTTTTTTTATATGGGGTCTCGACTTGACCCGAAGGTTCGATTCGAATCGCCCTCGAGCTCTTCACTGTAGATGAGGCGAGTTAAACGCCCAGATCATTACACATGCATGAAGATCTGCATTTCACAGTGAACAATATTATAAATACAGCGCGAAGTTTCAAGTAAAAGATAAGTTGCAAATACTTTTAAATAACCTCACTCTCTAGTTTCCAAATACCTCATTACCCAGTCGATCCGACTTAAGATCAAAGGGTTTTAGCTCAAGCAACCACGACTAGTCTTACTTGTGTTCTGCTTTGGGTTTCTTAGAACAAAGTATGTCACCTCGCTAGCCCATTGAGATAAACAACTGTTCACACCTCTAAGTCTTGTTTCTTTCTTCTTCGTTTTTTTGACTATTTTTTTCGTTTTTTTTTACTTTTTCGTAAGGTTTATGGTTTTTTTTTGACATTTTTGTTTAATAAATGCTATTTTAATATTCCATTTCATTATGTTCAAAATAAGTGATCACCCTCCGTAAGGATTATATTTAAGGATATCAAATAAAAGGGAAAATTATTTTTTGCAACCTGTACTATGACCATTTTGCGGGTTTGGTACCTAACCTTTTTTTTGTTACAATTTAGTACCTAAACTTTGAGGGATTGTTAAATTGCAACCCCGGGCGTCCCGGCGGAGGAATATTCCAAAAAGATGTCATCACATATTCACATGTGCAACACGTGAGGGCAAAATCATCAAATCATATAATGTGATAAAAGTTATTGCATTTTGCAACCAAACTTTACATTATTTGTTCATCGCAACCTAAACTTATTACATTTGAACTTTGCCACCTCACTTCAAAATAAATAATAAAATTATTAATAAATATATATTTATCTCTTTTTATTCACAAGCATATATTTTATAGTAAGAATTAATATAAAATACATATTAACAAGTCAATTTATTAAATAAATTGTGATTTTTTAGATAATTAAACTATAATTTTAAGTTTCATAAAATTTAAAATCTATAATAATGAAATTATAATTCTTGTATTATACAAAATATTCATATTATCTTTCTTGTTGAATTATGAATTCTAATGATGAATTTATTTTATAGAATTTAAAAAAAATAAAGTATAAATTAAAAGGGGAGAAAAAATAATAATTATATGTAAATTTTATGTTCAATAGAATTTAAAATATATAGTAATAATTTTTTAATTAAGTAACTTCATAGAATTTTAAAAAAGAAAATATAAATAAAAAAGAAAATAATTAAATACGTATATGACAATTTTAAATTTGAAAGTTTTAAAATTATTTAATAAGAAAACTTGGATATTTTTGTAATGCATTTTCAATGTTAAAATTTTATTATTATATTTATATATTTAATTTTTAATAAATTAACTTATCAATATATGTATTAGTTATAAAATATATTTGTGAATAGAACGAGTTACACATTTATTAATGTAATTTTTATTAATATTTTGAAATGAGGTTGCAAAGTTCAAATGTAAAAAGTTTAGGTTGCAAATTAACAAATAACGTAAGTTTGGGTTGCAAAGTGCAACAACTTTTATCACTTTAGATGATTTGACGATTTTGACCTCACGTGCTACGGACGTGATGACATATTTTCAGAATATTCCGCCGTCGGGATGCCTGATGTTGCAATTTAACAATTCCTCAAAGTTTAGGTACTAAATTCTAACAAAAAAATGTTTAGGTACCAAACCCACAAAATGGTCATAGTACAGGTTGCAATAAATAATTTCCCCTAAATAAAAATTTCTAATGTAAATTTATGTGAAAAATCATAATTTGATAAAAGTATTAATTTAATATAACAAAGATTCAAAATGGAATATTCAAATTTTGTGTAAAATATAGAGTGAACTGTTTAAGATAAATCTTCAATTCTCTCAAATTTTCCTTTAAAATAATTTTAAAACTCACTATTTTAGAGACAAACTTTGGAGATGCTCTAAAGACACAAGAGTTGTCATAGGCAATCAACATGAGCCCGGAGCCCATCACAACACCACATTTAAAATACAAATCCATAGAAACATCATGGAAGTACATCTCTTACAAATCTCGCTTCAATGACTTCTCTTTGAGATTAATAATGTGACTAATAGGCCCCCAAGGGCATAGAGTAGCAGTAAGGGCTAACGTGATGTGGAAACTCTTGTCCCGGCTATATAGGCTTGAATTCCGTGTGGGGCAGTTTATGGCTGAAATATAGAGGTTATTTTGGGGTTGGTGTCATGTAGTCCTTTCCCTTAGCTTCTTGTCGCAATAGTACACATCCTTCAATTTAATTGAGGACAATCTTGTTGGGTCTGGATAACGAATAAAATATAAAATATCTTCCATAAAACTTGAATTATTTTTTCGTCAATTCCTATTCCCAATATCATTATGGACTGAGTTTATTAGGTCTTACAATCACGGCGCATCAATATATTATTATATTTTAAGGTGAATTAGTTCAATGCTTTTGAAATAGGTTTTGGGGCAGGATTCAATATAAATAAAGTTAGGAATAAATTATAATGTGACAATCACGAATGCGTAATTTTTAAAAATTAGACATATATTATATGTAGTTGATGATATAATCATACATGATTCGCGGGCAACCTTATTCGATGAAGATATTTTTGTTGAATAATTTAAATAATGAGACATGATTAACGAATGTCTATTGTTTTAATGTGGAAAAAATTAATAGAGGGAGGACAGGACAGATAGGGTATCTTTGATATTGTCTCATTAATTTAGCATACTCCTATTTGCTGCCAATTGCCATCGTGTTCCACCTATTCAATTCTCCGCTGTCACCAAAACAAAATTATTTGTAACATTATTGAGGTCTTCGGGTAAATTTTATTTGTTTAATATTCAATTCAAATTAAATTACTCTATACAAATCATGTAAATTTTATTAGAAAAATAAATTTTCATTTCCACAACTATATATAAGTTTAAATAAAATATTGCTAATCCAAATTCCTTTTTTTTTGTGGTAATGGAAAATGAAAGCTAGTCATCTTTTGTAAACAAATATTTTTTAGCCATTTTGGCAGAACAAAAGACATTCGTATTTTAGAATGTTTGTTTGATATTTAGTCTATTTCTCTCTCTCTCTCTCTCTCTCTCTCTCTATATATATCCTCTTACTCTCTCTTTCAAACTTTTTTATAAAGTTCAAATTTGTATTTTTTATTTTTGTATATGCATTATTAGTGTTGAATTGTAGATATCGAAAAGAGGATTAATTTGATAAATTATACATGCAAATGGATGAAACGAAAAAATTATGTGAATTCAAAATTTTTCGGAGAAAAACAAAATAAATGGGTTGTGAAAGTAGACTGAAATATATCGAGTTAAATGTAACTGGTTATCCTGTAACAGGATATCGAGTTACATAACTCGATATCCAATTATGATTACTTGATATCGATTAACGAGAGATTTTCTTTAATCTTTTACTAGGCACTAGTTTGGCTCGATATCTAGTTACTATATCTCGATGTTCACTTGATTTTATACCATTGATTTGGGCTTCCTAGACTTGAGTTTTGTGTTGTTTTTGATTATTTTGAGTCATTTGAGTAGCCAAGCCATGTTGAGAGCCAATTATATTGAGTTTATAGTCATAGTAATGAATCGGGTATCAAAACAAGTACAAACAAGCAAACAACGAGAGATTGATTTGAAGAAACGCCCAAACGCATTTGAAATTTCCATTCTTGGCAGCGTTTGTATTTTGGCCATAACTCTCTAAAAAATTGATATTGAGATGATTCAAGTGGCTATGGAAAGCTAAGAGATAGGGCTACAACTTTGATGAAGGGCTCAAAATCAAATTCGGACATTTGGTGGGTGAAAAACCGGGCGCGCTGCGTCGCCCGAGACAGGGCGATGGTGTTTTTTTAGGTTAGGCGGGCCTGTTGCTCAACGCCCGGCTGCAGCGCCGGGCGGGTTTTTGTGCGTATAACATGGTTGGGCGCCGCAGCGCCCATCCCGGGCGCCGCAGCGCCCCGGGGCGGAAATTACTATGTTTCTCCACCTTTTTCTTGAACTTTTGAGGGGTTATAAATAGATAAATGGGAGGCTTGATCTAGGGTATGAAGGAAAGGCTGGGAATACACCCAAGAACACAAGAAATACATCAACTTCATCAAGGAAGAACCAAGGGAAGAATCGGGTCAAATCGGAGCTTGAGGATTGAAGATTAATCGAGAGATTATCCATTTCCCTAAGTTTTCTCATTCTTTGTGCTTTAATCTTTCATTTTAGCTTGTCATGAATATGAACAATTTGTCTATGAGTTGTTTATTTGTAATGAGTAGCTAAACTTCTTGTGATTTCCGGGTTTTGGAAGTAGATTAATTGAACTCTTGTTGAATGTTTTAATCTTAGTTGAAGTTATTGTCTTGAAGCCTATTTGAGTACTTTGTTCTTATTCTTGTTTTATCATTTGGCCAATGATTTAACTTGTTTGATATATTGATTCATAATTCGAGAGATGAGTTTCAATATTTGATCTTGAGTACTTGACATGAATATTTGCATAATCGAGAGGTTTGTGAATATTTGTGAGGATATTTGATCTTTTGTGCATTTGGGAGTTGTGTATCTTATGTTGAGTAGAGATACTAGCATAGATATTTCAATCTACACTTTATATACATCTCAAGAGGGAGGATAAAATACCGTTGTGATCGTCTTATAGGTGTATTGATAATAACTTTGGCTTTGATTAAATCGTAAAACAAGAGGAATATTAATTGAAACCATAACCCGGGAATCCATTTCATTTCCTTGATAATTCCACTATTATTTTCATCTTGTGTTTTTGTGGTTATTCTTATCTTTTCTTCCACAACAATCATTCAATTTCGATCGTCTAAATAAAAATAAGACTATCTTAGTTCAATACTTAGCACATAAATTTATTAGTCTCTGTGGATACGACCTTGCTTACCCTATTCTATAAACTACACCGTACACTTGCGGTGAAGCTAAAAATAAGGCGAACAAGTTTTTGGCGCCGTTGCCGGGGACTAATACAATTTTTGGTGCTAATATTGCGATAGATAGAATTATTCTTAATTTAGACATTTTTTTATTTTTATTTCATTTTTCTTTTGTAAATTCTACTTCTACAATGCTTGATTTGTTTCTTTGAATTGGTATAGGTGCACCTATTCGGATGGAAGAGGCAAAACCATCTTTGGAAGATGCCCTCATTTCATTCATGAATCAAACGACTTCATTTATGAGTCAAATAAATTTATTCATGAGGGAAATGGGAAATAGCCTTACCAAAAACGAAGCAAAGATGGACAAGATGAAGTTGCAATTGACACAATTGGCCAATACTATGGATTCACAATTGAAAAATCTCGAGACTCAAATGGGCCAATTAGTTACAATAGTTGGTGGGCAACATCAAAAGAGCCAATTTTTAATCACCACTGAAGCCAACTCGAAGGAACAATATAGTGTCATTCATCGAAGGAATGATACCGAATACGAGGAGTTGAAGATCCTGGAAGAGCAAGAAAGTTCAGAACCACACACAGATTGTATGTCTATGCACGGTCAAATAGTATGTGGCGCGAAAAGGAACAAAACACGGGACAAGGAACACACAACCCAAGCGTGTACGAATGAGCGGTTAAGTGCGAGATATTATAAGAAAGTTGTTCGAACGAGAAAAATATCGATCATACGTATGCAAACGAACAACATACACGTAAACCGGATCAAGTATATTCCTACGCCAGACTCAAATCCTTGCTTGGACACCCCAAGTATGCATTATTAGGTGCAAGTAAGGCAAATATGGCACTTGACCATGACCCAAAGCAGCTAATATATGCATTCAAGGGAGGCACCAATTCATACGTCGAGCTATAGACGGTAAATCTAGCGCTTGTTGGGAGGCAACCCAATGGTAACTTCACATTTTTCTTTCTTGAAATTCTATCTTTTCCCTTGTTTCGATATAATTTCATTCAAGTTTGGGGGGAGAGTTAGTATTTTGATTTGAAATGTGTGAGTATTTTGATTTGAAGTGTATAAAAAAATTGCATTTGTTTGTGTGTTTTCATATAGTTGAATGTAGAGCATTTTAAGTTGCATTTGCATTAGTAGCATGTTTACAGTTTTAGCATGTTTATTGCTTTCATAGATTTTAGGGAGTGAGTTAATCTCTTGATTGTAACTTGTGATTGATTTTGAAAATTTTGTATTGTTTGGATTGAGTGTTGAGCATGAGTTGATTGAGCCATAAATAGATAACATTGAGCATGTTATGATGGAAAACTTGGTTTGATGCTTTGAATTACATATTTACAAGCCTGTGAGCTTTTGAGCCTTTATTGCTTTCATCATATGCAGTCTTGTTTGTGATTTGAGTGTATCATTCATGTTGTTAGAATTCTATAACTTGCTCTGGCATCTCTGTCAAGGTCACATGTTGTATGCGGTGTGAAAATGATCAAAGGCCATTTTGTTAGCCCTTCAAGCCTTTTGCTTACCTAATGATGATATTGAAATCCCTAGTTAGCCAACTTGAGCCTATTGCCTAATTTTTAATAGCCACAATTCAAGCCTTAACTTGATAAATCTTTTACCCAACACTTGAGCGTATAGCATTGAGTAAAGGAATTGAATAAGGGTGAATGGGTGAAATCAAAATGTTAGAAGGTGATGTTATAGTTGGTTGATGAGAACAAAAGAGAAAGAAAAAGGAGATATGAAATGTTGAAAACTCATAAAAAAAAAATAGATCGATGAATGAGTTTTCTTTGAATGAACTTGGAGGTTAAAAATTGTAATGTGAATGGTTGAGTTTACAAAATAAAGGGGATGGAGATAAGAAGAGTTGGTGAAAATGAGAGGTGATTTGAGTAGCATATTGAGCTTTAATGTAGATGAATTATATGCTCACCGGTCTATACGCTCGAGTTTGAGTCACTCTATCCATATTTTCCTACCCCAACCAAAGAGCCTTCATTACAACCAAAGGAAAAAGTCCTTTTTGATTCACAATTTTGCATACATCCTAGTGACGGAGATATGAGACGATTTGCAAGCCTATGGTAATTCTCGCAATATTGAATTGAATTGAGCGTAAACACGTCCTATATTCATTCGAGATGAGAGTATACACTTGATCTTTGTGAGGTGTAATTCTTAGCATTTACCATGGTTTCTTTAATATGTGCTCTATGTTAGATGTTTAAGGCTTGGTTAATTCATTGCTTGATAGCTACGATGAACAATACAAAATTTTATGGAGTTGTTGTGCATTCTACTTTTTATTACTCTCATCATGTTTTGTCTTGTTTTTAAAAGTGTTGACCGGGACGGCCAACAATGATTTAAGTTTGGGGGGTATTTGTTCACTTGATTTTATACCATTGATTTGGGCTTCCTAGACTTGAGTTTTGTGTTGTTTTTGATTATTTTGAGTCATTTGAGTAGCCAAGCCATGTTGAGAGCCAATTATATTGAGTTTATAGTCATAGTAATGAATCGGGTATCAAAACAAGTACAAACGATCAAACAACGAGAGATTGATTTGAAGAAACGTCCAAATGCGTATGAAATTTCCATCACTGGCAGGGTTTCGTATGTTGGTCATAACTCTCTCTACAAAATTGATATTGAGGTGATTCAAGTGGCTATGGAAACCTCAGAGATAGAGCTACAACTTTGATGAAGGGCTCAAAAACGAATTCGGACATTTGGTAGGCGAAAAAGCGGGCGGGCGCTGCAGCGCTCACAACAACAGGCGCTGCAGCGCCCGTGACATGCCAAAACACTCCAAAATTCACGTTGGGCGCAGCAGCTCAACGCCCGGCGCTGCAGCGCCGGGCGGCATTTTTGTGTGAAATTGCTGGGCGCCGCAGCGCCAGCTCGAGCCCCATGCAGCGCTCGGGCGGAAATTTCTATGTTCACCTACCCTCTTTCTTGGACTTTTGTGGGACTATAAATAGAAGCTTTGGGGCTTGAAATTGGGCATCTTGGAACCCTTGGAAGACAATAAAAACAGCTACAAGACAAGGAAGAAGGATTTGAGCACTTTGAGAAGAATTTGGAGAAGAAGATTGGAGGCTTCTATCATCTAGAAATAGAGAAGATCCTCAACTCTTGTTCTTATTTTGTTGCTTTCTTCATATCTTGTAAGATGTATTGTTGTATTTTCTTGGATTCATTTTCTTTAATCATGAGCTAAACACTATAACTCAGAGGATTGATGTAATCTATGTTTGAACTTATGTTTTGAGATTGTGGTTTGTCAATCTAGATATATCAATTTATTTGTGCTATTTGGATCTATTGCTTCTAAATTACTTGATCAATAATTTAGAATGTTTGGTGTATTTGATTTGACACTTGAGAGAGGTAATTGAATACATGACCTTGGAATAGCATAACCTAGGATTTCATAGAATTGAGAGATTTGTGAATCCTTTGAAGTCATTTATCAAGATTCATAGCTTTTATTGAGATTTTGATTGGTGATTTTTATAGAGATATTGATTTCCCAATTGAATCTAAAATCATTGACACTTGAGAAAGGGAATGATTATTGTAGAAATCTTGACTTATAAATTGATAATTGATGATTGATAAACCATATTGACAACATAAGGGATAACTAGATTCATCACACCTCTAGAATTCATTCTCCCATAGATTTAGATGTTTATATTTTGATTAGTTATATCTAGTTATTTTTATTTATAAATTGAGACATCCACCTATTATTGATCTCGTCAAAATAAGATAGGTAATTTATACTTGGTACTTATACACGCATTCCTCGTGGATACGACAACCCTACTTATCTTGGCGGCGTTTCGTATTTTGGCCATAACTCTCTCTCTACAAAATTGATATTGAGATGATTCAAGTGGCTATGGAAAGCTAAGAGATAGGGCTACAACTTTGATGAAGGGCTCAAAATCAAATTCGGACATTTGGTGGGTGAAAAACCGGCGAAATGCAGCGCGCCGAGACAGGCGATGGTGTTTTTCTAAGGTTAGGCGGGGCGCTAGTTGTTTCAACGCCCGCTGCAGCGCCCGGGCGGGTTTTTGTGCGTATAACATGGTTGGGCACCGCAATGGCGCATCATCCGCAGCATAGCTTCCCAGGGGCGGAAATTACTATGTTTCTCCACCTTTTTCTTGAACTTTTGAGGGGTTATAAATAGATAAATGGGAGGCTTGATCTAGGGTATGAAGGAAAGGGGAATACACCCAAGAACACAAGAAATACATCAACTTCATCAAGGAAGAACCAAGGGAAGAATCGGGTCAAATCGGAGCTTGAGGATTGAAGATTAATCGAGAGATTATCCATTTCCCTAAGTTTTCTCATTCTTTGTGCTTTAATCTTTCATTTTAGCTTGTCATGAATATGAACAATTTGTCTATGAGTTGTTTATTTGTAATGAGTAGCTAAACTTCTTGTGATTTCGGGTTTTGGAAGTAGATTAATTGAACTCTTGTTGAATGTTTTAATCTTAGTTGAAGTTATTGTCTTGAAGCCTATTTGAGTACTTTGTTCTTATTCTTGTTTTATCATTTGGCCAATGATTTAACTTGTTTGATATATTGATTCATAATTCGAGAGATGAGTTTCAATATTTGATCTTGAGTACTTGACATGAATATTTGCATAATCGAGAGGTTTGTGAATATTTGTGAGGATATTTGATCTTTTGTGCATTTGGGAGTTGTGTATCTTATGTTGAGTAGAGATACTAAAGATAGATATTTCAATCTACACTTTATATACATCTCAAGAGGGAGGATAAAATACCGTTGTGATCGTCTTATAGGTGTATTGATAATAACTTTGGCTTTGATTAAATCGTAAAACAAGAGGAATATTAATTGAAACCATAACCCGGGAATCCATTTCATTTCCTTGATAATTCCACTATTATTTTCATCTTGTGTTTTTGTGGTTATTCTTATCTTTTCTTCCACAACAATCATTCAATTTCGATCGTCTAAATAAAAATAAGGCTATCTTAGTTCAATATTTAGCACATAAATTTATTAGTCTCTGTGGATACGACCTTGCTTACCCTATTCTATAAACTACACCGTACACTTTGCGGTGAAGCTAAAAATAAAGCGAACACTCGATATCTAGACATGTAACTCGATATCGAATTAGAGCATCCCCAAAAGACTCTTCAAATGATAGAATCCTCTTTATATTGAAGAGCCATCTACCAAAAATCATCTCCAACAAACTCTTTATTTTAAAATTTAAATTTAGAGAATGAGTTTTTACTCTCCAAATTTGAAGAGCCAAAACAACTCTCTATAATTAATTGCATTAGTTTTTTTGCACTTTGAAATACCTTTTTGAATGACACTTTCTAAAAACAACACAAAATTTGAAAAATTTCATAAATTACTTCTAATATTCCATGTGTAATAAATTAATGTTGGGAAAACAGAAAATAAAAAGTCAAATACAAAGAGAGTGTTGGAATATGTCAAAAATTTTACTTTTTAAATTTAAAAATACTACTTATTTTGCAATAAATGCTCTTTAAACTTAAAGAGTCTCTTGGGAATGCTCTTATGTAATCGAATATATAGTTACGTCACATAATTGAAACCTCGTCCTCATCTCCATTCACCCAAAATATCATTAACGAAACATCAAGCTTTTCGACACAAACCTAAATTGTCTGAACCCTAAAAATTCTACAAATCTAATAACAAATCATAACCTAAACAACTAGTGTTAAGTCGATTTTATACCAACGTATTGAGTATTCTAGACTAGGAGTTTCCGTTGTTTTTGGGTATTTTTAGTGTCGTTTGAGTCGAATTCATGGAATTAGTGGTCGTTTGAGAGTCGAGACTGGACTTGGTAGCCAAAATTGATATGAAAGACGTGTTTGGACGGTGAAGATCGCAATTTAGAAGTTGAAATGCACAAAAATAATATTCACGGACGAGCGCCGCAGCGCTAAAACCCTCGCGCCGCAGCGCGGGGGTCGAAAACTGAACAGTGGCGCGGGGAAGGGGGACGCTGGGGCTGCAGCGCCCGGTGACCAGCAGCAGGCAGGGGAAGGGCGCGCTGCAGCGCCCATATCAAGGGTCGCAGCGCGCCAGCGGATGACATGCAGGAACAGACGCCACCCAGCAGACGATGATCAGCAACCAGCGATGCAGCGTGCGGACGCTCACAACAAATAGGGGGCGATCCCAGCGCAGCGCGTGCGAGTCATATGCAGATGGGCGCTGCAAAGACGCGCGACCGATCAAGGACTTTTATTTTTTGGGCCTTTTTGATGGATTTCGGGGGTTTGAGACTAATAAATATGATAAGTCACGCACAAACAAGGGGTCAAACATTATTTTGAGCACAACACAAGGCAAGAGACACAGAGCTAGGGTTCGGGATGGCAATTGGAGGATTTTCTCGTCTGGACACAGAGATAATTCCTTCTCTTTTCTTATCAATTCTTTCTTTGCTTTTCTTTGTCAATTTTTAAGATGTATAATTATTTCTTTACGAGTTTTTGTACATCAATTATCTTTCTAGGGGATTGATGTAACTTACGTTTGAACCTATGTTTTGATTTTCAGTTTATGAAATTCGCATATTTATAAATCTATTTGTGCTATTTGATTTGATTGCATCTGAATTATCTGATCAATAGTTTAGATTGTTTGGCGTGTTTGATTTGATGCTCGAGAGAGGTAATTGAACGCCTGTCTATAAAATAGCACAACCTAGGGTTTCATAGAACCGAGAGGTTTATGAATCTTTTGAAGCCTGTGATAGAATATTCGTTGAGCGTATTAGGGTTTAATTTATGATTTTTATAGAGATATCGGAATCAGAAATTGGAACCTAGATTCACTTGGCACTCGAGAGAGGAAGTGCTAAACGGTAGGAATATTGGCTTATAGATTAATAACTTGTGATTAATGAACTGATTTAGAACATAAGGGATAACTAGGTGAAATCAACCCTCTAGATTTCATATCTTAAGTGTTTGATTAATTGTCTGAACCAATTATTTGCTTATTTTTAGTTTTATTTTTAGTTCAAAATAGGATAAAGCAGTCCCGGCAACGACGCAAAAAACTTGATCGTGAAATTCTTACCGCAAGCGTACATTGTCAAGTTTTAGTATAGTTTTGAAAGTAGGGTTATCGTCTCCACAGGGATTGTTATCAAATTTTATACTAAGTACTATAATTACTCCGGAATGTGCCACCACAGCCTGAAGCACAAGAAAGGGCAATCCGGGATTACCTTTTGCCGACTGTGAACCAGAATTACTCCGGAATTGTGCGTCAGCCCATAAATGCGAATAATTTCGAATTGAAACCGGGACTCATAAGCATGGTTCAACAGAATTAGTTTGGGGGGAGTCCAGTGGATGATCTGAATACACATCTGGCCACATTCTTGTAAATTTGCGACACCATCAAGATGAATGGTGTGACGGATGAGGCCATTCGATTGAGGTTTTTCTCGTTTTCACTCTAGGATAAGGCCGCATGTGGTTGCGAGGCGTTCGCCCGGGAGTATCACGAAGTCCGGGATGATTTGACTCAAAACTTTTTAGCAAAATTCTTCCCTCCCAGCAAAACACTCCAACTTAAGAGCGAGATAGCCCAGTTCCAACAGATTGATTTTGAGCCGTTATACGAAGCTTGGGAGCGATTTAAAGATTTGTTGCGGAGATGAGATAGCATGGCTATGCACGGTAGCGGGAGAGGGTTCAATGGGCATATGAGGACGATACTAGATGCGACTTCAGGAGGTACATTGATGGATAAAACTCCGACTGAGGCCTTACTTCTGCTTGAAGAAATGGCCACAAACAGCTACCAATGGCCCTCCGAGAGGTCAGCGCCGAAGCTGGTTGTTGGTGTTCTTGAGCTTGATACAATGTCAGCTTTGGCAGCTCAAATCTCGAGTTTGACAAAGCAATTAGCAATCATGAATACCGGCGGCACACCAGAGCAAGCCGCACTCCCACCCGCAGCCGTTCACGCAGTCACCACTCACGAGGCCGAGCAAGTCAATTATGTGAATAACTGGGACTTTAATAATAGAGGTAATTTATTACCAACTCATTATCACCCGGGACTTTGCAATCATGAGAATCTCTCTTATAGCAACAACATGAATGTATTGAATCCACCTCCGGGTTATCCCAACCCATCCGGTTCAATGCACACTCGGAGGTGAAGAAAAAAATACTAGAGGAGATACTCGGCTCATTCATCGGAGAGACCGGGGAATCGGATGAATAGGAGTGATGTCTTGATTGATAGTCCGAGTAATAAGATGAGCACAATGGAGACGCATATTAGGTCGATCGAGACACAAATGGGTCGATTGGCTATAGCAATGAATTTATTGCGGAAGGGAAAGTCGAGTGATAAGAGGTTAATCCGAGAGAACACTACAATGCGATTTATGTGACAACGGAAGCAAAAATTCAGCGTGTCCCCAAAAATTTGCCTATTTATGCAAAACCATCGAATCCAAAAAAATGAAGTTGGAAGAGTTTGAGACTGTCTATTTGGCGGAGGAATGTAGTGCAATGGTCCGAATAAACTACCTCGTAAAATGAAGGATCCGGGAGTTTTACTATTCCTTCTACTATTGGAGGAGTTTCCTTTGAAAAACCACTTTGTGATCTTGGGTCCAGTGTGAATCTTATATCTCTTTCTGATGGGACGAAGCTTGGGCTCGGGGAGGTGAAGCCATCCAATATCACCTTGAAATTTGCTGATCAATCCATCATCTATCCTTGGGGAATCATTGAGGACGTGTTGGTAAGAATTGATAAATTTGTTTTTCCCGTGGATTTTGTAGTGTTGGGCGTCAACGAGGACAAGAACATACCTATCATCTTTGGGCGACCATTTTTAGCTACAGCACGGGCTTTGATCGATGTAGAAATGGGAGAGCTAACTCTGTGGGTAAATCAGGAGAAAGTCGTATTCACCATCCATCCAACCAACAGGCTAAAATTTGAATCAAATAATGGTAAGCAGATGGTTGAGAATATAGCTGAAGACATTGGAGGTTGGGAAGTTTCTAAGAGAAACGTGGATAACATGCCTATTGGAGCCCCAACTTGAGGATAATCTGACAAAGTCTGGCTGAAGATTGTAAACTTAGCACTTCTTGGGAGGCAACCCAAGCCCCTTTTATTGCTTTCGTACTATTATTATAGTTTAGTAGTTGTTTTTTGTTTTTCTGAATTTTTTTTGCATTCTTAGGAGTAGTAAGTTGCATCACACCCCACCCCTCTTATTTGTGCAAATCCCACATATCTCACTCCATCTTCACAAAGGAGCACTCTAACACCACACACACCATATTCATCTCATCCACTCATTATTTGGTAAGTTTGCAACTTCCAAACCCCACCCCATGGTTTTCCACATCTTGTGATTTTTGGTGTGATTGGATTGTAGTAGTGCTAGGATAATTTTGTTGATTTGTGGATTGTGGAGTAGTTGATCATGATAGACTTAGGCGTGGTATTGAATTTTAGGATTGAATTGAGCTATCCATTGCATTTACCATCTTTTCCCAAATTCATGCATATGAGGTGTTTGATTAAATGCCCCAATGACGTACATTTTCACATTGTTGAGTGCCATCTTGCATATCTAGGCTTATCTTCTGGACATGGCACTATATTTTTCACTTGGGTGCATTATGTACGTACTTTGATTGTCGATTTCTCACCCATAACCGAATTTTATGGTTCCACGGGTTTTATTTTCTTGTCTACCTTGCTAGGTTACAAAGATGCGAAGCCAAAAAGGACCGGGCCAAAGCGAAGGGGAGGAACAAGACCACACCTCGGAGGCATACAACACCCAAGGGCTTGTGCGCTAGGATACATTGTGAGCTTATACGAGATGCCTCATACTCGTAGTAGTACCACATGACTTAAGGAACCTTCGCTCCTCGGCTACCAGAAAAGTCCTTTTTTTCCCACCTCTCCATTGGGGACAATGTCATTTTAAGTTTGGGGGGGTGCAGTCTATTTTTATTCATCGAGTCGAGTCTTGAGTCTCAAAAAAAACACAAAAAAAGGAGTCCAGTGTCAAGTCGGGTCGTATGTAAAACTATGAAACTGCATGACTAAGTTAATTTGTTGAATCTGAGTTGAAAGGTCAAGAGAGCATGTGTTTAAACTATGATCTAATCTTCTTTCCATCAATTCCATCTATGTGCTCAACTCTGTTGATTTATTTGGGGATGAATTATGCGATTGAGTGTTCTTTGTAAGATCTCACCGGATTCTAGAACTTGTCTGATCACTAGTCGAGGTGAAATCCTAGGTGAAGTAACATTGAGGAAGTGATTTAGGCCATCTTTGAGCAAGCTAGAGCCTAAAATGCCTACCTTTGTATTATATTTTCCCTAGTGTCTCCCTTTGAGCCTTATAAACCCGTTTCTTTGGCAACCAATCTAATACCGGAGCCTAAATGTGAATATCCTAATTACCCATCACTCATACACACAAAGTATAGAAAAATATTGAAGGTTGAGAAGGGTATGATGAGAAGGGTATGTGTTTAATTGCATGAAGTTGCCCGAGAAAGGAAAATATGAAACCCCATGTATGCAAAAGAATAAGTTTGGGGGTTTCGAGAAAAAAAAATAAGAAAAGAAAAAAAATGAGAAAATTCAGCGGGATTGAAGGTTCATAAACATCGGGGATGTCAAAAAAGTGAAGGGTAGTTGCTAATTGATGATTCAAAGTGATAATTGTGTGTTTGGGTGATTTGAGCCACTTAATCCTATATTTTCCTACCTTACCCTAAGCCCACATTACAAGATTTTAAAGTCCTATTGATCCTTGTGTTACATTAGCCTACATTACTGGAGATTAGTGTGAAAGACAAGCCTATGGAGTCCGGTAAACATCCTATCTTTATATTCAGAAAGTGGATTGTCTTGAAAATACTTGATTGCGTGAATCTATCTAGATAATAAAAACGGAGTTGGCATAAACATTCCACCGTCATGATCACATTGTGAAAACACATGCTTGATTGATAGTGAAGCGAAATTTGACGAATGAGTTTGGTTGTGAAGTTTTGAAGTTAGTCTGTTGAGTTAGTCGTCTTTATTTTTATTTCCTTCATGTTTGTTGAATTTTTAGAGTCTGTAATTGCTTGAGGGCTAGCAAACGTCTAAGTTTGGGGGTAATTGTTAAGTCGGTTTTATACCAACGTATTGAGTATTATAGACTAGGAGTTTCCATTGTTTTCGGTTATTTTTAGTGTCGTTTGAGTCGAATTCATGGAATTAGTGGTCATTTGAGAGTCGGGACTGGACTTGGTAGCCGAAATTGATCAAGAACGATGAAAGACGTGTTTGGATGGTGAAGATCGCAATTTAGAAGTTGAAATGCGCAAAAATAATATTCACGGACGAGCGCCAGCAGCTAAAAACCCTCGCGCCACAAGGAGTCAAAATCGAACAGTGGCGCAGGAAGGGCAGCTGCTGCAGCCAAAGCCAAGGGCTGCAGCGCCGCGCCGGCGACCCAGGAGGAGGGGGGAAGGGCGCACCGCAGCGACCATATCATGGTCGCAGCAAGCGCCAAAGCCAGGGATGACATGCAAAGAACAGACGCCACGGACGATGATCAGAACAGTATTGCTGCAGACGTCAAAGAGCACAACAACAGGGGACGGTCCTAGGCGCGCCGCTTGCCACCGATCGAACACGGGACTTTTATTTTTTGGGCCTTTTTGACGGCTTTCGAGGGTTTGAGACCTATAAATATGATAAGTCACGCACAAACAAGGGGTCAGACATTATTTTGAGCACAACGCAAGGCAAAAGACACAGAGCTATGGTTCGGGACGGTAATTGGAGGCACTTCTCGTCTTGACACAGAGACAATTCCTTCCCTTTTCTTCTCAATTCTTTCTAAGCTTTTCTTTGTCAATTTTTAAGATGTATAATTATTTCTTTACGAGTTTTTGTACATCCATTATGAGCTAAACTCATCTTTCTAGGGGATTGATGTAACTTACATTTGAACCAATGTTTTGATTTCCAGTTTATGAAATTCGCATGTTTATTAATCTATTTGTGCTATTTGATTTGATTGCATCTGAATTATCTGATCAATAGTTTAGATTGTTTGGCGTGTTTGATTTGACACTCGAGAGAGGTAATTGAACGCCTGGCCATAGAATAGCACAACCTAGGGTTTCATAGAACCGAGAGGTTTATGAATCTTTTGAAGCCTGTGATAGAATATTCATTGAGCGTATTAGGGTTTAATTTATGATTTTTATAGAGATATCGAAATCAGAAATTGGAACCTAGAATCACTTGGCACTCGAGAGAGGAAGTGATAAACGGTAGGAATATCGGCTTATAGATTAACAACTTGTGATTAATGAACTGGATTGAGAACATAGGGGATAACTAGGTTAAATCAACCCTCTATAATTCATATCTTAAGTGTTTGATTAACTGTCTGAACCAATTGTTTGCTTATTTTTAGTTTTGTATTTAGTTTAATAAAAACTCATCTCTTTTCGATTTCTAGATAGAATTAAGCTATTTTAATTATAGTACTTAGTATAAAATTTGATAACAATCCTCGTGGAGACAATAAGCCTACTTTCAAAGCTATACTAAAACTTGACATCGTATGCTTCATGTAAGAATTTCACGATCAAGTTTTTGTCGCCGTTTCTTCGGGACCGCTTTATCCTTTTTAAACTAATACTATTACCACGTAGTCTTAATCCTAATCTAGACTAGTTTAGGAATTAAAATTTCATTTTTCTCATTTGACTCGTCTGTTTATGCAAGATTCCAAAGATATTAATTTGTTTCCTTTTGATCCAGAGATTGAAAGGACACTTCGAGCAATCAGAGCAGCAAAGCAAGCAGAGAATCGAGCAATGGCAGAAGACGGGGAGAATGAGGATACCAAAATTCGGGTCGAGAATGTGCCACCACAAGCATGGTTCAACAGAATCAGTTTGGGGGAGGGAGTGGATGATGATCCGAATACACATCTCGCCACATTCTTGGAAATTTGCGACACCATCAAGATGAATGGTGTGACGGATAAGGCCATTCGATTGAGACTTTTCCCTTTTCACTCCGGGATAAGACCAGACAGTGGTTGCAGACGTTCTCCCCTGGGAGTATTACGAGCTGGGATGATCTGACTCAAATTTTTTTTAGCAAAATTCTTCCCTCCCAGCAAGATACTCCAACTAAAGAGCGAGATAGTCCAGTTCCAACAGATTGATTTTGAGCCGTTATACGAAGCTTGGGAGCGATTTAAAGATCTGTTGCGGAGATGCCCACAGCATGGCTATGCAGACTGGCAGAGGGTTCAGTATATTTACAATGGGCTGAATGGGCATACGAGAATGATACTAGATACGGCTTCAGGAGGTACATTGATGGCTAAAACTCCGACTGAGGCCTTACTTCTGCTTGAATAAATGGCCACAAACAGCTATCAATGGCCCTTCGAGAGGTCGGTCGGCCGGTTCTTTGGTGTTCTTGAGCTTGATACAATGTCAGCTTTGGCAGCTCAAATCTCGAGTCTGACAAAGCAATTAGCAATCATGAATACTGGCGGCACACCACTGCAAGCCGCACTCCCCCGCGCTCACGCAGCCGCCACTCACGAGACCGAGCAAGTCAATTATGGGAATAACCGGGACTTTAATAATAGAGGTAATTTATTACCAACTCACTATCACCCGGGACTTCACAATTGGGGTGCCAACTTCCTAATTAAGTTTTACATGGTATCATCAAAATCTATTACATAAATTTCCCAATAACGTCTTAGACGTTGCATTCCTCTACCAAAGACTTACATCACCGCCATAACATATCTCAATTTTTCTAGTCCTTTATCAAGAAAGGGCACATGAGTTGCGCGCAGGGGCGTATCCTCCTTGTGATTTTTAAAAATCAATTTTTTTGTGTATATTTTTTTTAAATATTAATTATTAGTACTAATATTGATTTTTTTATTGATTTAGCCCCCCCAAAATTACTTAGTCCCCCCAAAGTTATACGTCTAGCCCTGCCCCTGATTGCACGCACTTATGTACAAGGACCATGGGCATTAATTATTTACCAGTGCTTTGAGATAATTGACAAGTATTAATCTATACTATCTATAAAAGTGTGAATAACTTTCAAAGTTTCTTTAAAATTTTGATTTGCCAAAAATATTCTCATGGTAAAATTACTTTAAGGGCAATTAAGTAATTTTCTATATTGATTTGTTTTTATTTGTTTAATAATATGATAAGTGTCTCTTTGTATTCCAAACTCTTTTTATTTGCATTATTTCAATTGTAACTCTTAGAATATTTTGGGTTTTTAAAAAAAAATCGCTTCATATTACACTGCATATCGAAAGCTTTCCAACCATATGTCATAAGCATATACAAAGACTTTATATAAGAGACTTTTAGCCATTTAAAGTTGATTATAATGCAAAAAATTACATTTATAATTTTTTTCATTTGAGTTTTTCAATAACTAAATGCATCTACAACAAAAGAAAAAAAGTGTAAATTTATAGTGGAATGAAGAGAACAAAATAAATAAATAAAATTAATTCATTTAGTTTGATTCTTAATAAATAGTAAGACAAATATATTTTTAAACTTCACTTTTGGTTGCAAATATAAAATCATAAATTTATCACCTATCACTCTCACTAAATCGCGGGATAATATTTTATTCGCAATGGGATATATGACACTTTCTTTTTTTGTAGTGGAAGATAGGAGTTTGCAACCATTAGAATTTCAGGAAATTTATGTATTTTCCCATAACAAAATATTTAGTTTTAAGATTAGTGAAATATAATAATTACTAAAATTTAGAAAAATAATTTTTTGTTTCCCAAGCTTTGATCATTAATCTTTATCTATGTTTTTGGTAATAATGGATATACGATTTAACATGATTTGGATTTAATTATTAATTTATTTAATTCCTATATTATTTTGATTAAATAAATTCAATCAAATTGTGATAATGTAAAGCTAAATTTGAAAACAAACATATCATAAGAATATCCTCAAAAAAAAGAAAGACATTGTCAGAGGGTTATATGTTTAAAATTAATGAAGTGAGATTTTAAATTTCAAGATGTAGTCAATTAAATAAGAGTAATATTTGTTATATTTTGATTATTTTGATTTAAAAAAAAAAGAAGATAAAAATCATACACTATTTTTATTATCAAAATTAGCTTACTATGTTGAACTCTGCAAAATAAGTATAGCATTATTTTTAATTTAAGGTTTGAATCTTTGTCAACCACATCCCCATATTTTGAAAAACAATATATGACAATTTTATTTAATGATCAATACTCATATTGCAATACTTTTGGGGGAAAAGATATGTGAAGCCCCGATTTTTATTCGATCATGTACTTGTTTCGATCGTCTTTGTATTATTTTGACTATTTTACGCGTCGCTTTGACGGGTAGATATTAATGATAAATATATTTTGCATTTAATTCTTTTAATTTCTATTTGTGATCATAATCATTTATTAATTTTAATTCGCATTTATGATCACTTGGTTGATCATCATTATTATTATTGGTGTCTTTGTTAGTCACCTTAAAATTTTAAGAGACTATTTATTTTAGGAATTTATAATTTATAGAATTAAGAATTCGATTTAGATTAAGTGATCATGAGACTTATAAGTGATCAAGGAAATCACTAATTATTTTGGAGATTGATATTTATTCATCTATTATGATCAATTTTGGGACAAAAAAAAATATATGGAATTACCAAAATACCCTTAGGGGGACGGCATTGTGTATTTTTTTTTGGTGTAGAAATATCTCCCAACTCTTGTACATGTACACCTTGTGTATTTATCTTGTGTATTTTTACACCATTAATTCAAACATACATCTTAAATTAATCACACCATTTTAATCATCCAATTGGTCAAACAAGACCAAATTAAAAATTTCCCTAAGCTTAGCATTTTGGCCCCACAAAAACTTGTGTGAGACCGTCTCACGGATTAGATCCAGGAGACGGATCCTCACATTGAGTCCACGGGCTTGTCAAGGTGGCAAATACCTACCCATTGATTGGCCTGACAACATTTTCCATTATGTCAAACTCTTATCCAAAAACCCCTATCTTTTCTCTGTTTTTTTCATTCTTCTTCTCTCTCTGCGTGAGAGAGAGGAATGAGAATAATGAAAAATGCAGCAAATAATGAAAAATGCAGCAGAACTAAGAAGATTACAGAATAAAACTTGACAACTCCACTCCAGTTTTTTAATTCAATACCAACACCAATTAAAATCAAGAACATCATTTAACTGGAAGTTACAAAATTACTTTTAGCCCATACAAAAATTAAGTCTTGCTCATTTTCGGAAGATGAGGGGATGGATAAATACATAAATATTAAATCTACTCTTCTCTCGGCGCCTTCTCCACTCTTGTTGTTATGCCTCCTCGCGTACCTCTGGGTTCCTCAAAACTTGGGGTCCATCCCTTTGGTAGAGGTGTTGCGGTGGCGTTTGGGCTTTTGATGCCCTTCCTATGGGCCTTGGGTGATGGGGGGTTGTGGGTAGTGTGATCTTCGACTTCGCCATTTTTCTACCGTTTTTTCTAACTTGAGTATCACTTTTTATGAAAACAGTATCACTTTTTGTGAAAAGAGTATCACTTTTTATTAAAAAACAAAACATTATTTTTGATTAAAACAAAGTATCATTTTTTATGTAAAAAGTATCACTTCTTATGAAATACGATTATTTTTTTTTATTAAAAAGTATCATTTTTTATTAAAACAAAATATCAATTTTTTATGTAAAAAGTATCACTTTTTATTTAAAAAATATTTTTTAATTAAAACAAAGTATCACTTCTTATGAAAAAAGTATAATTTCTTACTAAAAAAGTATCATTTATTACTAAAATAAATATCACTTTTAATCAAAAAAGATACCAATTAATATCATTTCTTATTTAAAAAGTATCATTTATTATTTGAAAAGTATCACTTCTTATTAAAATAAACATCATTTTATATTAAAAAAAAGTATCAATTTTTATTACAAAAGTATCAATTATACTCTAAAAGTATTTGCTTTTAAAATAACGAAATTGATATTATTTGCATGAAAAATATTACAATTCTAAGTGAAAAGTATAAGTATTTTAGTGAGGTTTTTATATATAAAACCTTGGATATAAAAGAGGGGGACCACAAAGTGAGATGTGAAGAAAGAGAGGGATGTCATTAGTTCACGTAGTAATGGGAGGACCAGTGTGAGAGAGAATGTGAGATAGAGAGAGAATGTGGGGACCAATGAGAGGGGATGTGAGATAGGGACGGATTGGTGAGAGGAGAGAGGGAGGGGGTCCGAGAGAGAAAGAATGGAGGACCACGTGTGAGTGATCCATCTCACCTGATTTAGATTCATGAGACTCGCCTCACAAGAGACCTTTCCTTTGGCCCATTGTCCCTAATAAAGTTGCCTAAAAATTACTTTCTTGCCTAATTACCTCAATTATTTCCTAACTCATCATCTAACCAACCAAAGAAATTTTTTTGTCTCTTTTCCCCCCCAATATGGACGGCCATAATGGCCTTGTTGAACAAAAAATTTGTTCAAGTTTTATTCTTCCCATTCCATTCAACAACACCAAAATCATTCTAAGTCTTGAATTTCCTCATCTCTCTCTAAAAATCCTCTTACATCTCTCTACCTATTCTTCATCTTCTTCACTAACACTTAACCAAAACTTCAAGAATTCATCTCCCATTTTCTTCAAAAAATTCGAACCATATACTACACAAGGTAAGAAATTTTCTTCTTCAATCTATTATTATACCTTCTAGCTCACCTCTTTCACCTTCTAATTTAAGTTTGATTTTTGATTTTGAGGTATACCTAGAAGACCTTTGAAAAAGTTAAGAGACTAGTCATCTTGAAGAAAAATTGTGAAGAAGTTGGACTATAAGGTAAGAAATAGAATTTTTAGTACATTTTCTTCTTCTCTTCTATTTTCCAAGATTTTGATACTCCATTTTCATTTTTGGAGTTTTAGGGCTGACCTTGGTGGTTGACATTAAGGGTGACCAAAACCTTATACTTGGAAGCCATTACTAGTCACATTTTATTCACTACACAAGGTAAGTGTAGTATTTCCAATTTTCTCACCATCTTCTTTCTTTTCCCTAAATTTTTAACCACATTCTTATAACTCCTATATTTGTTTGATATTCCTTGACTTAGGGGCTGACCTAAGTCACTCCTTCATCGAGAGAGATTTATCCCATTTTCACCAACAATCCGATCTTTAAGGTAGGTGGAAAAATCCTTTCAACTTCTAGGTGTTTTAAATTGAAAATATGCATGTAGTATTTTGTTATTGAGCTCTTGAGATATATATTATGTATTGCATGCTATTTTCTTGTATCAAGTTGGAAAAATTCTCAAGTGTTGATCAAAAATGCGATTTATCGAAAAATAGGGCATACATGCACACTTTATTGTTATACTTGATGAAATTTTGTATGAGAAGGATATGTATGTGTATGACTCTTGAAATCTATGTTTTGAATGATTTATAACCTGGAAAAGTCAAGCATAATTGATTAAATTTCAACTTTTGGACTTAAAATGCAAAACTGGAAAGTTGGTGGACTTAATTACAAGAAAATAAAACGTAAGGGACCCCTCTGTAATTTTTGATTTTTGGGACTGTACTCAGGTTCAAAAATTATGTTTTTACATTTTAATAAAATTTTAAGAATTTTTAGATAAATAAAATCAACCCTTAAAAGCCCAATGACTAGATTGTAAAATTTTAGAAGTTTAAGGGATATTTTGCAATTTTCGAAACTATACAGACCCTAATTTTAAAATTTGAAATGTTAACTCTTAAGGTACTGGAAATAACATATTTTAAGTGTATGTAAGTCCAAGTGGCTACGATAATCAAGAAGGGGGTGAATAGATTATCTCCATCTTTTTAATTTCGCCTCTTTTTCGATACAAATGCGCCAAGATAATAACAAAGGTGCGGAATGTAAATAGCACACGTCGATTTATAGAGCTTCACCCCACCTAGGGACTACGTGCTCTACCACCCCAAAGATATCCGGGATGGGTTTGAAAAGAGAAAAAGATTTTATTAATAATTACTAAAATTATTACAACAAAATCTTACACCAACACCTTGAAGAGCACCACACTCTTCTTCAACACCACCTTTGAGATTACCACAATCTCTTCTTGAAGATTACCACAATCTTCAAACGGCACCTTGTGAAGATTACCACAATCTACACCCTTGAAAAGCACCACACTCTTCAACACCTCAACAAGAAGATTACCACAATCTCCTTACACCTAACACCTAGTTCACCCAAGTGTGATCTAACCACAAGAACACTCACAAGAATATCTTGTGTTTGAATGACGACCACAAATTCAAGATTACAACTCGATAATTGATAATACAATAGAGTGCAAGTGTAATCAAGAATAGCCTAGACCTCAAGAATGTGAAAGTGAATAGCTAGGCAAATTACAACAAGAAATAAGACAATGTAAGAACAAGTGTATTCTTGAGTGTATCTTGTTGTGTTGTAGTTTTCTCTCTTGTTGTGTTGCTTCAATTCTTCCTCTATTTATAGAAGATGTCTTGTACAAGATAGGCTCCTCTTGGGGACATGAAATCGTAAAAAAATTGCAAGACAATTGAAGAAAATAGCTATTAGAAATCAACCCTTAAATCAAGGAAAAACTATCCGCAAAACTCAACGGATAGTTTGTCAAAAGAGGGGTTCGACCGGTCGTGCGAGAGATAGGATTCAAATTGAATTTTGCGAATTTTTACACAGGGGACCGGTCGGAGGGGGGTGCGACGGCCGCCTTAGTGTGGACCGGTTGGGGTTGAAGAAATTACGAAATAGAGAAGTTCGAACCAAGAGGGTCGCTCCCGGTGCATCGGCCGCCGGGGTCGACCTTGCCGCCTCGGTCGACCTGGCCGCCCTCCTCTTTTTTATTACGTCCCATTTTCTGTTTCAAAACTCAACTCAAGTACGGGTTGCCTATAGGGCACCTGGTCGAGCTCAAAACAAATGTGTTGTCCAATTTTTATCGAAAATAAACTCCAAGAAATACTCCGAAAAATACTAAAAACATTTTAGACCGATCGGGGAGTATTAGGACAACATTCAGGACATTGTTTTGAAGTAAAAACACTTTGACATAAAATCATTAAAAGTGTTGTCCAATTTAGTCGAAAAATAAACTTGAAGAAATACTCCGAGAAATATTAAAACCATTTTAAATCATTTAGGAGTATTTGGACAACCTTTAAAAACATTGTTTTGGTGTAAAACAAAATCATCAAAATCATGATAAAACCATTTATCAAACAATCTCCCCTTTTTGATGATTTCAAACCAAAACAATTCAACAAGACCGATTTTGAAAACAAAACAATTTTGAGAGGCGGTTTTGAAAACAAAATAAGTTTTCCGGTCAAAAATAAATATCCGTTGAGAGCGACAACATTTTGCGCAATATAACCACAAGGATGGGAGTTGAGATATTAAACCACATATTACAAATGCTCCCCTATCAACATGCATAACAAGAGTTATAAAGAAGCAACTAAATCAAAAGCTAAAGGTTTAGCTTTTCAATATTGAGCTTAAGTATCAAAATTAAAAGCTCCCCTGTCAAAGAGACATCGTTAGAAATATATATAAGTCCATACTACAACCAATGGACTAAGAAACATATACAACCATAATATACAAAGAGTGGACAAAATATGATCCACAACTTATGGCTTTCAATAGCCACATCTTATAGCTTCTTTTTTTTTTCATTGAGCTTATCTTTGCTTCTTTGAGCTAACGAGCTTATAACCTGTTTCTCCCTCTTTGGAATCATCAAAAAGAATGTTAGCACGATAAATACATCATATATTCATATCAAAGTGCGCAACTAAGTCAATGTATCGAGCTATTTGAGCAATGAAGCTTATAGGCCAAATGGAGGGAAAAGTCGATCATACGACTTGTAGAAGCTTATGAAAACTCATTTGATTTGCAAAAACATGATCTCTATAAATATATGAGACTTTTGAAATCGAGAGAATCATGTAGGTGATGAATTTTTCATTGAAACATTTTATCGAACACTACGCAAGGCCAAAATTAGAAAATGATATATATAGCCCTTGTAAATGTAATCAAGCCAAGTTTTTCATCACCAAGTGCAATTTAACAAATATCATTTATCAACAATCAATAAGCTCATCACAAAAATATATGAATTTCATCAAGAAAAATACATATAAGTCATCACAAACTCATGGTTCAACCCAATTGAGCTAAAAAGAGTGAAATTCTTACCATTCAATCGGTAAATAAGAGTATTAATGATGATAATCGAGCTAGTAGTCCCAAAAATATATAATTCATGCATCAAAACTCATTTGAAGTGAAATGTGTGTGAAATTTGCAAAGGAACGAAAAATGAACCAAAAAGCCAAAAATGCTAAGTCCGGGAAAATGTAACCATTTTTAACCAAAAATCCTTTAGTAGGCGTAGGTCCGGGCATGGGCGAGCGGCCGAGGGTGGGCGACGTCGGCCCTCGCCGGTAGCCATCGTTTTTTCGCATTTTGAAAAGTCCAAAGTTTGATCCAAAAATCCGATTTTTCACCCCTAAATTTTAAAAACGCAAAATGCAAACGAGACCTCATTCAATATATATTATGTCATAATCAAGCTCGAAATGAGGTAAAATACTCGTGTAAATGAACAAATGTCCATGAGTTATCTTTGAGACGGGATTTAAACACATCTCAAGTTTTTGTTAAAAACGCATTCCTTAGAAAGTTTTTCGAATCTCAATATGTTTAGTTCGATTATGACGAACTATATTTTGAATAATTTTCACCGGACTTGTTATCCCAAAAAAATAAGAACGTTTTAAAGCTTTGGATGAACAAGTCATAAGAAGAAGTGCCTTTACTAATATTTGAAAATTTCTATTAACTAATGACTTTAATGAGATTTTTTGGGATAGTTTTTAAGTCGAGCATATAGACATAAGGCATATGGAATGTCTAGTCTATAGGAATAATACAAGAAAACATACTCGAATTTATTTGTCAACCGATATGCCTTTATCAACCTTTGTCAATCTTTAGACATTGAGATGGTTCTTCTTTCTTCAATGCTTAACTCCTTCAAGAGTTCTTTTGAAATATAGCCATCTTCTTGGTCCAAGCAAGAAATTGAGCTCCCCATCATACTCATCTCAAGCTCACCTAGTATCAACTTCGAAAGACATATCTTCTTCTCGAAAATACCTTCGAGCTACTAACCTCGCCTTAGTTCGACCAATGTTGCCTTGGTCATCGAGTTTGTTCAGAATACCCTTTTTGTATTCTTCATCACTATCATCATAGGGCATCCAATTGATCTAAGGTGTTCATAATAGAACATTTACATCCAAATATTTTGAGGTAACTAACATTTGGAGTACTTCATTTATCATCTACACAATTTAACAAACTCATTAACGGCACGCTTATATAAGCAAGAAAAAATAGCCCAAGTGTAAAAACATGCCTCAATCATCAATCACAAAATATCTTACAAAAGAGCATAGTAGAATAGACACACTATATATATAGACCATGAAGCAAGAAACATATACTATGCATTTAGAATATCATCAAGAGTCTAATAAATCATGCAAGTTCAAATAAGCTTAAGAAAGCTATAAAAGGTCTCTTTTGAAATTTGAAAATCCGATAGCATATAGTTGAGACCTCATTTAAAAGAAGTATTTGAACAAGAGTTGACAAAGCAAATATGTGCAATCAAATATCGAATAGTGCCTTTCTAAAAATCCTCTTAATGGCACTTGTATGAAATACTATGAAAAACAAGCACATAGGCACATGGCAATACATATATTGAGTCTATAAGAGTAAGAATAACACAAGTAAACGAACCTCGATAATTTATGCCTTTCTTGACAAATAATGACGTAAATGACCATTTGTGAAAATATGTAAATCCTACACAATTCTTAAAACAAATCTAGCATAAATCATAATGATAAAAGTGTAGCTAAGAGATATCACAAGTAAGCTCATGCCATAAAAACAAATCCATAAAAGATGATAATACACTTTAGTCTACAAAAATGCACAAGAGTTTTAAAACAACATATAAGGTCTTCTTTTTCAAAAATATTTTAAAAGCACAAATATATATTGAAGACCTTAATTAAAAAATAAATACTTGAAAACTCATTTTGCAATTAATACACAAATAAAAGCATGCATAATAACAAAATAAAATGCATATTTAACTAGGGAGATACGGGTTACCAATTACGCATTTCAATGGGTTGTGTCGTTCCCATTGTTGATGATATCTTCCTTTGAGAAGTCACTTTGTTGATGATGACTTCTTTGATTACTCCATTTCCAAGGTTTGTTGCCTTCCCATTGTTGAAAATCTCTTCTTCTTTGAAAATCATCTTATTGATGATGTCTTTGCCATTTCCAAGGATTGTGTTCTTCCCATTTTTGATTATATCCTCTTCTTGAAATTGGCTTTGTCAAAAATAGTTTCTCCTTCTTTGATCAAATGAAACGGTCATTTGATGTCTTCTTGGCGGTATAAATTTTCTTCGATCATTATTTCACGGTACCTAATATGAAATTGTTTTGTGGTACCCTCATGTGTTTGGGTCCTTTGGGATTAGTCTTGAGACTTTTAGGTCTCCAACAATAATTAGAGCTATTTCTAGCCCGACAAGTATTTACCGTAAGACCCTTTTACCGCAATAAAAGCATGTAATAATTCTAGGATCATAATGACCAACGTGCTTAGAGACTTGATTCTTTTTCATGTGATTGACACCTTCAGCTTATGATCAAGTTCTAGTTTTGAATTATCACAACAATCAACGATATTGGTCATTCTATCAAGCACTCAAGTCGATTTAGATAAATCATTTTTCAAGCAATTTATATCCTCAACAAGAGTATTATTTTCTTTCTCAAGGTTTCTAACCTTGTCAAGAGTGGTGGTGTGAGCACATGATAGTGATTCATAGGGAAGTAAATAAACTATCCTTATCCTTCTTTAAACCAATGAATTCCTTTTTCAAATATTTGTATTTAACAAGTAAGTTTTGGAATTCATCTTGTAGTTCATCAAAGTCATTTTGCAAATCACTATAATCATTATCAAAGGAAGTAGAGGGTTTAGAACTTACCTTGTTTTTTCTTCAAGCCCATAAGACATTTTTCGACTTTTCATCTAATTTGTAAGAGGCTCATCCCATATTGTCGATTTGATTTTGTATCCATTTGAGAAGTAGATGCTTTTGAGTTGCTCCTTTTATTTGCATATACTTCATAGATGGCTTCTAATTTTTGCCATACTTCATGTGCCGATCGAATACCTACAACATGATCAAATTCCAAAGTGGTAAGTGAACAATGTAAAATATTAAGAGCTTTACCATTTAAGGAGATGATTCTTTTCTTCATCATTGAGCTCTTTGAAGCCTTGAGAGGTGTGTGGTGTGTTCTTCGCCTAATGGATACTCCATTGATGACGGTGTTCCAAATATCGAACCCGCAACTTTGTAAATAGCATTCCATTCTTTCTTTCCAAAATGTAAAATTTTTGGAATCAAATAGTGGTGGCTTGGTGGTGGAGGCGCCGGCAAGGTAGACTTCATTCGTAATGATGATCGTTTCTCTTTACTCAAGCGAGATGTGGAACGAGCTTGCCAAAGAGTTTGGCTTTGATACCACTTGTAAGTCCAAGCGCTACGATAATCTAGAGGCCGGGGGTGAATAGATTATCTCCATCTTTTCGATTTCGCCTCTTTTTCGATACAAATGCGCCAAGATAATAACAAAGTTGCGGAATGAAAATAGCACACGTCGATTTATAGAGCTTCACCCCACCTGGGACTACGTGCTCTTACCACCCCAAGATATCAGGGATGGTTTAAAAGAGAAAAAGATTTTATTAATAATTACCAAAATTATTACAACAAAATCTTACACCAACACCTTGAAGAGCACCACACTCTTCTTCAACACCACTTTGAGATTACCACACATCTCTTCTTGAAGATTACCACAATCTTCAATGGCACCTTGTGAAGATTACCACAATCTTCACCCTTGAAGAGCACCACACTCTTCAACACCTCAACAAGAAGATTACCACAATCTTCTTACACCTAACACCTAGTTCACCCAGTGTGTTCTTACCACAAGAACACTCACAAGATATCTTGTGTTGAATGACGACCACAAATTCAAGATTACAACTCGATAATTGATAATACAATAAAGTGCAAGTGTAATCAAGAATAGCCTAGACTCAAGAATGTGAAAGTGAATAGCTAGGCAAATTACAACAAGAAATAAGACAATGTAAGAACAAGTGTATTCTTGAGTGTATCTTGTTGTGTTGTAGTTTTCTCTCTTGTTGTGTTGCTTCAATTCTTCCTCTATTTATAGAAGATGTCTTGTACAAGATAGGGTCCTCTTGGGGACATGAAATTGTAAAAACAATTGCAAGACAATTGAAGAAAAGAGTCGTTAGAAATCAACCCCTTAAATCAAGGAAAAGTCGCCGCAAACTCAACTGATAGTTTCTTTGTCAAAAGAGGGGTTCGATTTGGTCAGCAGAGATAAGATTCAAATTGAATTCTCGCGAATTTTTACACAGGGGGACCGGTCGGAGGGTGATGATTTGGCCGCCCCTTATGAATTGGTTGGGGTTGAAGAAATTACGAAATAGAGAAGTCTCAACCAAGAGGGTCGCCCAGTGCATCGGCCGCCCAGGGTCCACCTGGCCGCCTCATTTGCCGCCTTCTCCCTAGTCGACTCTGGCCGCTCCTCTTTTTTTTTATTACGCCCCATTTTCTGTTTCAAACTCAAATCAGTACGGGTTGCCCTATAGGGCGACTGGTCGAGCCTAAAACAAATGTGTTGTCCAATTTTTATCGAAAATAAACTCCAAGAAATACTCCAAAAATAGTAAAAACATTTTAGACCGATCGGAGTATTATGACAACATTGGGGACATTGTTTTGAAGTAAAAACACTTTGACATAAAATCATTAAAAGTGTTGTCCAATTTAGTTTAAAATAAACTTGAAGAAATACTCCGAAATATTAAAACCATTTTAAATCATTTAGGAGTATTTGGACAACCTTTAAAAACATTGTTTTGGTGTAAAAACAAAATCATCAAAATCATAATAAAACCATTTATCAAACAGTGTATTCGAAAAATCCAAGTGTTTAGAGCTTGGAAAGTAATTTTATAAAAATTGAGGGACCAAATTGTAAAAGATTAAACTTGAGGACCAAAATACAATTTCCAGGACTTATGCAGTCCATGCACCTGGAAATACTAATTTAACTATAACATAATTATATCTTAGACCCAAGGTTTAAATTTCATAACAATTGGACCCCTAAAAGCCTTAAAGGCAATTATTTCAAAATGGGACAAAAATGAGATTTTCAAAAGTTAAGGGACTTATACTTACTTCTTTTTAAACTGCTTTTGTCCCAATATCCCACTGACCTTAGTGACATTTTACAACTAGAATCACATAAAAATCCCTTCCGGTTTGTGAGTTCCAATTATTTTAAACTTAGAGCCCGAAATGGCAATTTTAACAAATTTGGGGCCAATGTGAGAATTTTATAAAAACTCGACCTCAAAACTTTAAAAACCTAAATCTCTGAACAATTTAGAGAATTTAGGAACTGACCTCATAATTTTTCAAGATCGGGACATTTATTTATTCAATTTTTAACCCCAAAAGAATTGGTTTTTACAAAACGGGCTAATTGTAAATTTTCTTTTACAAGGACCTAACTCGAATTATTTTTATTTTAAAGAAACAGTCCTGGACCCTCTGACTTTACTTATTTATTAAAATATTTTATTTTCTCAATAATCCCTTGATTTATCGGATCGCCTTGACCGATTAATACGCGATCGTGGGGTGACTTCCTGCCTTGCGATTTTGAATCTATAACGGACTTATGTTCCACCTAATCTTTCAAGATATCGAAGATTGCTTATCCTCCCGATAATCATCTTCATCCAAATAACTCCACCAATGCCATAATTACCTTTACGCAAATTTTCGAAAAACTTTTCATGAATCGCTTCCCAAATCAATATACTGATCGCCTGGTTGACTACCCGAACGTGTATTTAATTTATCGCCGAGTCAACTTGGTCGTTCGAGCTCACAATCGAATGGATACGCCGTGGGATGGAACCAGGCAGCCGGGCCGCTATTCTACTCTTCCCCCATCGCCCTAATCCCGCAACCGAGGGACGAGTTTGTCCAAGGGAAGCGGGTCGTTAATTGAGGTATAACATTGATTGTGACAAACCGAGTCTTGCTAGCTCCACTGTGGATTTTATCTGCCTACGAGCGATAAGGTGACAGTCTTCCCTGACCATCTTGCTCGGGAGTTACAAGGAAGAACGAAGGAATTGTTCGATCCACACGATTCTAGAGTTAATCGGACCTCGTTTGGTTGGCGCTATAAACCGCACACAACCGCTACTTGTCTTGCATAGATCGGGCGTTACAAACCGCACGCAATCCTCCCGCCTCACTTGAACCATAGTGCCCATTACTGCGTTACCACGAATCGCTTTTAAACCGTATAAGTATATTACTTAATATATTTTTCACGACGCTTGTGGATCGTGGGTGAATTCACGATCATCTCTCACGCATTTTCATACAACTAAATTTCGCATTAACTATATATATCGCCACACTTACACACGATCACCCCATCCACCGAGATTTGTCTCACCCCTCCTCGTTTTCTAACCTTAGAAGATGACTTTGTCGAAGTTCGAACCCGCCTTGATTGAACTCTCGAGCTCCGCCTGAACTCATTTCCTATCGTTATCTATGTTGCTCGACTATTTTCTTTTTATTTTTCCCGATGTTGACTCTTTTATTTCCTTTGAAATTCTGGACTGTAATTGAAGGGCGTAGGACCCATTCGACACTTAAGCCGTGATATGATGTGTACTTTATTCCTAGTTCGACTCGTAAGCTATTAAGTTGTTGGGATGTAATTGTAATCTTGTTGTACTTGTACTTTTTCCGCCGCTTTAGACCTTGTTTCACTGGGATTGTTGCATCATTTTCTAGAATGTTGGGTTTATTTCTGCTTAAGTGATTGATCATTGCCGTCGCGTTTGGGGCGTGACAAGATATGGCATTTTAAATTCAAATCGGTAGTTATCAATAATATATATTTATCAAAATAAAAGTATTGAGATCAATTTCATTTATTGAAGTCTCTTGATCAACAAATGGAGTGTTAAATAATAATTAAGAGTAAATATAATTTTTATTATTATAGTCTATTTGTTATGTGAGCTTGGTGCTTTTATTATAGATGATTTCAATTAAGTTGCATTCAAATAGATGAATTTGAACTTAAAGGAGGACATTGGAGAAAATAATAAGAATATATATACTTACAACAAAATAAAAAATTAAAAATTAAAAAAGTTAATTGTATAAGTTTTGATGTTACATAAATATTATTACTTTTAAGATAGGCAAAATGTAAGATGCTATAAAAATATATTGAAAATATATATCGGTATGTAAGTTAAAGTCGCACAATTAAATATTTAATTATTTATTATTTATAATGACAAAATTTAAATCACTATACTTGTATTGAAAAATATTAATTTACTAAAAATTATAAAATTATCATTTAACAAGTAGGGTTAAACACTTTTTAGTAATTTATTAGACAATATGTACTAACAAATCAATTAGAAACTAATCATCCAGTATATAATTGCAGAATATAATCGCTTTGATTTAATAAATACTTGTATCTAATTAATAACCTATTAAAAGGGAAAATCAATTAACAATACAAAAAAAACCCAAACACAAATAGTTACTTCAACAAGTTCACCCAAAAAGAAAGAATTAAAGAAAAAAATGGACAATTATTATTCACTATATTTTACCACAATAAAATGATGATTGTATAATTAAGTGAAGAAAATGAATAAAAGTACTTTAATTTTATAATTCTCGATGCACTTCTTTCATGATGCAAACTAAACAAAACAATATATTGAGATAATAAATAAAAGACTAAAATAAAGAAATGGAGCACAAAAGAATAGCAAAATATCCATAGAAACTAAAACTTTAGGGAAATAGAATTGTCAAAAATGGTGAGGAGATAGAAGAACTAATGCGGTGTAACCATATATAAAATAATAAAATATCTTAGTCGGATTACAGTAAAACTTTGAAATCAATTCAATATATAAAAATAAATAAAATGTAAGAGGGTCGTAGGAGATGATTATGAAAGTAAATACATAGATAACGACTTTCAGTTGGAATTGGGGTGTGTTTCGTAAGGAAAAAAGAGTTGAGGTGGGTTTAAGGGGGCGGGGGGCATGTTTCCTTATACATGGCTCATCCACTGGTTGAAAATTTAATAATCATATTAATAATGTTATATATGTACTTGCAATACGTAGTTATCTTGTGCAAGATATGTTAAATAATTTCATTAGATATGCATTATTGTTTCTAAGGAATTGTTAATAAAGTGGAAAACAAATCGTACATCTTAATGATATGATTGTTTTAAAAAAATTGCACCAATTTACAAAAATAAAGAAAATGTCACTTGCAATAAGGTAATGAGGAAGATGTTGAAACAATACCAATGTATTAATCATATATCATGTACTTAAATATTGTATTCACCATCACTACTAATAATTATTTCATAAATTTTAAATATGAAATATTGATGAATATCGCAATATACTTTCATTATTATTTTAGAGGTAGCTACTATATATATCGAATGCCAAATAAGTGAATATGTAATATTGATTGAACATATATGACTATCATATTATATATGACTTATTTTTCTCAATATTTTTTACTTTTCCTTTTTCGTTGATGTATAGTTTGCATAGTTGATGAAAATGGATCATGGTTCAATCATTTATATGATATAAAAATGTGATTTTTCTTTTAATTTGAACTAATTTATTGGCCATTTTCAATTATAATCGATTAGTTTTTCTTATCTTCATTTCTAATTATATATAAATATTTAATTCAACAAGGAGAATATTGTAAGTCCAAGCGCTACGATAATCTAGAGGGGGTGAATAGATTATCTCCATCTTTTCGATTTTACCCTCTTTTCGAATGAATGCTCAAAGACAATAATAAAGGTGCGGAATGTAAACAACACACGCCGATTTAAAGAGGTTCAACCCACTCAGGGCCTAATCCTCTACCACCCAAAGATATCCGGATGGATTTCAAAAAAAAAAAAAGATTTTATTAATTTACCACAAATTAATACAACACCAACGCATAACAACACCTTGAAGAGCACCACACTCTTCTTCAACACTAGCTTTGAGATTACCACAATCTCACTTGAAGATTACCACAATCTCCAATCGGCACTCCTGTGAAGATTACCACAATCTTCAACCTTGAAGAATACCAAATTCTTCAACACCTCAACAAGAAGATTACCACAATCTTCTTACACCTAACACCTAGATCACCCAAGTGTGTTCTTACCACAAGAACACTCACAAGGATATCTTGTGTTGAATGATTACCCAAATTCAAGATTACAACTCGATTATTGATAATACAATAGAGTGCAAGTGTAATCAAGAAAAGCCTAGACCTCAAGAATGTGAAAGTGAATAGCTAGGCAAATTACAACAAGAAATAAGACAATGTAAGAACAAGTGTATTCTTGAGTGTATCTTGTTGTGTTGTAGTTTTCTCTTATTGTTGTGCTTCAAAACTTCCTCTATTTATAGGAGATGATTGATACTTGATAGGCTCCTCTTGGAATCTGATTTCTACAAAAATTGCAATTAAAAACAAGATTTTAGCCGTTAGAAATCAATTCCACAATTTAAGGAAAAGTTGTTCCGCCGCACAACGATTAGAATTTTGTCATTAAACTTAGATGCACGTCGCGCACAAATAGACGTTTGAAAATGAGAAAACACATTTACTCAGGGCGACATGGTCGACGAGGGGTCCGACCTGGCCGACCATGCGCATCCTGGCCGAGAAAGACCAAAAACGAGTCAGAAGCTTTGTTTTGTAAATTGCTCCTGTGTACCGGTCATCCGCATCCATCGACCGCACCGCACCGGTTCTCGACCATTTTCTCGCAAAACATGAAGTTTTTCGTTTTCCTCAACTTTCGTGCACGGGTTGCCCTATACGACGACCAGGTTGACCTCAAAACAAAAGTGTTATCCAATTTTATATCGAAAATAAACTTCAAGAAATATTCGAAAAATAGTGAAAATATTTTAGACCGATCGGGAGTATTAGGACAACATTTAGAAACATTGTTTTGGTGTAAAAATACATTAACAAAAATCATTAAAAATGTTGTCCAATTTTGTCGAAAATAAAACTTGAAGAAATACTCCGAAAATATTAAAACCATTTTAAATCATTTAGAGTATTTTGGACAACCTTTAAAAACATTGTTTTGGTATAAAAGCAAAATCATCAAAATCATGATAAAACCATTTATCAAACAATCTCCCTTTTTGATGATTACAAACCAAAACAATTTTACCGGTTAAAAAGAGCTATCTAGAGCGACAACATTCCGTGCAAAATAAACACAAGGATGGGAGTAGAGATATTCAAGCACATATAGCAAATGCTCCCCTATCAACATGCACAACAAGAGTAATATAGAAGCAACTTCAACATAAGCTAAAATCTTAGGCCTTGTATGGTTATGTTTCTATGGACTATTTCTAGTTTTAGTGTTGGAAAATGAATTTTAATTTATTGGTTTTCGTGTGAAAATTGGAATTATGTTTGGATAAGTGAATGAGAATGAGTTTTATGTAGGTTTGGAAATGAGATTATATTTGGTTAAATAGTTTTGAAATAGTATTTTATGAATATAATAATTTGAAAAGTTGATAGTGGTTGAATATTTTAATTGAATATATAATATTATATTTGTAAGATTGTAGGCTAGTGGGTCCCATTAGATATATATAGTAGTATTTAAGTAGATAAAGTTGGTAATGGAGGGTCCCACATATATAATTGGATTAAAAAAATAAGAATAGTGATTGATAAGTGATGTAGGGTTGTATAGGTTGAGAATTGAAATTGAGGTTTGAGATGATGTTTTATGTGAAAAGTAGAAAGTGGAAATGATGATTTTCATTGGAAATTTAAGAAACAAACATGATTTCATTTCTATGAATAGTTGGAAATTGGAAATGGGGTCTTGAAACATAAACAAACAAGTGCCTTAGCTTTTCGATATTGAGCTTAAGTATCAAAACTTAAAAGCTCCCCGTCACAAAGATACATCATTAGAACCGTATATAAGTCCATACTACAACCAATGGACCATGATTCATACATAACCATAATGCACCAAGTGGACTAAATATGATCCACAACTTATGGCTTTATGAAGCCATAGCTTATAGCTCTTTTTTGTTTGAGCTTATCTTAGCTTCTTTTGAGCTAAAGAGCTAAAGAGCTCATAACCTGTTTCTCCCCTTGGAATCATCAAAAAGAATGTTAGCACGATAAGTACATCATATATTCATATCAAAGTGCTAACTAAACCGATGTACCGAGCTATTTGAACATTGAAGCTTATAAACCAAATAGAGGGAAAAGTCGAATCATACGACTTGAAGAAGCTTATGAAAACTCATTTGATAAGCAAAACATGATCTCTATAAATATATAAGACTTTTGAAATTGAGAGAATCATGTAGGTGATGAATTTTTCATTGAAACATTTTATCGAACACTTGGGCGCCGAAAATTGAAAAAGATATATATAGCCCTTGTAAATAAAATCAAGCCAAGTTTTTCATCACCAAATGCAATTTAACAAATATCATTCATCAATAAGCTCATCACAAATATATATGAATTGTATCAAGAAGAATACATATAAGCCACAAACCAAGGGTTCAACCCAATTGAGCTAAAGAAGTAGAATTCTTACCATTTGATCGGTAAAGATGAGCATCAATGATGATAAACGAGCCAGGTAGTCCCCAAAATATATAATTCATGCATCAAAACTCATTTGGAGTGAGTTGTGTGTGAAATTTAAAAGGGGAGGAAATAGAGTGAAATAAGCCAAAATGGCCGAGCCAGAGAACAAACGCATTTTAACCGAAAAACCAAGAGGGTGACTCGGTTGGTGGGTGGGCGACCGTCGGAGGCTGGGGCGACCTCGGCCTCGGCCTCCTTCAGCCCACTACTTCTTTTCTCGCTTTTGCAAACTCAAGTTTTATCCAAAAATCGATTTTTCGCCTTCTAAGTTTTAAAACGCAAAATGCAAACGTAGACCTCATTCAATATACATTATGTCATAATCAAGCTTGAAATGAGGTAAAATACTCTGTGGTTAACAAAAAAAAAAAAAAATCCGCGAGTTATCCTTGAGATGGAATTAAACACATCTCAATTTTTCGTTTTAGAAACGCAATCCCTTAGAAAAAATTTGAATCTCAATATGTTTAGTCGATTATGACGAACCATATTTTGATAAATTGTAAACACCGAACTTGTTATCCCGAAAATAATTTTTTTAATACTTGATATACAAGTCATAAGAAGAAGTGCCCTTCAAATTTTTGAAAATTTCTTTAACGGCACTTTAATGAGATTCGTTGGGGATAGTTTTTGAAGTCGAGCATATAGACATAATGCATATGGAATGTCGAGTCTATAGAAATAATACAAGAAAACATACTTAATTTGTTTGTCACCGATATGCCTTTCTCAACCTTTGTCAATCTTTAGCCATAGAGGTTGAGATAGTTCTTCTTTCTTCAATGCTTAACTCCTTTAAGAGTTCTTTTGAAATATAACCGCCTTCTTCTTGGCATTGAGTAATTTGAATTCTAATGATCAAATTTGAGCTTCCTCATCATGATCATCTTAGTTCACCTTGCATTGACTTGAAAAATATCTTGCACAAATATTTATTAGTAGCACCATAAATATTATCATCATAAATTTGCACAAGTAAACAACCTTGCCCTTTTTCAAAACATGAAGTGTACTATCAACTTTACCTTTTGTAAAAATATTTTGCAAAAATAGCTAAGTCTATCAAATATTTATTAAGAGCACCATAAATATTATCATCATAAATTTGCACAAGTAAACAACTTTGCCCTTTTTCAAAACATGAAGTGTACTATCAACTTTACCTTTGGAAAAACATTTTGCAAAAATAGCTAAGTCTATCAATCGCATGATGCTTTTTATAAAAAAATCATTCGCCTAGAAAAGATTTTAAACCTGGTTGTTTTACAAAGATTTCTTCTTGAATAAAAACCATTGAGAAAATTGGATTTAACATCCATTTGGTAAAGCTTGAAATATTCTTAAAACAAGAATTGACAAGTAAAATGCAAATAGCTACTAAATGTGCTATGAGTGCAAATGTTACATCAAAATCAATTACCTTCTTCTTGAAAATACCTTCGAGCTACTAACCTCGTCGAAGTTCACCAATGTTGCCTTGGTCATCGAAGTTTGTTCCGGAATACCCTTTTTGTCTTCTTCATAGGGCATCCAATTGATCTAAGGTGTTCACAATAGAACATTTACATCCAAATATTTTGAGGTAACTAATATTTGAAGTATTTCATTTCTCATCTACACACATTAACAAACTTATTACCGCATCGCTTATATAAGGAAGAAAACATAGCCCAAGTGTAACAACATGCCTCAATCATCAATCACAAAAATATCTCGCATAAGAGCATAGTAGAAATAGACACTATATATATGTACCATGAAGCAAAAACACATACTATGCATTTAGAAGATCATCAAGAGTCTAATAAATCATGCAAGTTCAAATAAGCTTAAGAAAACTACAAAAGGTCTCTTTTGAAATTTGAAAATCCGATAGCATATAATTGAGACCTCATTTAAAAGTATTTGAAGAAAAGTTGACAAAGCAAATATGTGCAATCAAATATCGAAAGTGCCTTTCAAAAAATCCTCTTAATGGCACTTGTATGAAATATTATAAAAACAAGCACATAGGCATATGGCAATACATATATCGAGTCTATAAGAGTAAAAGTAACACAAGTAAACATACCTCGATAATATATGTCTTTTCTTGACAAAATGGCCATTTGTGAAAATATGTAAATCCTACGACTTCTTAAAACAAATCTAGCACAAATCATAATGATAAAAGTGTAGGCTAAGAGATATCACAAGTAAGCTCATGCCATAAAAATCCATAAGAGATGATAATACACTTTAGTCTACAAAAATGCACAAGAGTTTTAAAAACATCATATAAGGTCTTATTTTTTAAAAAATTAAAGATACAAATAAGTTTTCAAGACCTTAATTTAAAATTTAAATACATGAAAACTCATTTTGCAAGTAGGACACAAATAAAAACATGCATAATAGACAAATAAAATGCATATTTAAATAGTGAGATACGGTTACCAATTATGCCATTTCCATGGGTTGTGTCGTTCCCATTGTTGATGATATCTTTCCTTTGAGAAGTCACTTTGTTGATGATGGCTCCTTTGATTACTCCATTTCCAATATTTTTGTCCTTCCCATTGTTGATAGTCTCTTCTTTCTTTGAAAATCATCTTGTTGATGATGTCTTTGCCATTTCCATGGATTGTGTTCTTCCCATTTTTGATTATATCATCTTCTGAAATTGGCTTTGTTTAAAAATAGTTTTCCTTCTTTGATCAAATGAAACGGTCATTTGATGTCTTCTTGGCGATAAATTTTCTTCGATCATTATTTCGCCGGTACCTAATATGACATTGTTTTGTGGTGCCCTCATGTGTTCGGGGTCCTTGGGATTAGTCTTGAGACTTTTAGGTCTCCAACAATAATGAGAGCTATTTCTAGCCCGACAAGTATTTACTGTATGACCCTTTTACCACAATAAAAGATGTAATAATTCTAGGAGCATAAATGACCAACGCGTGCTTAGAGACTTGATTCTTTTTCGCGTGATTGACACCTTAGCTTATGATCAAGTTCTAGTTTCAATTATCACAACAATCAACAATATTGGTCATTCTATCCGCAGACTCAAGTTGGATTTAGATAAATCATTTTTCAAGCAATTTATATCCTCAACAAGAGTACTATTTTCTTTTCTCAAGGTTTCTAACCTTGTCAAGAGTGGTGGTGTGAGCACATGATAGTGATTCATAGGAAGTAAATAAACTATCTTTATCATTTTTTAAAACAATGAATTTCTTTTTCAAATATTTGTATTTAACAAGTAAGTTTTGGAATTCATCTTGTAGTTCATCAAAATCATTTTGCAAATCACTATAATCATTATCATATAAGTA